>JBBDHG010000191.1:0-437500 GCA_037951165.1 Lophius americanus | reverse complement strand
CGATGAATGGTTCTAAAATTTTCTACTTTTTTTTAAACAATCACCCATAATGCCTGAAAAATGAACAATTACACCAAACAGGATCGATGAAAGTTCGCTTTCCCAGAAGCGGCTCATACAAGGTCAATTTGTACTAGAATGGATCAACAGTTAAGAAGTTCAGTTTTTTTTTGTAAACAAAAAAAGAAAAAGAAGCTCCCCCTAGTGAGTGAAATAGGAACTACTGGAGTAGAGTATGAGTCGATTCATACGCATCAAATTTGGACGAAATCGGATGAAAACGTTTGAACAATGAAGGCCCGAATAACTTTTGGAAATAAATCTCCCGTTAGTGGCGGAAAAAATCTAAAACAATCCAGTTCTTCCACGGCTATAAAATTTGAAAACAATCGACCGAACAGTTTTTGAGTTATTGCGCTGAGACGGAGGATCGGCAGCAGATAATGTTATTATTATTATTATGTTATCATGTTCATGGATAAAATAAAATAAGATTTTGACGTCAGAGGTCATCTTAGCTGTCGGTGGAACATAGTACTGTTTCGTTGCACTTTTCAACAACACTGGACTTTCAAGTGAGCCGGCGGAACCTAACTTTGGACTTCCTGCCGACAGATTCAAAAATCGGAAACACAAGTTGTCATATATTCATGATTTTGAAAGCCTGACAATAAAACAACAGACTTCACGGACGAGTTTGACGTCGGAGACGTTTAGAGCGTGAGGCGGGTAACGCCATCGCGATGAGCTCCACTTATTTGGTTGAGTTTGAAAAAAGCGCTTCGTTCGCGAGAGTCCGTTCACGCAATAATCTTGAATATGATAATAAACTGATAGTAAACACGTGATGAATACGTTTGAGTTACGGAATAAAATATTCTTGTTAGTCATCTAATCTGCCGCCACTTCGGAAGTTGATTAAAAAAAATGATTTAGAAAAAAAAAAAAATGGATAAAAAGAAATCTCTGAATACACAAGATGAGTCCGTTTCAAAAATATCAGAACTCTCTCCCTGTTCTGGTTTCTCCTCAAACAAAAGCCGTCGCATCTCTTCCAAGCTCACATTCTGACATCAGAGTGCGATCGGCTAAAACCAGAACAAGTACACCGAAGAATAAAAACCATACAGTCGTTAATTAAAGACACCAGTTGGGTTCTTGGCGTCCCTCGCGACAGCGCCGTCCCTCTGACTCTCACGCGCTCAAACATACATGCTAACGTGCACGTGCGTGCTAAGAACTACAAACATGGTAGAACCTGTTGCACTACGAAACAACGACAACAACGACACCAACGACAACAACGACAACAAAACAACAACGACAACAGGTACGGCTCAGCTTAAAGGGCAATCCTGCGTTTTTACTGCTTTCAGGATAGATTAAGCGGAGGAGGCGCCTCCTGTGGATCAAAACAAGGGGAGTAATGGTTGAAAACAATCGCCACATGGCTCTCACTTTCATTTCTCCCGTTTGCACTAATGGGCAACGGGAGGAAGATCAGTGAGTTGCTCCATCTGTATTTTGGTTCCGTGCCACCAGCTCGCCAGGCGATGGCCCGCTGTGAATGCTCCCACCGCTCCTCCAGATGGTGGGGCCTGCTATGCAACTCTGCATTTTAACAAATTAACAGTGAGCCATCATCCTTCTTTCTTTCTTTCTGTTTTTTTTTCTCAAGAAAAAAGAAAAAAGCAGAAAAAAAAAAAAAAAAAAGCAGAAAAAAAAAGAAGGATGCTCTAAAAAGTGCTTTTGATCATAACGCCGCTCTGTTCCGTCCACATGCTCTCAATTTTCTCCCTGTAAATTCTAAGCCTGTTAATACTTCATACGAAAAACATCAAAGTCGTCCTTTGTGCGGCGGGAACAAAAGAGGAAACGCTGCAATAGGTTATACAGAGAGTTGAAACACAAGCTTTGGAGTGAGACGACCTCTTCAATCAAATATCCCAAAACTGCCAACCTCGCTTTTTATTTTATGTGCTTCTTGTGAAATGGTAAAAAAAAAAGAAGCAGCCAGCGCAGGCGACAACAGGTGGAAGTCCGTCTGGTGTTCTTGCCGGGATCATTACCGACAGCCCTCGTAGGAAACGTGTCTTCAGGCAAATTCAGAACCACACTTGATTATTAGGATTAGAGTCGCCGCAGAAATAGGAGGATTTATTTCAAAGGAGGATGTTTTTAGAACTTTCTGGAGCACGTCTCACAGCACACACACACACACACACACACACACACACACACACACACACACACACAGCTTCACACTACTGCACTGAACAGTAAAGTACTTGTACCGGACCCGTTTTCACGACAGGACAAAAATCAAAGAGATCATTACAGTGGAGTTCAGAAATCACATTAGTCTCCCTGTGGTGTTAAGAATGCCAACGTTATTGAGAGCAGATGGAATAACAGCAACACTGGTGCTTGGAGCTCCATCTGCAAACAGGAAAGTCTAACCTCAACAGACGTCCTCGTTCCCCGTAATCATTCCCAGACTCCCACTTGTTATTATTTCAGACCAGCCTCCGAGCTGAAAAGACCAGCCAGTAAAAATAAATCCAAGGTTGCAAATTAAAAATGCCCCCCCCCCCCCCCCCATCTGCCATGCAGTTTTGCTCGGTTCGTGTTGTGAAAAAGTTTTTTGTGTTTCTAGCAGAGTCTCTAAACCTGTTTTTATTCTGGTATGTGAAGTATTCACAGCGTAGAAAATAAATGACGTTTAGAGACTCTTTTATGTTATTACACAGCTATAACATGCATTTAAATGATGTAATGGAAAATTCAGACAGAGGAGCTTGGAGCACATGTATTCTCAGACGCACACACACACATACACACGCACACACACACACACAGGCAGGAATTCATTGGCTTCTATCTTAGAATTCATAATGTGCAAAAGTTACAGACACAAGTAAAGTCTGAGCGAGAAGCAGGGTGAGACCAGCACCCAGTGGGAAACACTCTCACACACACTTCTTCCAGCTCTTCCCTGTCCAACACACACACACACACACACTAACACACACACGCACACACACATTCCCAAAGAATCTACTCACCGACTTCCCGTTGTAGTAATACATTAAAGAGTTACTGCCCATTCCAGGGACGGGGTAGGCGCAATACATTATAGCTTTAGCAGTTGAGAGGTGATGGAGGAACTGGACAGCAGCACACTGGCTTTCTCTCTAGACATACATCCAAACCGTTCAAAGGGGACTAATAATTCTTCCAGCGCTGGCCTCCACACACGACCCACTCAGAGGAAACTTATGCAAAGCAGGACCGTACCATTACCCGCTGTGGAGAGGGGTGGCTGCGCGAAGGGAGTGGCTGGTGTGGTTCCGTCCCTCTCTTAAGCCTCTAAGTGCTGAGGCGAGGAGGAAAAGGACGAGGGGGCAGGGAGTCGACGGGGAGGTGGGTTTTGAAAAAAAAAAAAAAAAGATAAAGGGAAGTGGGAGGGACTGAAAACAAATGTATGAGCGGATTTAAAAAGAGGGGAAATAAATTAATTCCAGGCATAAAAAAATAAAGTGGACCTGAAATCATGGAATTCAAGGCATGATTTTCTCAATGAGTGTTTGAAAGAAGCGACCAGAACACATTTTAATCCTGAGTGTACAATCATTTTTCTTTTTAATTCATGATTAAAGGTAAAATCAACCACAAACATCAGGCAGCAGATTCCACCTGTAAAAGCGCCGCACGCACCGATGAAGGTGATCATCAGTGAGGGACTGAGGACCCAACATGTGAGAAGGAAATGTTCTGATGACTCTGAATCCAGATGATGAGGCGGGAAAAGAAGCAGGGTGTATACATGAGAGTGAAATAGGAGAGTGTTCGGGCCGGGCCTTCAGCTCAGAAGTGTCCATAAACACGGCGCGGTGGCGAAGCAAGCAACAGCTGCCGGAGAGAAACGTGAAAATAACGCTCTCTGTTTCTAAATCCTGGGGGCGTTGGATGGGGATCGGGGGGTTCGAGGGGCGTGTCCCTGCAAACCACACGGCTCTGCTGTTACCTTTATCATGTCGGAGGAGGAGGAGGAGGAGGGAGGAAGGAAGGACAGGTAGGAGAGGATATTCCGGTTGGAGCCGGCCTAGTTTAGAAGCCTTTCATGTGGACCACTTGAAGCTTCCTGGTATAAAGACGGGACTCCGCCCTCTTTGAGGGCATTATTGTTACAGAGAGATGAAAGCCTCCGCTTCCTCAGCAGAACCGGGCCTTTAGTATGGTTTCCTTTCAGTACTGTTATTATTTATCTCGCCTTTTCTTCTACGTGCCACTTTTAAACTTTAAGTCCAAAAAAAAGACGCGCTCTCCGAGCGGTGGCCGCTGCCGCCGCCCGCCATCACACACGGCAAAATGTTTAGCGAGGAAGAGATAGAAGCCGGGAGAAAGAGGCACCGATCCGGTTTTATAGTGACGCAGCACAGAACATGTTTCCTGTTTAAATGGGGAAATCATTTCTACCTGAGAAAAGTTCACACAGGAGCAGCTCGTAGTTTATTTAGCAAACTTTACCCTTTGATGAAAAATGTATTTCAAAGATTCTATTTCTTTGGGCCATTTGTTAATTCCGTATCTTAGTCACTGGAAAGTTGGGTTAAATTGTCAAATCGTTGTTTTTAAATGGTAAGAAAACTCTGACCTTTGAAAATAGTCCATTTTAATAAGATTAAAGCGTGTTTTTATAAAACAATCCTCACATATCAATATATATATATACACGTATTACATATATTATATACATATATAATATTATATACATATATAATATTATATACATATATAATATTATATACGTATATAATATTATATACGTATATAATATTATATACATATATAATATTATATACATATATAATATTATATACGTATTTTATGTATATAATACACAAATACACATACATAAATATAACATGTATATATATATATACCTAAGTTTAACATGTTTAAACTCTTTAGCGTATACATGCTGCCACTGGGTCCAATTATAACGGCAAACATTTTTCAATAAGGAAAAGTATCTGAAAATGTGCGTGACCAAACTGATGAGCGGGACATTAAAGGGTTAAAGTTGTCAAATGTGACAGGATATGATAAAACACAGGACAGACGTTTTTGCCTACAGCTCTTTATCCTTTGAAATATCAGGTTTCCTGACGTGGCTCCAAATCCTTGAGCATGAAAATAACTAAATATGAGAAACTTCTTCCATGTCCAACTGCAAAAATATACATTTAAAGGACAATTCTGGGCTTTAAATGCGCATAAAGGGGTTTCCTCTACGTCTGGAACAATAACCCTCTCTTCCATCCAGCATTTGCATCTATTTGCACAGTTTTGACAACATGCGGACATATTGGCAAAAAGTCACCAACTGAAAAATTGCACCCAGGGGTGACAGGGCTTGTTTGAAAACCCCTCTCCTCAACTCCGCCCAGCTGTTCACACCACCCTCTCCACAGACACGCCAGTCATCGCAAGGTGCTTTTCTTGGGATTTGTTTGGGTGTTGAAAAACACTGAGCAAATCCACCGGCTGAGGTCACCCCCATCTCACCCCTGTGGATTAAGCGATGATGTCATCAGACAGGAAGATTGTTTCCTGTAAGAAGCTCTGTTTCTAATTAGGGCGGGCTGAGTACACGGGGTATTGAGACCCCCACCCCCACAAAATCCTGGCTACGCTATGAATGGACTGATTTCAGGACCACTGAGAGTAGAAATAATTCAGGGGGTTTCAGGGACTTCTTTCTCAATATGAACTATGATGATGATGGAAAGGGGAGGAAACAATGTGTTCTAGAATAATAATAATTATTTTGACATACATACATTCATGTGTGTGTATAAATATACATATATATAGTACTCTAGGTATAGTGTCATTAGAACCCATAGATTAGGAATAATAAATATAGCTAGTGAAAACCCTAGATCTGGTTCCACAGCAGACACGACCCTCAAAGGTAGGCTGGGTTTTTAGTGGCGCTCTTCATCTCCAGACAAACTGCAGCGCTGTCACAAAAACACACGCCTCCCTCTGCAGCTACATTTACACCACCCGTTACATGCGGGGTTGAAGCACCTCATTCAGCATCTGTGCAGAACGTGAGGCAGGAAGGCAGGAAGGCGGGAGGGAGGCGCGACCGTTGATGGCGTCATTTTCCAGCAGCCAACATCCGAGACAATAAAAGCAGATAGTAGAATCTGACTCGATGAATAAAATCAGGCAAAAATACATTCGGCACGATCATGTGACGTGGGAAGTAAATGAAGGTTTTTTCATGTAAATACAAGACGTCACTCGGGACACTGATGCGCGGCCGGTTTTTTGCTCAGGGATCGCCGCCTCCGCCGTGATGTTTGATCCCACAGCGGTGAAGGTTTTGGTTTGTGTGCGTATAAACAGAAGCGTCTAGAGAAAGGGGCCTTCATTGTAAAGTTGTTGCACAATCTCTGTGTGAAAACTATTCTCTCTCTCTCTCTCTCACACACACTTATAGGCCATCCACAAAACACTTTAGGAAAAAAAAAAAAAGTCAGGACAGGTGGGATAACCTAGATCCCAGAGCCGACAGAAGAGAGATCCGTCCGGTTCACCCATTAACCCAGGAAATTAAGACCCGCCCATCTACATGCACACAGACCTACGGACCAATCGGAACATCCAGAGGCTGCAGTTTCATTTTGTCCTTTAATTCTGCTTTCCCTGATCGTTAGCGTTCTTTATGGCCGATAAACAAGTATGGCCGATTTTAGCTGGGTTTGTTTGTTTGTCTGCAGGATTACAGAAAAATTAATGGACAGATTTGCCTGATATTTTACCCAGAGGCTGGTTTTGCCGTTATCTAGAGAGGGTTAAACGTTGGTGAAGTTACGTCATGACCTCACGCCGTGACATCATAATAACCATGGCGAGAGAGGGCCCTTTTGGAGTCGACCTTCCAGACTGTTGTGCCTCGGCGGAAGTTTGCGTTCTCCATGAATCTTTATTTAAAACATGCGCAATTATTTGGATAATATCCTCCTACAGATAAACTCATACATACATTGAATGTAGGATTGATTCAACGAGGGCCTTCGTTTTTTATCTCCATTCTAATATTGTCCACAGATAGTGTGAATAATAATGAGCTGCAGCCAAAGCGATTCATCACCTCACCGAGAAATGACCCCGCTCTTAAAGAAGGATATTAGAACCATTAAGAACACACCTGAAAAAATGAATAACGGGCCTCACCTACGATATCACACAACGTATTGAAGTCGGCTCAAAGCCGATGACGGAAACTGAAAGACAACAAACGAGAAAAAACGGCAGTGAGAAAAGCAGAGTTGCCCACTTTTTGTTTGTTGGGGTAGTTTGCAATTTTATACACACATGCTTTTCATATAATGGCAATTTAAATTCTTCTTCTTCAAATCAATACCTTGATTACTTCATAACCTTCACCTGGATTGGATATCCGCCTCTTCAGACTTATTGGATGGAAATAATAGCTATAATTTCCCAAAAAATCGGGGTTTGTAGTGTAAATAGGTCATTCCCATCCCTCTACCTCCGACGTATGGCGGTTTTACTTGTGTTTTTATTTTAATTTTATTTCCTTTCCTGGATTGCAGTTATTGTAGGAATATTTCTTTTCTATTCCCCCCCCTCCACTACTAAAATGGGCCTTTGAAACAGACAGAGGAATCATTTGATGACATAAGAATTTAATCACCAAGAGCAACATAGCGAGCTAACGCTAGCAGAGTGACTAAAGCTAGCAGAGCGACTAAAGTTAGCAGAGTGACTAAAGCTAGCAGAGTGACTAAAGCTAGCAGAGTGACTAAAGCTAGCAGGAGCTCAGAGCCACTAGCACTGAAGTCCCTGAATGAAGCCAACATATAAGATATAATGGACTTGGATCCATTCTCAACTCATGGATCTTTCACTTGAAAATGTCATATCAATATTTTTATGAAACGCACCGCGAAGAAGACGGAGGATACATTCACTTCAAAAGGTCCGAACACATTCACAATGCCGACCCGCGTTGTTACTTCTACTGTAATCCTTCAAAATAAGCCCACTTAAAAAATACGTTAGTCATTAGCGACCGGTCAGACTTTATAAAAATGACAAATCTGTGCATCAAATTAAATGTATTATTATTATTATTATCTTTAATGTAACCAAACTAAGAACGGAGGGTGGAAATGGGACCGCATGTATAGTTGGATCTGAGATTTCTCCATTAATTGTTGAATAAATGTAAATGTTGCTTTCATAACATTTTCAGCTGGAAGAATATTTCAAAGTTCTGGATAATATTTTCATTTAAATCAATTTAAAGCGCAGACGGGGGAAATCTTGAAGCGGTAACGTTTAATCACAGCTCTCACTATAATTCTCCTTCGGTGTTTGTTTAGTGACAATTACAGCAATCAGCCATAATTTTAAAACCCGTGACAGATGAGGTCTGCATTATCTTGACAGAACAGAACCTGAGAGTGAGTGGGATGTACTGAGCAAGCGTAAGAATCTGAGCGAGGTTGTGGTAACTGGGTCAAAGCGTCTCCACAACCGCAGGTCTTGTTGCAGCCACCTAACAAAGTGGACCATCGAGTGTTCCCTCCCACAGACGAGCTACTGTCGCACAAATTCCGGACAAAGTTCGTGCTGGTTCTGACAGAAAGATGTCAGAACAAAAAGACTTCTGTAGAGCTCCTCTGGCGAGAAAAGGGGACGTAAACATAAGGCAGGTGGTTATAATGTTATGGCTGATTGGTGTATATCTTTCTTACTCTAAGAGACTGTTTTATTTCTAATTGTAGAATTAACCCGCTCATCCTTATCCTAATTCTGTCGTCGTGTCGGACCTGCATGTCCTCTTTTCTAACGAGGGGGTTGGGAAAAAAAGAAAAACGTCTTCCTGCATCATCTCAACTACAAAGTCCAGAGATGATGATGATGATGCAGGACGAGGTCAAAGCGACCCGCTGTTGACGGTCTCTTTATTTTCCTGTTATTTTTGACACACCATGTTGTGGAGCCTGTTAGCGATCTGAAATCTAGATCGGAGTCAATGCCGCACATGAATCACTCACAACAGCCTCGAATGCGAGTAATGACTTTAATCTGGGCATTATTTCTGTCCCCGTCGTCCCTTTAACTCCTCGCTCCCCTCGCAGATGAAAGAGGTCAGACCTCTGGCTTTGTTGGCCTGTTCCATTATCTGATGCCTTTAATGTCGGTGGTAAATTTCAGCGGGCCAAACAAAGATAAACACGAAGGTTTCCAGAAGAGGCTGTAACTGTTCTGCATCATCCCCGTCAAACGGAGGGTGTCTGTCTGATCACCCATCTGATGAGGGCATCTCTGGGGGAGAGGGGGGGGGGGGTCACAGACCGTTATATAGTCCGAAACTCATATCCAGAATGTTGGAGAACAAACATGTGGAATAATAAATCCCCATAAAGTCACGACGCCGCGCCAAAGACTTCACTTTGTATGAACAGAACAAACTATTTATATAGATATAAATCCTCACAGGCACCTACAGTAAAGACCAAATCATTTATAGAATGCTGCCAGAATATACACACACTTACAAACATAAACACACACAGTGTACGTACACTAATTCCCCCGTTTATAACAATAATATTTGCTTTTTTAATTTTTGGCTGGGGATAGCCCCCGTCTCCTGATAAAGTTTATATTCAGTGTTATTGACTTAAAAAGCGCCGATGTATACATGAAGAAAGCAGAGAGCGAAGCCAACGTCTCCGTATCAACAAACGCGAACCGCTTAGACTTCAGCTGTTTGCTGGGAACGACTGTAGAGCCAAAGGTTCTACAGTGAAGTCCAGAACTACGTTTTTTTTATTGTTTCTAAATTCTAGTAATCCACAAAAATCGGACATTTTATTTAAGGAACAAAATAAAATGAAAAACCCCCTTTCACATAAAACTAATAAGATTTTCACTGGGGTATAAATATGAGGTGACGCAGGCCTGATGAGGATAGAAAAGTTGCAGAGCTGTACAAATCTGGCAATGGAGACAAGAAGATCTCTCAGCAGCTCAAGATGTGAGTTTCAACAGTTTGATCAATGATGACGAAGTTTAAAGAGACTGGAGATGTTAGAAATCAGCCTGGAAGAGGACGTGTCTATAAACCGACCCCGCACACTGTTACGAGGATGGTTGGACTGTGAAAGACTCTCTCTACCCACTGTGAAGTCTGGTGGTGGATCTCTGATGCTGTTGGGCTCTAAAAGGTCCTGGACATCTTGTTAAAGACATGGTGGACAAAGGGGGGGGAGCAAAATATTAAATGCAAGGTGTCGACAATTGCGGCAAGTTTTGTTATTTGAGTTAGATGCTAGAATTTTTGGAATGATTTGAATTAAAGATGATGGATTAAGACATTTTCTGATTCTCATTTTACTATTTTTTCTTTTTTTTTAAGGAGCCAATAAATTCTGCATAATGGGGGGTTTGGGACTCGGTCTTATACTTTACGTCTGCGTGGACGACAGAACCAATATGAGACTTTGACGCGGGTGGATGGTGCCTGGAGGAGCAGCAGAAGATAATTGTAATAAAATTGTGATCTTGGTTCGTACGTCTATGTGGGGCGCCAACCTTCTCCCCCAACCAACGACAAGGCAGCGTTAAATGAATCAGAGCAGCATAAACAGAAACAGAGAGAGAGAGAGAGATTAAAAGAGAGAGAGAGAGAAAAGGGAGAGACAGAAAGAAAGCAGTGAGAGAGAGAAAGAAACCAGAGAGAGAAACCAGTGAGAGAGAGAAAATAGAGAGACAGAGAGAGATTAAGACGAAGAGAGAGAAAGCAAATAGAGAGAGAGAAAGAGAGCGAACGAGACAGAGAGAGAGAGAGAGACAAAGATAAAGAGAGAGAAGAGAGAAAGAAAATAGAGAGAGAGAAAATAGAGAGAGAAAGAAAACAGAGAGAGAGAGAAAGACAGCGAACGAGACAAAGAGAGAAACAGAGAAAGAGAGAAATAGAAAAAGAGAGAGAGACAGAGAGAGAGAAGAGAGACAGAGAGAGAGAAGAGAGACAGAGAGAGAGAAAGAGAGAGACAGAGAGAGAGAAGAGAGAGAGGAGAGACAGAGAGAGAAGAGAGAGAGAAGAGACAGAAAGAGAGAAAAGAGACAGAGAGAGAGACAGTGAGAGCGAGAGAGAGAGTGAGAAGAGAGAGAGAGAAGAGAGAGAGAGAGTGAAGAGAGAGAGAGAAGAGAGAGAGAGAAAGAGAGAGACAGAGAGAGAGAAGAGAGACAGAGAGAGAAGAGACAGAAAGAGAGAAAAGAGAGAAAAGAGAGAGAGAGACAGAGAGACACAGAGAGAGAGACAGAGAGAGTGAGAAGAGAGAGAGAGTGAGAAGAGAGAGAGAGAGAGAGAGAGAGAGAGTGAGAAGAGAGAGAGAGAGAGAGAGAGAGAGAGAGAGAGAGAGTAAGAAGAGAGAGAGAGAGAGAGAGTGAGAAGAGAGAGAGAGAGAGAGAGAGAGAGAGAGAGTAAGAAGAGAGAGAGAGAGAGAGGGTTGCCACAGGAAGGTAATTGGACATAAATCACTTCAGTCAAATATGTCGATCATGAAAACATGATCTGCTGTGGCGACACCTTATGGCGAGAAGCGTAAAGATAAGGGGGAAAAAAAGGTAATTCCAAATGAGATTACATATCAACAAAATAAAAATCTAGTCTTTAATCATATAGAATCAGACAGAGTGTCAGTACATTTCTGGATGTGCAGACATTCTGGTGACATAATTCAGTGTTATTTCTAACAGTATGTTTATTTTAGGGGCACAAATGATGAGGACAAAGAAAATGCTGCTGCAACAGAAGTAAAGCAAAAAAGGACAACAAAAAAAACTAACGACTTGGAGAAATCAGTCTGTTTGCTTGACTTGATTAATGACCTGCGGAACAGAACGCACACTGCTCCGGGAAATGAGTCCAGAAGAGTCTGCTGACCTCCTTAGAGGCACAAAAACTGTTCTTCCGCTTTACTGACCTGCTGTTTTCCTCGCCTGTCCCGCCTCGCGTCGTCATGCCCGCACTAAAACGACGCTGGCCTGAAGAATCAGCGGACGTGACGACATGTTCAATAACATTGTAACTATTTTTACACCTGAAGAATTAAAAAAAAAAAAAAAAAAAGTGTCACCTGCTGCCTTAAACCATTCTGCTGGGTGAAGCTTCTCTCATGATGCTGATCGTGACCTCGGATGACCCCAGCTGTTTACATGAGGACTTATTGACGCGGTCCATCCGTAGTCTTTTCTCTGTCTCTCACACGGGTGTGTGTTCTGACCTGCGACCCGCTTTGGTTCAAAGGAATGAGAGAAAGGAGCTACTTCCTCTGCGACAAGAGCGTCGAGCTACTGTTGAATATTATGATATGGCGTCTTTGAGCTGCTGGAGGCAGACGGGTAGAGAGAGAGAGAGAGAAAATAAACACATCTTTTGAATGTCAGGCACCCGACAGAACTGCGAGGAACATTTCTGGGTCTTGCGTCTCTGAGCCTGCAGCCGTCTCCCTGTTCTTGAAGCTCGTGGTACAAATCTCTTAAGAAACAAGCGTGTCTGAGTGATCCGTCAAAAGCAAATGTCAATCTATTTTGTCATCCACACTCAGGGTTCTCGCCCGCTCCGGTCCCCGAGGGGGGCCGAACCTCAGCCCACCACCATCTCCCTCTCATCCTGCGGCCCGTGGTCACCGCAGCCAGCTAGGAAGTGTCAAATCAAGCCCATGTGTGCCATTCACACACACAAACACGTACACGCACAAACACAGGCACGCACGCACACATGCACACAAACTAACACGCACACGCACAAACACAGGCACGCACGAACACATGCACACAAACATTCACAGACGCACACACACACACATAAAAAAACACACACGCACAAACACAGACGTACACAAACATGCACACGCGCGTACACACTTAAAGACACACATACACACACAACTGCACAAACACAGGAACTCACGCTTACATGCAAACAAACATTCACAGACGCACACACACACAAATACACACGCATACACACACATGCACACACTTTAAGACACGCATACACACACCTGCACAAACCATACACAAACAAGCACACACAGGCAGACACACAAACACACACAAAATACACACAAGCACAAACAAACACAGGCACACAAACACACACAAAATACACACACGCACAAACACAAAGACATACACAAACATGCACGCACACACACAAACACACACAAAATACACACAAGCACAAACAAACACAGGCAAACAAATACACACAAAATACACACACGCACAAACACAAAGACATACACAAACATGCACGCACACACACAAACACACACAAAATACACACACACACAAATACAAAGACACACACAAAGACACGCATACACACACACATGCACAAACCATACACAAACACGCACAAAACACCCGATAAACACACACACACACACACACACACACACACACACACACACACCATGCCCTTGCAGCTTCCCAGAAATATCCTACAAGATGCAGTTCTCCTCCCCCCCTCGTCTTCATCCCTCCTGTCAGACAGGTGCCTGCACAGCTGCCCATCAGCATCCCTCAGCGCAGAACCGCGTCTACGCCATGACAGCACGCGTCGTCCTTCACTCTCACGCTACACGGTCCGATAATGAAAGGAGCCAATTAAAAGCAGAGTGTCCACTGTTACTAAAAGAAGCCTTCGCTGTCCTCCCCGACAGCAAGGGTACATTTCCCCGGAAAGCCCCCTATCTCCTGTGTTGTACGAGTGATAGTGACTCAATGGTGAAGACAAATACAGTAAACTAGTTTTTCTGGGCTCTCGTAGTATCGATTCACAGGAGATAAATTTAGACACATATGGACTAAAGTTTGGGAAGTAATGGACGAGAAACTGTGTTTTTCATTTCAGCCAATTCTGATCAAATCAGAGATATGCTTGGGAGGTAACTGTGAAAAAAAAATTCCCTTAGTGAGCGAAATACAGTAAATAACAGTTAAATATAAGTTAGATCTACTTGAGACCGCTCATATCAGGTACATTAAGACTAAATTGGACAAACGGTTAGGAAGTTAAAAGTGTTTTTCTTCAAAAAGCCCCCCCTACTGGGGAAAATATGAACTATTAGAGTAAAATATGATGTATGCATGAGCGATCTCCTCGAGTCGAGTCGTATGAAACAAATCTGGACGAAATCAGACCAACGGTTGAGAAACTATGGCCCCAAACTTTTAGAGATAAATCTCCACCTAGTGGTGGAGATTTGAAACCGACTTTTCCGAAAATCAAAACACTTATTCTTCACACTGACGTGGTGTAAAGTTCTGAAGAAGATCCATGAAACAATTTTGGAGTTATCTGCAGCGAGGGGCGACGACGATTCTATAATAATCCCGACTTTTCGGGGATGTAATTAAAACAATAAATAAAACGCTTAATAGCCCATAATAAGGATCTTTAGACCATCACACAATTACAACCACATCTGCAGTATCCCACTTCTGTAAGCACACATCCACCAGAGCCCGGAGGAGAGTGTGTGTGTGTGTGTGTGTGTGTGTGTGTGTGTGTGTGTGTGTGTGTGTCTGTGTGTGTGTGTGTGTGTGTGTGTGTGTGTGTGTGGCAGAAGGAGGAGGCCTAGAAACATTTAAATGTTTACAATCAGCAGCTGGTCGCTCCAGATAGCCTTGACATCCCGGTACACTCCAGTGTCAAAAAACGAAATGCACAGAGGATGTGCTCCCGTAAATATTTTGATTCAGCTCTATCATGTGGTTTAGACACCCACACACACACACACACACACACACACACACACACACAAACACACACCATGCTTGGACTTGCAACTTACATTGCCCATGTGATTTAAGACGACTGCATTTATTTTTAGACGGAGCGGCGAAGAACGCAAGCTCGGGAGGAAAAGAAGGGGGATTGGAGAATGAAATAAATAAATAGGAAAAAATTCCCAGCAGTCGACATAATGATAGGAAGTGTTGTGTTGATTTTTTTTCCTCTCCCCCCCCACAAATCAAGCAGCTATTCAGGTCCCTGGTGAGACTCTCACGCTTGCTTACACAAGCAGAAGCTTTCAGCGGCATCTGCAGCTGCATTCATGCTTTGCAGGTAGGCAGCAAACTCTTCACACAGCTGTAGCTCCGACTCCAGGTGCGTCTTCCACTCGACACTCCCCTCAACACGACCCGCAGCCCCGCCCCCACGACCCCCCTGCCGCCGCCGCCGTGTCAGAGGCAGAGTCACAAACACGGGTCCAGGCTGATAGTTACCTTCAGACTGACAGGTCACCCTCTTCACCCTCATCACCCTCTTCACCCTCTTCACAATTACATTCAACCCTTTAATGTCCTCGCCAAGAAAAAAAAAAAAAAAGGAGAACTATTTTACTTTGTATATTTTATTTGTTTGGGGCTTTCGTTAATCTTATGAATTAGATACTCAATGTTCAAGTATGTTTTAAACAGTCAAAAAAAAAAAATTTTGTATTTCATGGAACATTTCAATTCCATTAGTTCAATCTTTTGGTAAAGCGTGTTATTAGAAAAATATTTTATATGCCTTAATGTCTCAAAAGAAAATCCTACTTTCTCAGTAGCCAAGGGTAACGCGTCTTCCTCAGGGCCCCATCCTTGGCCCCTTCCTGGTTAGCATACACATGCTGTCGTTGGGTCGTAGTCTGAGCAGGTTCAGTAACATTTCTTCGATAAGAAATAGTGACTCAAGGTTAGACGTTCACCGATAGATCGGCAACGGGAGGCTAAGTTCGACGTAATCAGCAACCAGCCGAGCCGCCTCACTTCGCGTACGCGCGCACACCAAGCGTGAGCTTCCACGACTTGTGTTTTCAAGTAAACCAGAAAACACAACGCTCGCAATTTGTAGTACCAGCAAGAACAAAATAAGCTGTGGAGGAACAAACCCGAAAAGATTGAGCACAACGAAACGTCAAATTTAATCACCGTGAGGAACATAACAAGTTTCAAGAAACTAACGTTGACATAGCGGCTAAGGCTAGCTTCAAAAGCAAGTTTCAAGAAGCTAAGAAAGCAGATTGGCTAAAGCTAGTGAGAGCACAGAACCTGCCACAAGCTCCCAAGTCCCTGAACAAAGCCAACATAGAACATATAATCGACTTACAGTTTTATTTTCACTTCAAAGTGTAGTTTAATTGGTTTAAAAAAATGCACCGCGGGGAGGATGGAGGGTACATTCATTTGAACAGGTCAGGACAAATACAAAATGACGACCAGCATTACTTCCACTGTAAGGGGGCGGCTGTAGCTCGGTGGGTAGCGTGGCCGTCTCCCAATCAGAAGATCAGAAGGTAGCTGGATAAAGTCCCACCAGGGTCTACTTGTTGTAGGGTCCTTGAGCAATACCCGATACCCTAACTCCTTAAAGGCTCCGCCCACTGTTCCCTCAGAGATCGGTCAAATGTTGTACTGTGTATCGCTGTATGTTATCAATAAAGCATTTCTTCTTCTTCTCAATCCTTCAAAATAAGAGCACTTAAAATATATTACTCAGTACGCTTCATTAAAGCTGGTCAGACTTTATAAACATCAATGCCCCTCTTCTCAAAATGAGCTCAACCAAACAGTTGAGCAGGGTTGGAGGGTTTTAAGGGTTTAAGGTGCTGGAGGTAGCGTCCATCAGTTCATACCACCCTTCCTCACCTCTGCCTCCTCCTCATCCGAACACCTACTAAAAGCTGCTAGACGACCTCCTACTCAAACACCCCTAACATGTTTCATCTATCGGAAACTGTCTTCATGTTTTTCCCTTGGCTGTCAGCGGGTTATGGGACCCGCAGTCCTCTATTCACCACCACCATCTTTATTCTTTCAAATTGGATCAAAGACTAACTGGGATAATTCCTCCAAGCTCCGGGCCTTATCTTCTGAGCGGCGCTGAGTGACAGGAAGAAGCTTTATTTTATCCCGTGCTCCGTCGCCGTTCTCCCCCATCCAGCGCCATACGGTTGGATTGTACTCTTATGAGTCACGAACCGCACCTGCGCCCATGTGTTAAGTACTGACAAATAAAAGCCCGGCGTCCATTTACACAACAAAGAGATGTAACCCGCGAGGCAACGATTCTTCACTGCCTCCCTCCGTCTGACAAGACCTCCAATATATCACTTATTTAAGAGGGAGGCGCGTTCCTGCCGCGGCTGCTTCTCTCCCTGGCGCGCTGACAAACCTCTTTCAAACACAAATCCAGAAACAAAAACACATGCCAGCCTTTTATGTTCCCGCGGCCTGTTTCCGTACTGGATTTCAGAGCAGCGGCAGCAGAGGTGACGATTATCAAAGCTCCGAGAAGCTAATCCAGTCTCGCTCGCCGAAAAAAAAACTCCCTCTTATTGTTTAAGGGGAAGCGAAGGGTGGGATTTTGGTAAACCAGTTGCTTCTTATTAAAAAGAAAGGAGAAAAAAAGAAAAATCTTTGTCTTGTACCAGTTCTAGGAAATCTAAAGCAACGGATTAATAATAAATAAATAAATAAAAAAAAACCTTTGGCGAGTCACCAGGGTTTTAACAATGAACATCTGACTTACTGATTTATGCATATTAATGAACTTCAACACCCGCTGTCTCAGCGAGCGCAAGCTGAGCTCCACACTTCTCTGCATCCTAATGGTTCCTGCTCCGCCGGGATCGTTACCAATAGAAATCTCAGATATTCCCTGCTATTAATCTCTGTCTGTCCTCCTGTTCGGCTACGTAATGACTAATTAAACATCAAAAGAGCAGAGCTGGGGATCCGCTCTGACAGCCTCCCCTTCTCCCAGGAGAGGCCATGAGGAGGCTGGACTGTGACAGGGCAGCAGCGGAAATCAATCACCTCAAGGTGCACACACACACACACACACACATGTATCTACACACACTCACAGAAACACAAAATAATGCACACAGAGACATTTACATACTAATGTCAAACAACAAACATGAAAAAGTCAGAACTTTAATGAACGGGCGACGGTGGCGTCACCGGAGAGCAAGGAACACAAAAACAAATGAAGTCCCGCATGTGATGATGTCAAGTGATGTGGCGGCGGCGGCGGCGGCGGAGGCGGCGGAGGCGGTGGCGGCGGAGGCGGCGGCGGCGTCGAGAGCGCTCCTTGTGTGTGAGAGCATGCGAGCAGCATGTGTGTGTGTGTGTGTGTGTGTGCGTGTTTGTGTGTGTCTGCTTAAGTGAGCTCACTATGAAATCTATTTATATAAGAGGTAGATGATCTTCCACTCACAGATGAAGGCAGCCCAGGAGGGACCTTGCGAACCTTTTTTGTTTGTAAAGGATCTGTGAAGAGATCAAAGCACATCGACTCAATCACAGGCGAACAGAGGCGAGTGTGTTCGCACTCACAAGCACGCCACAACACACCATCAAAATCCACTTTGTAGCACTGGGGTGCATTAGCTACTGTGAAAATTAGGATTTGCACAGAAACACAAAGGAGCTTCTGATGATCGACACTGGATTATCAGGTTTTCTTTGGTGAGAGCGTCGAACTTCATTTTTTATGGACAAACTTTTCTTGCCTCGTATAATTTTCATTTTGGTTCGACTGAATTTACATTAATCTCTTTGACAGGAGCTAATGGTGCCGTGCTACAATGTTCTAGTGCAGTATGTATAAAATCTTCTTCACAATAGAATAGAATAGAACAGAACAGAATAAACTTTATTAATCCCTATGGGAATATTCAAGCGTTAGCAGCTCTAACATTTATAAAGTGACAGCAGTAAATGGGAAAAATATGCAATATGCACATACACACATCAGAAATATTAGAGACATGTTTTCGCTAATAAACATAATCCAACACATATTTGGGCTTTTTCTTGCATATGATTTCAATAAAAATGTTTATTTTTTCAGTTGATACCTTTTATCGAAAGGTTCTGATTACTTAAAAAAAGGCCTTATAAGTTAAGAAGAATGTAATTTTAGGTCTGTTTGTTTAACAGTCATTGAGAATGCACTGACCGATGGGCAGAGGGTCTGCTGGAGGACGTCTCCTCGGATTGGCTGCGGTGAAGGAGTATGACGGTGCAGCAGACTTCCCTGGGGGGGCCACTGATCCAGGCCTCGCCGACCCGACGCCAGGCCTTACAGAGGTCTGAAAGAGATTACACAAAAACACAAATCCTTGAACGTAACATCAGCTGAGTTTGATTAATTCATTCATTGTAGTATAAACTGGGTCTACGCCGTCGTCCCCGACAGCGAGGGTATGTTCCTGAAAAGCCCTCCATCCCCTGCGTTGTGCAAACAATCCTCAAAACCTCAAAGTCATCCTCAAAGTAAATGTGAAATTATGGCCGAAAAAAAGTTTTTTGTATAATCTCCCCCCCTAGTGAGTGAATATAAACTATTAGTGTAAAATAATATCTTTTGCAAGATAGATTTCCTCCCGTTTATTAACATGGACCAAATTTGGACCAAATCTGACCGGCTGTTTGGAGGTTATGCCCGAAAAACTTTGATTTTTTTTTCGTAAAGGAGCTCCTCCTAGTGAGTAGAGTGTGAACTATGAGAGTGAGATGTGATAAATACAAGATGGTTCTCCTTGTGTTGATTCATATGCACCAAATTTGGTCGAAATTGGAATTGTAATATTGATAAAAATCCCTCTAGTGTCAGGAATATGCAACTGATATTTACCAAAGTCAATTCACTTCTTCCTCACACTGACGTATATGGCGGGAACAAAATTTGAAAACGGTCCAAGGAGTGATTTTTGAGTTATCGCGTTAACACGAAGGATCCGTGGACACGATGACGACCCCATAAGAATTGCAGAATTGTGTTTATTTATATGATAGAATCTTAATTCAACTCCAGAATAGTCTTTTCTGTCAGTAACAGGATGGAGAAAAGAATGTACGCATCAACAGTGAACCTTCCACAAATAAATAAATAAATAAATATCATATTTGAAACTAGCATAAATAGGATTTGTATGCATGATCAACTATTAGGTAATAAAAAACTCTGGTTTATTGACTTTTCCCAGAACCAACCAATCTCACTGACCTCTGCAGCTCCAACAATCTGGGTTAAAGGACCAATTAAGGGGCTTGGTCTAATTACATTAATCCGCTGCATCCGACTGATCAGAAATCCGCAGGCCGTCACGCAGCAATCAGTTAATATAAGTTAATATAAGACTATAGGAGTTATGACAAGATAAGCTGAGTTAAGATAGGATAGGATAAGATAAAATAAGATAGGATGAGATAAGTTAGGATAAGATGGGCTAAGATGAGAAAAGATGAGATAAGAAGAGTTAAGACAAGTTAAGATAACTTGAGATAGGATAAGATTGGATGAGATAAGATCAAATGAGTTAACATAAGATAAGGTGAGATGAGTTAAGATAAGATAATATAAGAAGAAATTAATTCAGATAAGATGAGAAGTGTTTAGATATGATAAGATTAGATAAGATAAGATGAGTTAAGATAAGAGGAGTTAAGATAGGATAAGATGAGATAAGATAAGTAAAGATATGATAAGATCAGTTAAGATGAGATGAGTTAAGATAAGATAGGATGAGTAAAGATAAGTAAAGATGAGTCAAGATAAGATGAGTTAAGATAGGATAAGATGAGATAAGATAAGATGAGTAAAGATATGATAAGATCAGTTAAGATGAGATGAGTTAAGATAAGATAGGATGAGTAAAGATAAGTAAAGATAAGTCAGGATAAAATGAGTTGAGATATGATAAGATTAGATAAGATAAGATGAGTTAAGATATGATAAGATTATATAAGATTAGATGAGCTAAGATATGATAAGATAAATTGAGTTAAGATAAGATCGGATAAGATAAGATTAACAAACTATATGCAAACTAGACGACATGGTGATTCAGATATTCACATTTTAAATGTTACAAACTCATTCCCAGCTACTATCCAGTGCAGACTAAGGATCTCCCCTGTGTCATGTGACGTGATGAGCTGTTTGTGAGTAATGTTGTACAGTATTTTCCACATGGCTAACCGCTGTGTGTAAATTAGATCAAAAGATCAATCGTCCCAGACCGAACATTTATGTGGCTTAATTAGTTAGAAATGAAAGATTACACAGAGGAGTGAAAAACAGACTATAAATCAGTTGGTCTATTATTGTGTAATTGTTCCACTCATTATTATTTATACTTCATATATTGTTATGGCAGGTTTGCTAAATCTACAATATCATTCACTCTGTGTAAAGAAATTACATTTTCATTTATCTTCCCATTCTTTATTCCCAGTTCTCTGACGACGTAAAAACATTTCTCACCTCCTCCACATGAATTAGCTTCATGGCCACGAGCCATGAAGTTCTTGAACATATGATGTCATAGAACATATGATGGACGGAACGAGGCTTAGGAGAACGAGGATATATCATTTTCAACAGGTCGGAACACTTACACAATGGCTACCAGCCTCACTTCAAAAAAAATGATCATTCATTATTGGACATCATTTTTACAATTCCATTTCCTAGGATTAAACTCTCCATCTATGTGTGATCCCAGCTCTGTCTCAGAGAAGGCTGAGACTTTCGGCTGCGACCAGCAGCTCGGTACTTTACTCTGGCCTGAAAATTTCCCCTTTGGCGGCCGCCATTTTCACGATGGAGGCTGAAAATTGTCATGATTTGTTTACATGGAACAAAACAGTGGTGGAGCAATGGTGTGGCGTGAAGAAAAGAATCATTTGCTTCCCCTGTTAGGTTGAGTTTAATCTAACCCTCTGCTTCTCTTTCCTCTGTTGGCCCATAAAACGCTAACAGAACCGGTGCTGTCTCTTCACATATTTTGTTGATTTCCATCTTTGAGTTAGCTGCTAATTGCTACGAGATGCTCTTTGAGTCCTCTGGTTGTCTGCTGCACATTTAATATGTCATCAAAGTACCAAACTCAACATGTCTTTCATTTCTGCCTTGTATTCATGCAGATGCCTGCTTCGCTTTTTGTTACTTTAGTGTTCCTCAAGCATGGGCGCTGCTTGGGCGGCCCGCCCAGGTAAATCAAGACCCGTCCAAGTCGATAAAATCTGGGTTTCCTGTTCTTTTCTTTTTTTTAAAGTAACGCTCGCAATTGTCATTTCATGATGCACTCATTCATAGCCGGAGTAACTGAACACAGACCTTTGGACCAATGGGAGCATCTACAGGCTAAAGGTTAATTTTGACCTTTTGTTCTGCTCTCCCTGAACGTTAGTGTTCAGTTTGACAAATAAGAAACAGTTCTTGGAAGGAGAGACAAAGGCTTCCAGGTGCAGTCTGGAAGTTTATTACCTCACAACATCGTGGAAAAATTAATAAGCGCTTAGTCCGTTAGCTCAATGCTAACATATAATGGGAATTTCCATCTATATATACTAACCGAATTAGCATTGACGGCGCAACCATATTCAAACAATAAACACGTACGCACAAATAACTATTTCACTTTATGTAATTTGGAAGTTAAACTTGAGAAAGTGTTTGAGAGGCTCGAGACGCTGTTCGGAATATCATTTTTTTGATGATAAATAGGTGCAAACTACGAGCTTTCATCATGTCAGAACACATACGCAATGCCGACTGGCTTTACTTCAAAATAAGATCACTTAAAATACACTCTAATAGTTATTTATTAAGCGTTCTTTATTTTAAATATGAAATAGAGTGAGCAGAAGTTACTGTCAGTGTTTAGTCATACACAAAAGGTACATCAGATTTGGGAAACCTTCGTGAAGAGCTTCTAACGCTGTGACAAAAAAGTAAAAGTTTAAACTGCTTTGATCATGATTTATGCCCTTATTGTCACAAACACAATAATGACCACGTCCTTGGTCCGCCACCAAGTTCTGCTGTCACATCAAGTTTGATGAAAGTTTGTAGGTTTGTCGGTGAGCTCAAGATAATGACATTGACACGACTTTTAAACCAATCACACGTCTAGATCAATTCTAGACTGATTCAGACTCGATCCCTGATGTCGATGCCTTTTGACAAAAAACTGATGATTCATTCTGATGCCTTCTGTTTCTAATTCATTTCAGATTGGTGAATGTTTATTTTCCTCTGTTCCTCTGTCTATTAGCGACACTGTCTCAGCGGATCATCTGTTTCCATGTTGAACCTCCATAAAATCTTCCTCTGTCGCAACAACCAACTCCATGTCCTCTCTCACCAGGTCCGGAAACGTGTGCAAACCGTCTGAATCTTTCCTCTCTGACTTTGTCTCCAGGATGTCTCACCTGGACTGTCCCTCTGATGTCTCCTTTCTAATCCTGTCCTTCCTCCTCACTCCCAGAGAACATCTGAACATCTTCAGCTCTGCCTCCTGTGTTCTGGTCAGAACCGCCGTCTCTGAACCATCCAGCAGAACTGCTCTCACCTCCATCTTGAAAACCGTTCTCTTCACTCCTGCTGCTGCTCTTCTGTCATAGATAACTCCTCACACTCTTCTCCACCCACTCCATACTGTCTGCACACTCTTCTTCACCTCTTTCCTAGCCTCCTAATAACTGTTGCTGTGAACAGTTGACATCAAGTCTTCAAACTCCTACACCGTCTCCACCTCTACTCTTTCAACCTCATCGTTCCTCCTGCCTCCTGTATTCTGTCTCGCTGCCACTGACCTTCATTCCCTCTTCCTCCACCTCTCCAGGTTCTCCTCCACCAGCCCACTGCTCTCACTACAGATTGCAATGTCATCAACCAACATCAGACTCCTGCCTGACCTCATCGGTCAGCCTGTCCATCACCATAGCAAACCACAAGAGGCTCAGAGCCCATCCTTGATGCAGTCCCCCCTCCACCTTGAACCCGTCACTATAACATACTTTCCCGACCTCATGTGATCCCACAACTCCTCCCTTGTGCATTTCTAAATCCACAGTGACACAATACATCTCCTTCTGAAGACTTCCTCATCAGAACTCTCAAACCTGGTCCCGTTTGCTTCAAATTTGGAAAATCACCTCCTCCAAGGTCATAAGTGTCTGAATATCCTGTTTGGTACGTCAGGATATCCATGACATCAAAGCTGTGTCCCGCCCACATTAAGTTTCTATGAAACCTGCTGAAGTTTGTAGAGGAGGTGGAGTGACGTGGATGAACACGTGGATACGTGGCGTTCATGCACCCACTGTGAATTTTCTACTCTTAGAAATCTTAAGTAAGATCTTGGATTATTCTAGAATAAACAGGAAGCCGAGGAGAGGCTTCTGTTAATAAATAATGGACCGCTGGTTCTGGCAGAAAAGCCGGACGGCTGTGTTTGTGGTAGTTGGAGAGGGAGGAGCTCTTATTTAGACAGGAAGAGAGGGATTTACAGTTCTCCGGCCTTGTTCAAACAAAGGCATGGATTGACTTTTTGAAATCGCTTGAAGACTAAGTCTAATTCAAGCAACATTTTTAAAAGTTCTGGAAAATCCAGAGAGTTAAAACCCAGAAATGAACTCATTAAAATGAATGTTTTCCAATACAAAGGGATTACACTGAGACGGAGGAGCTTACTATCCGTATAATCGTTAACAGTATGAGTGATCAGAACTCTGCCGGGACAGGAAGTGTTGAATTAACTTGAACTTGAACATCAGATGAGAAACGTACCTGGCAGCCAGACGCTCCAGCGTCCCTCCCATAGCCAATAAACGAAGCTCTCTCCGATTTACCTGCAAGAACAAATAAAGGACAGAAATTAAAAACTTCTATTCAAATTTTATATTTTATGGTACATTTGGTCCTTATTGGAATAGTTAATGAGTACTTTTTTCTTTTTTGGGGGGGATATTGGTAACATATGATGCAGGTTGGAAGGAAAGTGACAGAGGGAGAGAGAGAGACAGAGAGAGAGAGAGAGAGAGAGAGAGAGAGAGAGAGAGAGAGAGAGAGAGAGAGAGAGAGAGAGAGGAATGACAATTATTGCATTAACCGTCTGATGTTTATTTGATATAATTTACCACCCTCCTCTTCATCCTTCAGAATATGTGAGAGTTTAAAACACTCAGACTAATTAACTCGGGCTTCTATCATGACATGACGTGGAAATTTGATTCCCTCAGGTCGGCTTACAGCGTCGGACATAAAAGAACCGACCTAACAACAAACAACAGATGTGAAGCAGTTAAGAGACGTGAACATCTAAAGTTCTCTAAGGTGAAGCAGAGCGGCTCCTCACCGTAAGAAGAACCTCTTAAAGGCCAAGCTGGCAAGCTGAGCTAACATTAGCCGAGTGGCTAAAGCTAACACGAGCTCAGAACTGGCCACGAGCCATGAAGTTCTTGAACATATGATGTCATAGAACATATGATGGACGGAACGAGGCTTAGGAGAACGAGGATATATCATTTTCAACAGGTCGGAACACTTACACAATGGCTACCAGCCTCACTTCAAAAGTAATCCTTCAAAATAAGAGCACTTAAAATACATTACACATTATGAGACCGGTCAGACCTGATCAGTCAATCGGTGCATCTGTGAATTAATGACAGATTAATGAACTGTCAGAGAGTCCATTTGTAGGTGTCACATTCAGTGTTCTAGCCTTAAGGGTGCGCTCAGCCTTCAGGGGAAAGAAAAACTAAAACACACATGAATCACACACATCACAATTTGCAAACTCAGCACTTTTACTCCCCAGGAAAAACAAACAAACAAACAAATGAAAGCTCAAGGGGGGAGAATATGATGAATAACTCTAACAGCGCCAAGCATTATTTTGGTCCGACATCCAAATATCACGAGCTCAGACACAAGCGTTGGAACTAAATTCTGTTTACTCTGGGGAAAAGGCGAGATATTTCCTTGCGAGTTAAAAACTTGCACAGGCTGGATGTTTTGTCACGCGATGACTGATCTGAACGTTGCATTCACAAGTGCAGGTGAACACCGGCACATCTGGGAGAATTCACTTGTGCTTATCTGAGCGGTCCTGGAGGAGACCGGTGGTTCTGCATCTGTGCAGACCGTCTCCAGAGACCGAGCCGAGGAAACCGGGTAAGTTGGTTCGACAGGCAGCATCGCGGCCGCCTGCAGTTCTGAAAAAGCAGCCTTGCAAAAAAAGGAAATAGGATTAAATTGTCGGTTACCACCAACGTTTCCCCCGTCAGGGCGCGATGATGAAACATCTCTTTTGAGACGGAGGGCTTTAATTTCCTGTCTTAAATCCACAGACACAGGGTGTCGTTCATTTTCCTTGCTAAAGCGTCTCCTGGGGAAACGGTCTGGTCAAGTGAGCGAGTTAAATATTCATCAGCAGCATGTGTTTTGTCACACAGACTTAATGCACCACATGTAAATAATTGATGTCCACTGCTGTAGTTTCAGGCCCCGGCGTCTCGGTCCAACAAAGCAAACATACGGCTGGATGTCCAGGCAAACACTTCTGTCATGGATGAGACGCCGGCTTCTCTCGCCAAACCCACCAACAAAGACAGAACTGGTTTGAATAGGACGATACTTGAATACATTCAGTGTGATATTACACGTCCACAGACCAGCTGCAGCCGCTACTTCAGCTTCTTTTGTTGAATTTAGATTTTAAGATTGTGCTGATTGTTTTGAGAGCCTTAACTGGGTCAGCACCGTCTTATCCATCTTCTTCCTGTCAGTCGTGCTGTTCAGCACTTTGCTCAAACCGATTTGGTTGTTTTAACGTGCGTTTCCAATAAAGTTTGACTTGTTTTGACTTTGACATACACTTTAAAAAAAAATAAATTCTTGACACATTTATAATTATATGTTACAGATGTTGCTCTGGTAAGACTGATCATGTTCCTTCTTTTTAATCAACACTCTCCACAAATCTTTTCATGAACATTTGAAAGACCTGAAAATATCGTAAAATGATAAAAGTGCGGCAGGAATTTCTCGGAGAAACCAGTGGAAACAGAAGAAGCAGAAATTCCGTCTGACTTCATGGATGAAAAAGTCCCTTAGCTTGTTTAGTGTCTAGTTAAAGATGCAGCCGCTGACCACTTCCTGTGACGCATCTCATTACAGAGAGCGGTGGTACACTGTAAAAAGAGAATTGTTTGATTAATTAAATTAAGTATCTCAAATTTAAATGAGTGAGTGAGACTCAATAATAGTTTATGTTATTTGGGTTAGTAGTTGAGTCATATTTTTAATTTGATCAACATTTTTGTATTTTTTTGCAGTGCAGAATTAGACCTCAAAGTCATAAAAAGGGGAAATTCCGGCTTTGGAAATTCTTCACATTTCATTTTTCTTTCTTTTTTTTTACCATCAAAAAGGTTTTTGTTTTTGTTATTGGTGCGTGACTTTTAGATTACTTTATTCCTACGGCATTTAATTACAAATTTTACGCACTGCAAAAAAGGGAATTGTTGATTTTTTTAAAAAAAATTAAAAAAATTCCACTGGTTACATAATTAAATAAAATATTCTAATATAACTTAAAATTTAAAACTCAATCAATCTATCTAATTAAGTGTTGTTGTTTTTTAAAGTGTTTGCAGATAACTTAATGACTCGCTCAAAGTGCTGAAAGGAACATCCTGTAGGTGATGATGTAGGACCTCATCACCAATTTTTCTTTTTTTTTCAAATCCCAGCTTCAAAATCGCCACAACGAAGGAACAAAAACCTACTTTTGCACGACTCGATTCAAAGTTGGAGTCTTTGTGTCCTCTTACAGTTAGTCGTGAGGATACATATTTATGCGTCTTAAGTTAAGTAGAACAAAGTGATATATCAAGTGTAGCATATGCTGGGTTAGCCGCTTCTAAAGCTAGAGGGCCTCAATTAGATGAATATAAATATACTCTTGTCAGACAGTGACAAAATCGCCTGTCAGATGGATACTGTAAGTTACGGTGTGAAAACAGGCCACTGTAATTATCTGTGTATCTTTAAAAAGATGTGTAAAATCTCGGATGATGCATCCAAAAGAGCGGCTTACTTCATATTCTAAGGGCAGGAAACGAAGGCAGCATTAATCAGTTTTATGCTTAAAGGTAGGAGGTCACAAACATCAAGTGATAGCTGATGATTAATAGTCGTACAAATTACTACAATTAAAAATGTTTTTATAGTTAGGTATTTGTGTTCCCTTGGTTCCTTTGACTCCTTTGAGGTTCCTTTGAGGATAGAGTTGGGGGCTCAGTGGGCTGAACAGGGACGCTGAAGTGAGGGGCGCAGGACGAGCAGGAGGACCGGCTACCGAGTATCCGAGAGATACTCAAAGAGTTTGTTGGAGTCGTCGGTAGATTAAGAGGCTTGAAATAACCCACACATTAATGGATTCCAAATCATGGCTACTGTTGTGTCTTGTTCCTTTGATGTTTTATACTGGAGAGGAAAAGGACATGACGCAAAAATGTATGTTTAACAAAATGCCCCACTCAAATTCTCGGAGTGTGGAGCAGAGAATAAAACAAGGTGATGAAAACATGAAGAGAATGCGAGAAGAAGAACCAAAGTATGATTCGGAGGTAAGTTGGTGGAAGTTTGCGCTCTCAGTGTGCCTTTTTTTCTGGTTATTAGCTTAAAACGGAAGTATGTCCACTAGGCCGTCGCCGTCATCCCTGACAGCAAGGATTTATTCCTGAAAAAACAAAACAATCCCCTGCGTTGTTCAAGCAATCTAAAATAAAATAAAATGACAAGTTCTGTCAGAAAAACTGTGTTTTTCATTAAAAGCTCCCCCTAGTGAGGAACATATGAACAAATAAAGTAAAATACAACAATATAAACAAAATAGATCGCCTCAAGATGATTCGTATGCACACAGTTTGGACTAAATCCGACAAACAGTGGAGGAGATATGGACCGAAAACTTTTGGATAAAAGTTTTGTTAATATACGACCAACCTTTCCCAAAATCAATCCAGTTCTTCCTTGCACTAAGCTCTACATAGGAAAAAAAAACTTGAAAGTGATCCACGAACATTTCAGAGTTATCGCGTGAAGGATGAAGGATCCGCGATGAGTCCACAATATCTTTGATGGACGTAATGATCCAAGAAGTCCATTCAAGTTAAAACAGCTAAAGGTGCTGAAGGATAAAATAAACTCTCCACTCATAGCAGAGTACTTGAAACCGGATGATGTCATCAAACGTCTCACATCAAACTGACGGAAAACTATGTGGAAACAGTTATGGAAATAAGAAATTTTTGATTGATCCAGCTGTATTTACAAAAATGAAAGGAGGCGATTCTAATGTTTGTGCAAAATGATTGCAATCAGACCTAATTACAGGCTTGTTATTATTAATGTTATATTTTTCCTCCTTTGAGTAGGCGTGAGTCAGCACAACCTGGCAACAAGAAAACTATTAGAGTTTTTCTTAATTATTATCATTGTGTTTTAGAAGGGTAGGCTCATTTGTTTTTAGCAGGACTATAACGGACCTAATGTGTTTTTCCTTCGGTGTCACGGGTCAACCGGGTCTCAGGGCTCAGACTGATGGGATGCAGATGTTTTTATCCACTATTAAATGGCAAAAACGCAAAACATACCAAATATCAAAAGCACCGTGGCATAATTTTAACCGTTGCCATCAATAATATAAATGTAATTATACACAGAACTATTAAACAGTAACCTCTATGCAAAGAAAAATCAATCTTATGTGGGAAAAAAAATCAATGCTTTCTGAGTAAAATATTCTCTGAAGCTGGAAATTTGAATATCAATGAGAAGAATGAAGGTGTGACTGTTATCGTGAACATTTCCCCGCAGGAGAATCGAAGTTCAACACCTTGGGTCTCGAAAAACTTTGGAGAATATGAAGAGAAAGGAAACGTGGTAATATTTCAACAGAGACAATAAAAGGTAAAACCTAAAAGCCCCCAATCCAGTGCGTTGCACATGCTATGAGGTTAAGCGTTTCTAGAAATAATAATAGAAACTTGATGAAGGTACGGCAGCGTCAAGACATCAACCAACATCCTGATGTAAGACATTCTGAAGCAGGCTACTTACTCAACTACATCTATCAAATACTTTTTGCCAGGCCTTTCCCAAATATAGTCGTTTTGTATTTAATTTCATCTATTGTTAATGCAGATTCAAGAAACCTGCTTATCGGCCGTCGTGACCCCCACATACACTGACAAACGATTAAAGGACTGACATCGTCAGACGACTTGGCGGTCCTGAAGCTCATTTTCAAGTGTGAATCAGGCCTAAATCGTACAGTGAACGCAAGAATTTAGCGTCTATCCGGCGTTTATCGGTCAAAGTTTTTCTGCTGCGGTTACGTTCCAAAACCTCTTGCAAACTTCTGGCAGACTGAACTAGAAATAAAAGCTGGCTGGGTGCATTTCTCAGGCATACTTCTCAAATTGATTCTTGACCTGCAACAAATTACATTTCACGTACTTTATTCTACTGCATAGGACATCATAAAATGTGAGTATTGTCAGATCGCACATTGACGATGGTGACATTTGGTCCCATGATGGATCCTAAAACTCTCTGTTTAGCTCGTCTGGACTAAGTTCCAACCCTCCGCAAAGTTTCATGCAAAGTGGTTCAGTATGTCCTAAATCCCAGAATAATGCATCTGTCCAGCTAACGATCAAATGGACTGGGTTCTTTCCGGCTCTGCGTCCAACCTACTTTATGTGTTATTCGGGAATCTTTAAAAAAGTCTTTCTGGTGTAATTGGAAGACTTGGACATAAGACAGACATTTCCCTCATGGTCAAAATGTATTTGTGCTGATGTCTATAGACCCCAACCCCCTATAATGTGAGTTTATATATATATATATATATATATATATATATATATATATATATATATATCATATTAGTTAATTCATAGCTAAAATGGAAGGAACCTAGTCAAAAAAGAAAAGTCACATGGGGACAAGAGTTTATTAAAGTGTTCCCGAGCCAATATAGTAATATTTTTACAGTCTTGTGTTTCACTGAGGTTTGGAATGCACCCCATTAAATGTTTATGAATGAGTGAGTCATCAGGGACGTCCCTGTTCACTTCCAATGATGTCACCTGCTATCAGTTCCTCTCTTTACTCGTAAAATATTCCGACCAGGTGTTTTTGACTATTCAACAACATCCGCTACACGTTTCAAATATTTGATTATTAACAATCAAATATTTGAAATATATTAACTTTTTGCACTGAAATCATTTGAGGGACGAAGAAATATTCATACCCTGAAGTTCTGTTATTTTCTGAACGTCTTGGGAAGCAAGATTACTTGCGCTGAGATTTTAAAGTCCATCAACAAAACTGCGTCCTGAAAGAAATGACCTCCTTGACAGACGGGAAGGAAAAGCCGGGACCCCTCGCCGGTCGCAGGGGCCGCAGGGCAGCACAACATGGATCTGCGTCCAGCCTCCTCGCTTTTACTAACGTGAGAGGTAGTGACCTAAGCGTCTCCAGGGATCAATTCAAAACCATGCCACAAAAACAACCAATTAGCAGGCGTGCTTCGTTGCCTCTCGGATGGATTCCAGGGGTCTCGTTTTTCCATTCAGAACCTCTGTTTTCCTTTCTCCAGGGTAAACAAAGACCATGAGAACAATCGCATAACATGAGGACATGTTGTTGGTGTAGAAACCAAATAATATTTTTGCTTGCTGTCGGTATCCACGCACCAGTGTTCATGCACACATGTGGTACAGAACCGGAAATCATTCATCCTGTCAAATGAATGGACCCTTTCCTAATGTTGGAAGCATATCAGGAGAAATCGGTGAACAAAATAATCATTGAGGCTTGTTATGAACTTCAGATTAATCTCAATTCAAACTCAAAGACCTTCACATTGTCTCACTCTAACCAAAAATAGGTTATTTTGGTAACCCAGGACTGGGTTTAAAAGGGAGTGGCCCAGTTACGGGTTGTTTTAACATAGCAGGGTTGGGTTACAGCTTTGACTCAGCATGGTGGGTTCTGTTTCCCACCTAAAGATGAGCAAAATTATCTGAAACCAAACTATTACCAGGTTATATTACTGAAACCTGAGTTATTATTAGTGTGACTTGACTATGGTTAAAAATGACTTATTTTATGTCAGCATTTGGTGACTTAAGTCGCTAGCTGGCAAGGGCCGCGACCTGGGAAAGTTAGCGAGGAGTTAGCTGACTATTAAAATGTTAGCATATAATAAATGTTTGCAAAGTATAGATTTTCTTTTACATCTTATCAGGAAATTTTAAAAACAATAGCTTAATGTTAGCTACAAGGAGTTAGCTAGCTTATGTGGACTTAAGTACAGTTAGTTAACTTCATCACTTTTTATTTCGCTCTAACTATAAACATAAATTATCTTCTATTGTATTTTATCTCTTCATTATCTTCCTAATTATCTACTTTGTCATCTTAAGTCAAACATTGTTTGTTTAAAAAACAATAGTTAACGTTAGCTAATATGAGTTAGTTTAACGTTAGCTAGCTTATGCGGACTAAGACTGATAGTACAGGCAGTTGACATCCTTTTCAGATCACTTTAACAATAAACATTAATTATGTTGATATTTAACTCGAATACTATTGATTTCTTCTGAATACAGTTTATAACCATTTCCTTACATGCTGGAGCAAAGGTCAAAGTTCGGGTCAGATCGCTGCCTGCGTGATTAAAAGAATCAATGTCAAATGTCAATCATTTCCCCCCACATCTTTAACCCTGCCTCTTTTTGTTTATTTTTCTGAGGAGTGTGTGTACATCTGTTTGATACCTGCTCTAATTTCTGTCTCTCAGTAAACAAAAGCTGGCTGGGTTAGAGCTTAGGTCAGTGTTAATGAGGAAACAGAACTTTAAGTCGGGCGTCCATGAGGACAGACCGCCGCAGAAACATGTCTCCCCTCCTCCCAGCTCAATATCAGATTTTGTTTGCAGCTTTCTCACTAGTGACATTATTCAAAACAGCGAGAGCAAATGTTAATGAGGCCTTATTTGCATATTTATTCTTCCATTGTTGAAATGTCACTGATTATTACTTACTATGATGATAAATGCAACTGCTCATGGAGTCTGATTTGTAATTAGCCATTAGGTGGAATGAATAGATCAATTAAAGGAGAGGGGCCAGCATCAAGAGGAATCAAACCAGGGGGAATGTAGGAATGAGAAACCAAAAACATTATAAGCTCGGGGGTGGGGGGGGGGGATTACCACCATTACTTTTTGATTAGCCTCTAGATTTGGAAAGGGTTAATAATGGAGAAATTCAACCCTCAGACAGATATACCTTGTTTTATTGCACTTCCTCTTTGCCCTGAAGGACGGCTTTTGGAAATCAGGACCTGCTGCGGTTCCAACTCGCCAAAGCATTTATATTTTCTCCCAAAATCAATCTCTGTGTGAGAGATGGAGACGAGCATCTCCTGATTGTATTTATCGCCTTCCGAGATAATCAGGTGCGGCGGCGTGGGCCCATTTAAATTCTCTCCTACTCTGAGAAGGGGGGGAAAAAGAAAATATAAAAAAAAGGAGGAGGAGGAGGAGGTGTAAAGGGGAAAATGTTTTCGCTTGGCCTTTGCCTCTTCAAGAGCCAAACTATTCTCCTGCCAGTGCTTGTTATTCACGAATGGAGGGGGGGGGAAATGCATTACTGCGGACCAGATGGGAACATTCCACATGACCAAACCAATCAATCACCTTGGTGGGACGCAGGTGTGACACAGCCGTGCAGCAACACACCATTTCACAGTCTATCAGGCACAAACACATGGTCACCAATCAATGGCACCCCGAGGACCCATGAGGAGGGGTGCTTCTCTGCAGCCTCACTGGTTCACGGCTGATGACTTCATAATCACACATCCATTCTCTCGGAGGAGAAAGGCGATGAGCTCCCTAATAACATCGCCCACCATGTGAACACCAACAATGTAATGGATGCTGCTTGGGAAAGGACACTAACGTGATCCCCCCCTGCATCGCACGTCCACACGTGAGCTCCCCACCGCTGTCAGCATAGAGTGAGAGAGCAAGAGAGCAAGAGAGAGAGAGAGCGAGAGAGAGGGAGCGCATTTACCAAGTGCAAGAAATGTCTCCCTGTTGGATATTAGAATGAAGTCAGTGTGCAACATCAAAGAGTGAGCTGAGACGCCAAACAACTGTAGGATAGTGAAACAACAAAGAGCCGAGGTGAAGGACAAGGAAGCATGCACACATGGGTTAGGAATGCTGATCCAGCTCCAAGCACTGTGGGCATATTTCCTTACACACAGAACACAGAACCTCTGCAGAAGAGGGTCCAGAGCAAAACCGTGCAGGAAATAATCCAAATGAAATTTGAGAGATTGTTTTTTTTTTTACGTTAAGTTGGAACTGCTTTTCCACATTGAAGAAAAACAGAGCCGGGCTCCTCTCGCCACAACCCACGCCTCACACTTGTAGAGCCGTGCCGACACAGGACTAAATATCAGGCGATATTATACCAACAATGACAATCCACTACAGTCATCTGCTGTTCTGTTTGTCACGAAGCACACAGGATGTCCTTCGTCAAAAATTGACGCTCAGTCGTGCAGGTAGATTGATTGAGGAAAAAGGAAAAGGAATGATGTTCAAAAAGCAGTAATCTGTGCTCAGAGATAATGTCGGACGACTTGAAGAAATTTAGCCCTGAAGTTGATCCCTTCTTGTGACCCAAATAAGAAGACCAACATCTCATTGCATGATTGGTGTTTGTTTTAGCTCCTCTCAGAGCCTCGTGTACAAGATCGATCTACACGGCTCCGAACATTACGCAAGTAATCCACAAAACACACAAAGCTCGCTATTTGTAAAACCAGTAAGGACAAAATTAGCTGAGGAGGAACAACCCTGTAAACGACTAACTTAATGACACACTTCTAATCTAATCACCCCGGGGAAGGTAGCAAGTTTCAAGAAGCTAACGACGAAATAGCGATTAAAGCTAGCGGGAGCCCAGAGCCAGCCTCGAGCCCGCTGTATGTACCGGTTCTGTCATTTATGGTTTTAAAACAAAGGACGGAGGGTACGTTAATGTCAACAGGTCAGAATACATGCAAAATGCCGACCAGCCTTACTTCCACTGTAATCCTTCAAAGTCTACCTACCTAGCCCTACAGTTTTAGTAAGTAAGACTTTAGGTCTTAGGTCAGTCTGCAAGAAGAATCAATTTTGTTTTTTTTTGCAGTAAATCAATTCCACTGAGTTGTAAGATATTCACCGTTTTGGGCACTGGTGGTGCCGAGTTCTGAAGTTCTGACAGTTATTATTCCACCATTAGTGTTAACACTAACGGAATAATTCTTCTGAATGAATTGTGTCCAGTTCCATCTGATGCTTGTATTGAATAATGTTCTTGGCGTCCGCTGAAGGCAGCATCGGCTTGGAGCAAAGTGAAAGAAAGACAGGAGTAGAAGAGAGAGGTAAAGAATGGAAAGGAATAAAAGAGAAAAATAACAAAGTACAAAGAAATAACAAAAGAAAGAATCAAACAAACAAGAAAGAATCAAAGAAAAAAAAAAAGCCCAAACTGTTGGAATTCAGTTTCATCTGAACTTCTTTTATTCCCTTAAATCAATCAAGGCCTTCGGCGAGGATTGGACTCTTTGTTGTGCAGACTCACATGTAAGCAGCTGTGTCTAACTATGGTGGGTCCGCATGACGGACAAACCGGCCTGCTCCGGGGCATGTCAATCAACAGACACAACAAGCGCTCTGTGGTAGAAAAAGCATGAAACCGGTGACCCAGTGACACCCTTCCACTGATTATTATCACAATCCTGGTGCTCTGACCGCCGCAGCTGCTTCCAAAGATACTGGTTATGTCATCATACCTCCGCCATGCCCCAGCTACTGCTACAGCTGAGCCTCTGCAGGATCAACCTCGCCAGTCACAAGCCCGGGAAGACACGGCCCAGTTGGGCTGAGAGATGCCGTAGGGTGTGGAGGGCTGGGATGTGTGGGGAAATGTGGGCGGCGTGGGGAAGGAGAAAAGGAGATTTGCGCACTTTTCAAGCTCATCTTCTGCTCTTCATGCTCCACTGACCGCGATAATGGATAAACACACCTTGTAGCTCTGCATAATGACCGGCTTCATTGACTAAACCCCGCTGCTCCACCTCCTGTCATCTTACCTGCTCTGCTCTTGTCAAATACACAGCCCATATCACGCATACATGTGAATGTGCCAAAATAATCGTTTAAGATGAACTAATGCTGAATGAAGCTTTTAGAAACATCAGACAGAGTTGGTTTTTGCTGCAAAGAGTTGAGGGTTTCATGATGTTGTCGAAGGACACAGCTAGGAGAGCATCATCGTTTGGTTCTTAAACCGTCCATGTAGACATGTTTCAGCTCCGCACAGAGAAACACATCTTTCCGAAAGATCTGCAACAGGGCGAGTTTTTATCTTCCCTTGCCAGTGAACTCTCCTTCTGGCATTTTGTTTTTTTAAGGCACAAGGTGAGCAAAAACAAAACTCGTATCAAGTAGGAGAAAACTTACAACAACACTGGTTATACAACTGATCTCCACGGTGTGATGTCAGGTTGCCCATCTCTGAAAGTTGAGTCTGGATCTACTTGTCCTGGGCTGAGATTATGTTTTTTTCCGCCACAGAAATCCCTGTGGACCTCAGCATCACAGCCTAATGCTATTACCCACACTGATAATGGGAGGATCTGGTCTGAATCAAGCCTGACTTTGATAAGTACCAATAAACTGTTTGCGTGTGTGTGTGTGTGTGTGTGTGTGTGCGTGCGTGCGTGCGTGCGTGCACGTGTGTGTGTGTAAGTTCTTGTTCTCCACAATCTAAACAAACAAACCCTTTGTAATTACCCTCATTAATGTCAGTGACGCCATGTATGATGACGCTTTGGCAGCGTCTATGGCTTAGAACTAAATTTGGCCGGGCTCAGTGCGCACAGAACCAATTATATGATCGTCCATCTTCAGTAGGAGGGGCCAGGAGTATATAATGTGACTTGGATCTATACCAGCTGGCAGATTTACCATCTATTGAATCTACTGAGGTACGGATGTTAGGGAGCTGGATCGAGCCAATCCGTTTCCTGGACATCCTGAGAGGTATGGTGCCAGTGGCCAAGGGGTCAAGTCCCACTTTGTTGGTGTCAAAAAGAAGCCTAGAGGGAAACTAGACACCTGCGTTGCTGGATTTGGAATTTGGTCAGATACCTGGACAAAAAGGGTCTTGGTGTTGGAACTGGAATTATTCTGGAATGGTCGAATTGTGAGTATGATACCATGAGCATCACTGAGGACTTCGCACAAGCATTCCAGTGTCCAACCGTTGATGTTCAATCCTGTTACATTATGTCGGATATGTCCGCATGTCCTTTAGTTCTTAAACCATGCGCTGCTTTACTAGAGGAGTCTAAACCGGTGTTTGTTTCAGAGCTGGGGTCCAGAGGAAGTCTTAAAAAACACATTTATCAAGTACAAACAACTCAATTACTCAAAAAACCCAAAAAGGAAGGATGAACTACTTGTTAAATATTGTGTTGTCTTTGCAATTTTTGGTATAAATCGAATGATAAACTGGAAAAAGTACTGAGAGAACGAAAAACCTGTCAAGGCACAACAGTACTGTAGTTTTGGAATAATTAATTATCTGAGTTATTGCCAGCCTCTACATCAACCGACAACTCAAACAGCTCTCTTAGTATCTCTCAAATACTCTGTAGCCGCTCGTTTCCTGTGCCTTCCACTTCAGCGTCTCTATTCAGCCCACCGAGCCCCCAGCTCCACCCCCAAAGGAACATCAAAGGAATCAAAGGCAGCAATAGCCACATATGGACTTCACTACTCCAAATGGCTTATCATTTTATTTTATTTTATCTTATTTTAAATGTGTGAAAGTCTTAAGGTCACCAAAATGTAATCCCGTCTAGGAAATGCCAAAAACCTACATCTGGGTAACATTTCATGTAAATCCTACCTGTAGTTTTTTTTTTTATCCGTAATCCCTCTCACAAACAAACAGATAAAAAATAAAAACATAAAAACGCACAGGAGAGAAAAGGTAACGTCCTTGGCGCAGCTAAATATGGCGGCCATGCTGCTATGTACCCCCCTGAGAAACGCTGCGTGTTTATAAGGTGAAATCCTCCTGTGTCGCTGCGCCATGATGATGTGTACGCACGTCACTGCATCTGAGCTATTTGTGTCCTGGTGCCGTTTCCGCTATGTGGACATAAATATGCGAGGGGGAGCCGTGCAGAGACCACCCGTGGGGGCACACACTCCAGGGCTACAGTGGAAACTGGGTGCACACCTGAACGACACCTGGTCACGATCACAGTCCGGGTTTGAGAATGTCTCCCATGTGACTGAGCATTAGCGCACGACACCTGCCCCAGTAAAAAGACACTGGGGATTCTGGTGTGTTGTGGGATTTGACAAAAGTCTCAAGGAGGAATTTTACATGAAAGGGGGGGAAATACTGAAAAGAGGTCAATTATATTCTGGCACAAATGAAGATCACATTTTATATCTTAAAAAAAGACAACATTGCTGCCTTATTCTTTAGTTTCGAGAGGTGGAGAGTAAAAAGGAACATTTATCCATGACTATAAAACAAACACACTAAATGTAAACACAATTCAAATATAGGGTTTCTGGCCTGCAGGTACTAAAGGGAAGGAAAGTATGGCTTTAAAGAGGATAGACATCCTCTATAATTACTCAATCAATCAATCAATCAATCAATCAATCAATCAATCAATCAATCAATCCCAGCAAATAAGAGTTTAAAATGAGCTTTTCGATAAACACCAGGTGATTAAAGAAACTAAATCCTGCCATGTCAGCAACAAACAAACATTAAGGTCAATTTACCAACGGCGAATATCTAAAAAATAAAAATAAAAACATCAATAAATACTCAACTGTCATAGGGTCATGAAACATAGAAATACTAAAACATAACCAGTTAATTTTCTAGGCTACAAATCAAAGCTAGGCCTATGCTGTAACCTCTGGCAGCAAGGATATATCCCTGAGAAGTCCCACGATCCCCTGCGTTGTACTGGAAATCCCCCTGATTGAACTACTCAGATTAAATGTGACTCATTAATAATCTCAAATAGTCCATATTGACTCAACCTAACTAATTCTATGAAGTCAGCAGTCTGTTCTAGGATCAGATCCCAAAGTGACTCAATAATGAAGATGAATAAAGTTTACTAGTTTTTCTGAGCTCAGAGAGAAAAATAAGACAGATTTCCTGGTGTGGGGGAATTAACACTTGGAAAATTAGACGAGGAACTGTGTTTTCCCACAAAAAGTTCCCATTGCTGAGTTAAGTATGATCTATTATAGTGAAATAATATATATATATACACAAGAGTCCATTCATATGCACCAAAATTGGACTAAATGGGACAAACCATTGAGAAACGATGGCCCCAAAACTGTGATTTTGGAGATGAAACTCCCCCTAGTGGCAGAAGTATGTAACTACTATGTCAAATCGTATGAGCTAAATTTATATGTACATATATTTGTACACATTTAATCCATATTCACCCCTCTTGAGAATAACATAAAGGAAAGAATACTGTTAAGGGTTGATTTCAGTTTTTGGGGAACTGTGTCAGAAAAGCAGAGTTCTGAGAATCACATGTGTGATTCTGCGATGATTGGAAAAACGATACGAGTCGCTCGTGTGAGTAGCGACGAAGACATGAGCATGAAGCCGCCAATCAGAAGGCATTGTCAAAACAAAACAAAAAAAGACGGAGCGGAGTGCAGCTCTTTCCGTTGCTCATTGCCGATGATAATTGCTCAGATTGCTTGAAACCAACCTCCCCCACTGTCTTCCTCTCATTGGGCCGACACCACAAAGAAAAGTCTTTGCAAGTAATTAGATGTAACCATTCCTCGTCAGGGCAATTAACTGTTGGCTATCCCTCCTATGAATATACAACGTCAACAACTTAATGAAAAACAAAAGGACTTTGGATCCCGACACACACAGGCGGAAGTGAAGCCTCAGTGACTTACATCTGTCCCTCCGCAGAGGAAACAGGAAACAAACAGGAACTACAGCTGTGTGCACTTAGAACTACAACTGCACTCAATAGAGCACATACCTCCACGAAGGCCTGGCAGACCCTCTTTGATTCTACCAAACCGTATCCAAATCAAACCATGGATGACAACACGCTCTGAAAAATTATCAACATCTGGATCAGGAGTTTTTAATTGGGTGGGCACAAAAACAGCACAAAGTCTTAGATAGCGAGACGTGCGTGTGTTTGTTTTTGTTTTTTGTTTTTCCCCCACTAAGATCCGTGACTTATTCCCTTAGGAATCCAAATACATGGCAGAATAAGTCCAATCTCAGGATTAAACATTCATCCATTGTCCTAGAGGTGAATTGAATCATCGTTTCATGTAGTGATTGTTTAATGATCATCGATAGATGATTGAAAGTGGTGAGACACCACTTCTACATTATTTCACTCTAAAAAGAGAATTTGCTTACCTATTGAATTAAGTATGACTGGGTTTAAAATTTAAGTTAAATACTTATTGTTTTTTTACAGTGTATAATATCTGTCTTGAAATGCTGCAGGGATAAAATAATGTCAGATTTCTGCACCGCTAATGATAAAAAAAAAATTGTTTGTTATTTGATTACAATTTTAGATTTTAGGGGTTTTGAAGGTGAAGCTGTTTAAAGAAAATTTAAAAAAAGAAAAGAAATTGAAGATTGAACTATTTCTGAGTCTAACTCATTAACTTACTTGAGTTGAAAACACTTAATTTAATGGAGTGTGTCGAGTCAAAGTGATTTAGAGTCAATCAAACAATTCTCTTTTTGCAGTGTACTTTTGATAGTTTTTTTAAGTTCATCAATAATTTTCTTTTCACAGAGTCCGACTACTTTTATTAACGGCTTTACCTTCAAAAAAACCTAAAATACAAAACAGTTAACAAATATTTGTTTATTTATTGGTGCACAATTCTGACATTATTTCAGTCCTGCAGCGTTTCAAGACAAATTCATTTCATTGTGTGCTACCAGTAAATAAATTATTTTTTTTACAGTGGATGTGTGTCACTAAATCCAGAATAATAAACAGATGGGGATTCTATTACTGTACGATAATTATTCATTTTTCCAAAGTATATGAATTGCTCTCAACCTTTAAACATTCATATTTTGGATCACACTTGTTAAAGTTTCGGGTACATGTGTGACGAAATAAAGAGTCCGGACTGAAAAGGATCATTCCTCATTTTCAATCAAAACTTCCATTATAGCTTGACCTCATCTTCCTTTTTCACGAAAACAAAAAGGTCTACGCCGTTGTCCCTGACATGAAGGGTGAATCCCCCGAAAAGCCCCCTTCTCTGCACGAGCGATTCCCCTGGTTGAGCTTCTCAAATTGATGTGAATTTATGTCCGAAATGTGTTTTTGTGAAAATTCAAATTTGAAAAGCTCCTCGTAGTGAGTAAAATATGAACTATTAGAGCGAAATATGATGATAGACCAGATGTTCTTAATTTATATGCACTAAATTTGGAAGTCCGATAAATTAAGGCCCAAATACCTTTGGAGATAAGCGCCCCCTGGTGGCGGAAAATGATTTTTGCGTTATCATATTCACCCGAAGGATCTGGCGGGCTGCGATTATTCCATAATATCCCTGACTTTTGAGGGATATTAATATAAAACTATACAGTTGGCCCTTCCTTTTCACAAACTACGTTCCACAAACAACAAAGTGAACTAAAGAGTATTTCTGAGATCCCTTCAGGTGAGAAATTAGCAGTGCAGTAATTGAGTATTTGTTCATTTTCAATCAGCACAATGTCTCAATCCTGATTTAGAAAGAAAAGGAGGTGTCCATCCTGTTTCTGTTCTCCTTTTCTACACGGAGGTGGACTCAGAAAGGAATGTAAACGGTAGTTCCATCAACAGTCTGGAGAGAAACTGAAACGTCATCTGGAATAAAAATGAGCAACCCTACGAAATGTAATGAAAACAAATTTGTTAGTTAATTGGCGAATTTTATGCAAATTTGCTGTACTTGTTAAACAATCAGAATTAGGCACAGGTTCTGAGGCATCTGTGAAGCCGCTGGATTCACATACTTTGTATCGGTAAACATCTTTCAACGCGTGACGAATGGTTTGGTTAAAGGGAGTCACACGGCCGAGGCTGGAAAACGTTTGTGTGTATCACTGTAAGCATGAACAATGTGGCTGCCACCTGTGGGATAGCACGCATCGGATGATGTGCAGGTTAGTAACAGGATTGTGAGCCAAGAGGGCGGCACCAGAAGGCACATGGAGCCAAGGAAAGGCTGACCCACATGCGAGTCGGACCCCTGAGTAAAACAGTTTCTCTGTTAAACAATCGGGTTTTCACCCCAAAAATCCTCAACTTCATATCCTCACATATTTTCCCTGTGACCGACAGTCGTTTCTGTACAACTGTTTTAAATGCACCTAGTTCTCCATACAAAAACTGCATGATAGCTCAAATGTATACCCTACTCCAGTCAATCCTTATTATCCTTATTATTATTACTATTATTATTGCCATTATTATTAACGGGGGTTTGGGTGGGTAGGTGTGGGTTGGAATTTATAGTCACAGGATTGCAGTTTATTGGACATGGACAAAGAATGTGCAACCAATATATTGTGCACACTGGAGGGAAACAGGGCAAACAAAGGCAGACAGTACAGAAGGGAAAGGAAAGGTTAAGGCAGACATTTAACATTGTACTTTCATATCGATATATTTTGGCTGCTAAATACTTTGGGTTTAGGAGCCACTGGCTCAGAGATATTTTTTTATATCTTTATTCTCTTGATAAATTGAGAGCTATATTTTAAGCTGTTTATAAACATGAACTAATTGCTCCGGAAGTGCTTACAAACTACCATATAACCTAACTATAAACCATTTATAAACCCTTTATGAAGGTAAGCTTATTGTAAAGTGCTACCAAAACAGTTTAGTAAGACTGTAATCATCTGAGATACCAAGGCTAGGCGATACGTTCAGGCAATTCCAAGTTCACGATCATACTGTCGCTGCAACAGAACACATCCACAGAGCCAAATCTACAGAAGTAGTAGTAGTAGTTTATGTGTGAGAGAGAGACAGAGAGAGAGAGACAAATAGTCATGTGATCTTTATAAAAGAGCTAACATTTTATTTCAATTGCTTCAGCTGAGCCCATTCGCCACCTAATCACCTTGCTTGGGAACCAGTCTCCAGGGCTATTAAATAATGAGCTACGACGCAGTTAGCCATAAAACTGTCAAGCGGTTACACATTACAATAATGTCAGGCCAAAGACCCGGATAAAACTGCTTTTAATTATCATGACAAGAGAACATATTGCAAGTCAGTGAGAGAGTACGTTATTTTTGGTGAAACAAAAAGGAAGGAATCTTAAACTTATTTGACTCTTTTTTAAATAACATAAATAACCCAAGAAAGAGCTCCACTGAGTGTGAGTGATGAAGACAGGATAAAATAATCGATAAGCGATCAAAATGTCCTGAAAGCCCTAAATGGAGATAAAACTATATCTATAGTGGTGGTGGTGGGGGGATCTCAAAGACTGTGTGCAAGAGTAAAATGTATGTGTATGTAAAAAAGAAAGTTGATCAACAAGACCCAGCCTGAAAAGCATTTCAGAGAGACACACTGTGACGATGAGGGGTGTTTGGACTGAAGGTTGGAGGATGTAATAAATCCAAAATGTTCTATGATCACATCAGAAAGTCGGTTTAACCTTTTTGGGCCAGAAATCCCCACCCTGCTGTCAACGATAGTTGTCGGGGAGGGGGGGTGATTTTGATCCCCCAGAGACGGCGTCCTCTGATGGAAAGCTAGTCTGATGGTCTGACTTGTAGCCTGGGGGAGGGTCATCATAGGATGGAGAGCACGGGGGGGGAGAGAACAGCCCTGTAGCCGGGTGAACCCTTCACTCCTGCTGCGTCAACATGCGTGATGTGCCTTAACCTCGGCGAGACACTATTGTTAAACAGGGAGTCGTTCCACGACCAGAGGGCGCAGGAGGGGTGAGCTGGAAGAGAGTGACTCACTTACCCATTATGTTGGAGTTCACAAAAGGTGTTGGGGACAATCCTTCATGGGACACTAATCGACTGTCACTCAAATGATCGGCGTAATGAGGGCTGTCTGCAAAACCCTGGGGGGAGAGATCAAGAATATTAAGCACACCATCAGCCAACTTGACTAATTGAGTCATGTGGTATGTAGCACTAATTAGTGAGAGGAGTACACAACCGGACCGTTTTGCTAATAAACATGTTTAGAGAAAAAAGGTAAACAAAGAGAAAGACGGGCAGAGACGTATATCTCAGTTTGTTCGCATTAATAATACAACTATAGTAATGACAGTATTTTCAATTAAGACACGTAATGAATACATTTCTTTGTGGATGAAAAGATTTATTTGGTATTTCGTAATTTTTCCTTTTGAGATACGAGAATCAAATTGGAAAAACGAGGCGTTTTTTTTTTTTTTTTTCCATTTTAAAGACCAAACAGGGATGAAAAAAAAACTTGAAATAATTGGTTGATTTGTATTTTCTGCTTTGATTATTGAAAAAACAAAAATCACGAGGAGACACAAACAAAAACAAGGTTTTGTTTTTCCGTTTTCTTTCTACAAAATGTAGCTTTTGTACATTTTTGGTCGTATTTCGTTTTTTCTTTAACCAGATTTACGTGCAGTCGATGATTTTAAAACGTCGGGGAATCGAGTTCGATTTGAAATGAGAGGAATGTTCCTCTAAAGGCCCCCACTGGTGGTGAAGAGTAGGAGAGAAAACGACGAGGAAGGAGCTCAAATCATCGAAGCAAATCAAATTATCATCACTTTGACAAAACGATGAGTAAAAAGAGTGACGCTGAAAAAACATCAGTCGTCGGCAGATAGAAACACATCATTGATGGACAGTCAGACATATGTACGGTTCTGACCGCGCCTTTTTCTTCGTGGGAGCCGAGAGAACCAGAGGGGCAGAGGGGGATTCGAACCCAGAACCTTCTTAGTGTGTGAGGCAGCAGCCCTATTCATTGCGCCATATCAAGAGTCAGGCTTTATTGTAGTAGTTGAAAAAATCTCCTCTCTGATTGTACAATTTATGAACATTTTTAACTGTAAACCTCAGACAGAGATCGTAAACTGGTCAGCCATAACATTATAACCTCTGAGAGGTGACGTGAACTACATTCATTATCTCGCGACAATGGCATCAGTCTATTGTTTCCACATGGACCAAACTGTGACGGTGAGACAACATCATCAGATCATCTCCAAAACCTGGGGTCTCACTCGGACCATGGCGGTCAGAACTTACCAAATGGATAACGGAGAAAAAATGGTGAAGAATTGGACTCGGAGAATTCTTTGCTTTTTATATTTCACAACAAATCCATAAATCAAAGAACCCCTGGATCCTATTTATTCATATATATATGTGTCTTACTTGCATGTGCGTGACAACAGGTTTATATAACAGCCCCTAACTCTCAGGAAGGGGGGGTTCTACGGAGGGAGGGGGAAGAAACAGAGATTCAATCAGACATCGTTTCCAGATACCTGCAGCTTAAGAAAAATTGCCTTTTTTCTCCTGCAGCGTGACGCCGCCTCTTCATGACAGTTATCAGCTGGAAGGCTTAGGCCTAAATATCGGTCACAGTGTGGGTTTTTTCCAGAACTCGGGGTCTCGTGTAATAAAAGACGGTCTGTTACAGTGCTTATCCCAAGCCCTGTGAAAATCCTCCTGTGCTCCAGTCAAATTCATCTCTGCAAACTACATTACTCCCAGCAGAGGACTGAGCAACAGTGGGCTTGGATTTCTATGGAGCGATTTTCACCAACTCCTAGCCTCTGCCTTCAACGTAGCGAGAGAGAGAAAAGGGAAAAAAGTTAATCTTATTATCAATCTTTTTCTGTGAGTGGATGGTGATGGAGTCATTTCAAAGGCGGTGGCGTGTTGTGGTGGGTGGAGGGAATCCTCAGAGATTCCCTATTGTGCTCCAGCCCGGCCGCACACACCGTTAATCACACCGTGAACAGACTCCATAACAACAAGACCCCTGAGAGGCTCAGGAAACCAACATGCACGGATCCACCCACCGCACAGAAGCAACACATAACTCCCCTCGATTCCACGGCAGACACAAAATATATATATATATATTCTAACTTTTTTGTTCACTTTCTGGTGATTTCGATGAGAAGATTGAAACCTCTCTCTCTCATGGGAGGGTTAGGTGCCGGACTAATTCCTGGCTGGGACAAGATACTTCCTGGAGGGTCTGCATGTTTCTGAAGAAACAGCGTATGACAGAACCCCACAATATAACTGTGAATTATCAAACATACAAGCTGTGACATGGTAATCGGTGAGCTTTACAGCTAACTGATGAAAAGCTGAAGCTAAAGCTGTGAGAATTGGGGGTAAGCTAGCTACGTTTGACTGTATGGAGTGTAGCTAGCTCCGCTCTGACAGCCATGAATCTTTCTTTTTCTTTCCTGCTGTACAGCTTCAATCAGCCACAAACCACACTTTCTGCTTTATGACTATTTATTATGTATCATTTACGTGATGCGCCGCGTCGCCATGGCAACTCAGACGCTCAGAAGCTACTTCGCACAGGCACAGCAATGGCCAACCAGGCGCAACAATGGCCAACCAAAATGTCTGACGTATCAGTTATTAATCTGATCAAACGACAGTCATCAGGGAGCTCCTGATTGGTCGCCCACCCTCCGCACACCAAACAACAAATGACGAGTGACGAACCCCCATTTCAGACCGATCAAGAAATGTGCCTAAATCGTATGTGTGCCAGGCTTTAGCCTTGGCTGTAGACAACATATATAAAAGCGGTTCTGATCAAATCATCTACCTCGCTAACATTTAGAGAAACAAGTTCATTCACTTCCAGGCATCTTAAAGAATAAACACTCTGTTTGTTGTGTTATAACTGCTCAACCAAGGCTCAATGAGACTTTATGTGTGTGTGTGTGTGTGTGTGTGTGTGTGTGTGTGTGTGTGTGTGTGTGTGTGTGTGTGTGTGTGTGTGTGTGTGTGTGTGTGTGTGTGTGTGTGTGTGTGTGTGTGTGTGTGTGTGTGTGTGTGTGTGTGTGTGTGTGTGTGTGTGGTGTGTGTGGTGTGTGGTTACTCCTCTAGGAAAGCCAGATCATCAATCACAGATATCATCATTTCCAAACGCTGGTGGCCTACAACTATGTGAGACACTAACATCCGCCGCCTCGTTGGCAAGAGTAGATGAACACTGTCAGATCACCGTGGCGCCGTTCTCATGTCTCATTCCCCAAACACTGGCCACAGCTTTGAAAAAGTCTTCTCCTCCACGGTCTGTGCTGCATCCCAGGTGAGCGTATGTGATGATGCGCTCATGATGGATGCGTGTGGGGTTGAGTAAGAAGTCACTTGGGAAGTGAGGTCACTGTACAGTGGCAGCAGACAAGCCCCCCCCGACCGTCAAAGCGCTGCCTACAGCCAACGCTGGCCGGGATACAGCGGCTGGCTTGGCGCCAAGGTCGGCACAGCGGGGCTCGCCACTGTTCACAGTTGACTGATCACACACTGGTAGCTCAGCGGCTCAAACAAGCTCAGGGACAAGTCTGAATTCCCTTTGTAAGAGCCTGAAAGATGAAGCTGAGGATTTCTTCCTCAGTGCTTCAGAGCCTTGGGCGGCTGCGGTGAATAGAGCACAATTTAAGGGAGTAGCTCTTTAGTCCTTGTTTGTTTTTTTAAAATAATCAATTATTTGATTCTCATTTAAAAAAGCAATGAATGGAAAGTAGGAATAGCTTCAATGAATCTGTTGCGGGTGTCTGGGTAATATTTTAACCTCGCAAAAATATGTCATTCAATATAACGCTGATGTGAGGAGGGGGGGGGGGTCTTTAGATCTCAGGGTCGCGGTCATCTTTGCAAATACATAAAAAGAAACTTAGAAATCATGCTTTCAATTTGAGTTGGTTGTTAAAAGTCTGTCTAGGTGAAAAAGTGAACTCTTGCCGAGTGCGTGCGGTTCGAAGGTCCAGTTTAAACCGGATAACTGGTTCTGAGAGAATAGATGTACGTGTGGTTTTAAAGATACCGACCAAGGAGAGAATGTGTGTGTGTGTGTGTGTGTGTGTGTGTGTGTGTGTGTGTGTGTGTGTGTGTGTGTGTGTGTGTGTGTGTGTGTGTGTGTATCATCTATTGTTATGTGTCAGCTTTCAAGGCCTTGTTCTTTCATGACGGATTTGGACAAACAGTTTACTTTATTATGTTTTCAGTTTGAGAAACTTCCACTTCCTGTTAATTTTTTCCTTTTGGGGATATTTTAGTCATACCGTTTGTGTTTATCCACACGTAACATACAGATAATAGCGCTGTGGGTTTTATGGCAGAAGAACTGAATACCCTCACTGGGTACTGCTCCGCCTTAAAAAGATGGGGGGTTTTTTGTTTTACACCGCCTATATAAAATCATCACTGAGAAACAAAGGGAACGTCTTTTTTTTTTTCATCAGATAATCTTATTTTCTTCCCTTTTATTCTTTTCTAGATTCATATATTTTGATATCTTAGTATTAAAATATAATATTAGCTTAGCTTGATCAATGACTACTGGTTCTGTCTCATATCTCATATTAGAACTCTCTACAGACACATAGTTGAAGACCGTATTGGGCCAAAGAAGAACTTTACATTTGTATCGGCTCAGAGGAAAAGCACATTTTGCTCTGCACCTTAATTTATTCCTAATTCGCAATCGCAATTCTAAAAATAAAAAAAAAGACTATAAAATATACACAAAAACAAAAAGATTTTAAAAAAATAGACAAAACTATAGGTCCATTTTTAAAATAATAATAATAATAATAATAATAATAATAATAATAATAATAATGCGTAATAATTTCCTGGGATGGTTTAGATATAGAATCTAAAATTTTTGCAGTCTGAGTAGAAGAAGAGCAGCAGCAGAACCAGAATAAACCCGTAGGTCTCAGCACCGCCCCCTTCAGTGAGACGGCGGTACTGCTGCCTCTCCTTATGCTTCTTCATCACTGACTTATGTCGGATCAGCGAGACTAAATATGTTCTACACAAACTTGAAATACATTACCTACTCCATGGAACATGAGGACGAATAATGAAAGTGTCTACAAACGTTACATCGGTGACAAACAGTGAGAAAGCAAAAGGTTCGACCCGGTTTGTGAGGGACTGCCTCACCGTTCTGTTTGAACAGGAAATATGCGAATCCAGCGATTTTGATTTCTAACAATGGAAATTAAAATATTGGAATAATACAGAAATTACATTTATAGCACATATCAGTCGACAAATATTAATATTTATTTTATTTTATCATTATGTGTTTTTTGCTTTTCACGCTGACGCCTCCCCAGAAATGTGCTACTTTCCCTCTGTGGTTCTGAAGAATTCAGCTCACTTCCTGCGGCAGAAGATACAGGATGTAATTCTATACAGGCTAAATAAATCACAGTAAGGTGTGTGAGTGTGTGTGTGTGTGTGCGTGCAGCTGTGTGTGTGTTAGGCGTGTGATTGTGTTCACGTCTGCAGGCTCCGCCGGGCCTCGCCATGTCAGAACCACTCCTTCATATTCACCTGAAACAACCATATCTCCAGCGTCTCCGTTTTATAATCCCAATCAAGCGGCCGTGTTACCGTCGCCTGTGGATGTTCATTCGGGAAGGGCACCGAGACGGAAACAAGGTAACGCAGCCGGAGTGGCTCCGACGTTAAACCGCGCTCTGATGGAATGTGACAGGAGATTGACGTTAAATGAAATTCATACAGGGCATCGAGATCAGCCGACGTGTGAGGGACAAACAAACAGTGTGGACGAGCTGTTCACACGTCCACGTCAAACCAACAGTGAGACGTTTTCAGACGTTCATAGCAGGCCGCGCTGATCTATGACGGTTCTAATTCTTCAGAGCTGAGGAATTTCCTCGAGCGGAAATAAATGAGCCGTTTCTTTTGTCCTTGTTCAAACAATCAGTCTTTTTATGTTTGTTTAAGGTGATCAGAAATTCTCTTTTGTTCTTTAGTGTAGATCTGAACTCACTAATGAAACATCGAGATATAATATGAAGTATCGATTGTTCAGCGGCACAGAACACACACCTCCTCCTCCCATAGTATAATTGAACAGTGACAAAATGTGTTTTAAGCAAGGACAGGGACGATTTTCAATTAGCAGCTTTGGATTTGATATTAAAGGTTTTCAAAAAAAAACCACATCCCCTGCGTTCTACAGATAATCCCCTCATTAATAATCTCAAAAAGTCCATATTGACTCAACCTGACAGTGTCTATGACGTCAGCAGTCTGCTCTAGGATCAGATCCCACAGTGACTCAATCATGAAGATAAATACAGTTAACCAGTTTGTTTGAGCTCAGGAATGAAACGAGACAGATTTCCTTTTGTAGATTCATAGGAATTACATTTAAACACAATTGGACTGATGGTTGGGAAGTTACAGAGCAGAAACTGTGTTTCTGTGTTTTTTATGTAAAACACCAGTGAAACGTGAACTGTTACAGTAAAATATATCGGATCAGTACTTTGGTAGTTTTTCCTAAAGAAGTTCCGCCTAGTGAGTACAATACGAACTATCGGAGAAAAATACGACAGATTCGATGTATGTATAGATCTCCTTAAGTCGAATCACAAGCACCAAAGCTGGACTACATCACTTAAGAAATGATGGCCCGAAAACTGCGATTTTGCAAATAAAGCTCCCCTGGTGGTGGTAATAGGCAACTGACGTTTTCAAAAAATCCATCCAGTTCTTCCTCGCACTAAGGTCTGCTGGGGTGTAAAATTTCAAAATGATCCATGACATAGCTTTTGAATTAGGATCCAAAATATCCCTCTCATAACGTGACTTTGTTCCATGTCGTGTTATTCTGAATCCAATAATTTTTCAAATAATAACGGGTGCCTGTCAATCAGAAAAGAAAAATCCCCGGTCTAGTTTCGTTCAAACAGTTTCCTTCCGCTTGTGTCTACAGAATATAACGGGCGTGAAGAAGAACAATCCAGAGGCCTCGGAGGGACGGTTGATGGAAAGGTTTGTAATGTACAAATAATGACAAGTAATCAGGATTAACGGTTTGTAGGCGTTGGCTTAAAAAGACTCCACTTACGTCGGAGCCCAACAGCGGATCACTCCTTCAGTTCATCCACAGAAAACTTTTGCAACTACTTTGATATTTCATTCTTTGTCTCACCGGTTGTTTTTATTACATGATCCATCTGGTGATGGATAAATTCATTGGGATTGATTGAGGAGGAAAAGAATGTTTGAAAATACCATCAGAGCGCTGGGAAGGAATTTCTTTTAGTTTTAAGTGTCATTTGAATTAGTTATTAAATCAATATTCTGCCATTTTACTAGTAAACCACAAAATTTATTTGAGTTTATTAATGAACGTCTATAAGCAGACGGACATAATGACCCCTGCGCAAAAGGTCATTTCAGTTATATCTGTAATATATATCTGTCTGGCTGTCTGTCTGTCTGTCTGTCTATCATTCATCCATCCTTCCATCTATCTATCTATCCGTCTATCCTTCTATCCATCCATCCATCCATCCATCCATCGATCTATCCATCTGTCTATCCATCCATCTATCCGTCTATCCTTCTATCCATCCATCTATCTGTCTATCCATCCATCTATCCGTCTATCCTTCTATCCATCCATCTATCCGTTTATCCATCCATCTATCCGTCTATCCATCCATCTATCCTTCTATCCATCCATCCATCCGTCTATCCATCAATCATCTACGTTTCTATCCATCTATCCATCTAAACATGGTGAATGTACCGTTTCCATGTGTGAAATAAGTGATGGGCTGTGGATGTGGACCAGAGAGGTCGATCAGAGGTGTTGAGGTGTGGGCCGTCTTACCCGAGACGACTCGTAGGAGGGACTGGACTCGCCACCTGGGGCCCAGGATGCTTGGCTGCTCCTCTCCTCCATACCTGTCAGACAGAGAGACGCGTCAAGATTAGAGACGTACAGAGTTCACCTCCTCCGTGTCGCCATCACATCTGTGTGATCGACCATGACTTCACCTCAACATCGACGCCATTTCTCACTTCATCCCCATTAATAAATGATTATTACTTTATATGATATATGTATTGAATTGAAGTCTATTTTGAACATGTAAAATAATAGAAAGGAAGAGGAAAAGAGAACAAAAAAGAGTCGTGCAGAAAATAATGAGATTGCACAGACCAGAGATCGTAACGTTTGTTTTTGAACATCCGACAAGGATTGGTGAAGGAGTAAAAACTTATTTAATCCCCCCACCTTTTCAACACAAGTCATTGATGAGTGAGTGAGTCATGAGTCATTGTGCAACAAGAGATTTTCCCATTCTGGTTTCAATAAGGTATTTCTAAAATGGATCGGAGAAAAAAAAAAATTTGAGTTTGTCTTTAGAAATAAATCAGTCAAGGTGAATTCTTTGGATGAAACCATGTTAGCTATATGAAGCATGTTGGCAGAACCAGCGGTGGAAGAGGTTTCACATCCTCATGCCCCCGCGTCCGTTCACCTCACTGACTGTTAAAAGTAACTGTAGAAAAATGACGGTTTCAGTTTTGGTTGGAAGTTAACCGACGGGTTTTATTTTTGTTAGTCATGGCTCAAAGAGAGACGATAATCTAAACACAGAGAAGGAGCCATGTTCCTGAAGCTGTGTGAACGGCGTGGATGTTTTCCTTCCTGAGCAATCCTTTCTAATCCCTCTGCATATCTTTGATGTCAAAGATGCGTGTGAATGTGTTATTTTGGATTTTGGGGATGTTTTATTAGTAAGGATTAAATCAGTTCCATTTAATGTGACAAAAATGACCTGCACTAACTGGCAGCTCGAACTACATCAGTCAGAAACACGGTGGGTCCATCAATCCCAAAACTGAGATGAACATTAATTTGTGACACCAGGAAGGAGAAAAACAAGAACAACCCCCAAATGAAAACGTTCGGAAACAACAAACTTAATCACGCACTTCCAATTTACTCAACCCGAGGAACATAGCTAGCTTCATGAAGCTAACGTGAGAAGAGCAGCTAAAGCTAGCTGGAGCTAAGAGCCCGCCAAGAGCCCTGAAGACCCTGAACAAAGACAACATATAACATTTGATGGACAGAACGAAGCGTACAAAGTTTTTATTTTCACTTCGGAATGTCGTACAATTTTTTTGTATATATGTAAAATAGTTCAAAGTTCAAATTCTTAGTGTGAAATTGTTCTTATCCTGTTATAAACTTGAAAAATCTTCATCCTTTTTTTTTTGTCTTGTTTCCCTTTAAACTGTTATTAGACGGTAAAAACACACAGTAATAGTGAATAACTGACAGATAATGAAAGTTGAAGTTATCTCGGAAAAAGGGTCAGAATTATTCCCTCATTGCACATTTTCTGACGATTCTACAGCCATAAAATGAAAATGAATGCATATAATTATAATCATAGGAGGATACATTCATTTCAACTGGTCAGAACACATACACAATTCCGACCAGCCTTACTTCCACTACAATCCGTCAAAATAAGAAAACTTCAAATAAACTATTCTTTATGATTTTTAAGATGTTTCAGAAAGAATATCAGAATCTGGCAAAATCGGTATTAGCCGGTCAGACATTAAAAAAATCGTTGATCGGCCAAGAAAATTAAATTTGTACATCTCTAATTTGAATGGAAAACTTCAAAAAGCTACTTATTGTTTGTGGGTGTCACACAAACAGTAGTGAATTAAAATGACAGATTCATTTCAAATCCATTCCGATAGATATTTCTGTGATACTTGACGTAATGAAGTATAAACCCCCGATTATAAAACCATCACCAGAAGTTCTCTGTTTTGGGATGAACGGGGAAAATACAATTTGGTTAAAAGTTAAGCTTAACCGCACAAAAGGGTTTCCAGGGTGTCATAGAGTTTGCTTTATATGAATCACCAACACAAATAAACACCGTTTTACGTCATTGAATGCACCAAAAGGCATCTACTTCAAACAGCTGAGCCCTAAATTTGATCAATTCCATGTTAACATTAAAAAAAAAACACTATGTTTTAAAAGCCAAGCAAATATAATCAATAATTCCAACGCAACACCATCTGGTATGTGTCAAAAAATATATAATATCTAATCTTTAAAATGTAATTCATGTGACATAGTCTGTAAACATATTTGATCCCCCCATTCTTCTTGCCGTTTGGAACAATATTGTGTTGCAGGGAAAGTTTCCAGCAAACAACAGATAATTGCAGAGCCAGTCGAGCATCAACACCCTCCAAGTTATTGATTGAGACCGTTGTAATTTCATCTGCCTCCGCAAAACGCAATATCGTTTTTTTAATGCTTCATATAAAAAGAAATTTAAAAAAAAAAATCTTATTCTAAGAAATCATGTAGGCTCATAAAAGCAGCGGCGAATATTCAATACTACGAACATTTGGATTAAGAGAATGCAGAGTGCAGAGAGGTCAGGCATACAAACCAGGAAACAGAACTTACAGCGCTGAAAACAACAGCTCTGATTGACGCAGCAATAACCCGGCAAAGCCTCTAATCAGAGATCAAAACGTGGAGGACATGGACAAGTCCTCTGATTAAATAAAAATCAAAGTGTGGCTCAACAAGCAGCTTAAGAGGCTAAATATTGATTCTCATTCCCCGGTTTTAGTGCAGCTTCTCTGGGGCTTCACAGGTGGAGGTAAACTGGTGGTTATTCAAAAACTAGGCCTGAACTGTTTTACACCACCTCAAACTCAGGTGGTGTCAAGAAAATAACGCTGACTGAGCTTCTCAGATGAATAATCTCAAACAGTCCATAATGACTCAACCCAAATATTCCCGTGGAGACAGCAGTCTGCTCTAGGATCAGATCCCTTAGGGACTGAATGATGGAGATAAATACAGTCAGCTGGTTTTTCTGAGCGCAGTCATTAAACGAGATAGATTTTTTTGTGTCGATTCATAGGAGCTGAAGTTAGACATAGTTGGAGTTATGGTGAGAAATTTAAAAAGAAAGTTTTTTTTACATAAAACCAAAACAGGTTAGATATTCTTTGGTTCTAACGAGGTAAAATTGGACTAAATCGGACCAACGGTTAGGAAGTTATGTCTATAGGACAGCGTTTTTGTAGAAAAGTGTGTAAACTATAAACTAGTGCAGTAAAATATGATAAATACTCAACATATATCTCTTTGATCTGATTCAGATGCACCAAATCTGAACTTCATCGGTCAGATGTTTTGGGAATTATGGAAGTGTGCAACTGCACGTTCCCAAAGTCAATCCAGTTCTTCCTCGCACTTAGATCTATGAATCTAAAAAAAATTTTTTTTAAATGATACATGAAACTTTTTTTAAGTTATCGCACTTACGTGAAGGATCTGCGGCGGCACTGACGCTTCAACAATAAGCCCGACTTTCGGAGGGCAGAGAGACGATGTGGTTCGGTGGCATCAGTTAACAATAGTGTTCAATCTGAGCTGTGATGTATTACATGGACTGTGTACTGTAGAAACTGTCACGCTGCCAATCAACCCTTAGTCAGAAATCTAATTTAGCTCTTCGCCCCGAGAGTCAGTGAGACCTGTGAAACCAGAGCTCGCGCTCCGGTGAGCAGCTCTGGAGCCCAGTTTCATCCTGACAAACATGTTGTTTTATTATTAACACAAAGCAGATTCAGTTCGTCTTTTAGCGTCTTCAGTATGACTATCAGAGGCTTAAAAATAAACACAGCCAGTGGTCCCTCTTTCAGCCTGTGGTTGCGCTATCGGTGTGACTTGAGTTATTTCTTGCTGTAAATGTAACTCACATGCACGGCTCTCAATTCTGGAACAGTGATGACACCAATGTGACATATTGTAGCCTGACTGAGGCTTCGTAGCGCCTGAACACGACGATGGTCTGTGTTTATTCTCCGGGCCACTGGCTGTCATCTCGTCTGATTACCGTCTCCTACCAGAGCTCAAGGGTCCCCTCTCTTCTCCCGGCACAGACGAGGCCCCGCAGTGAGATTCCTCGCCGACACAAGAGCCAAGAGGGGATGAAAAACACAAACGCTATTGCTTTAGTTTAGGTCTGATGTATTTTGGGAGAAAGCTCCATTATTGTGCCAAAGTTGCACAAAAACGGGGAAAAAAGACTCAAAAATAGAATCGATCTCTCTGTATGAACGAAGATCTGAATGAATGTGGTTGGACTCCTGAAATATGAAAGATGGCAGCAGAAAAGGGAGAAACACGAGGAGAATATTCATTTCTTTAAACCTTTAAAATCATAATGAGTAATGGATTTTTAGGTGCTCTTTTTTTTGAAGGCCTTGTGTATGTGTTCCGACCTGTTAAAATGAAAGCATCTATCTCGCTAAAACAAAAGATCTGCGGAAGCGGAAGTGACGACGATTCCATAATATCCCCAATTTTTCAGGGATGTAATAACTGACTCCTCCTTTTTCTGTGTCTGGTAGAAAAAGATAGAATAGAAGTTATGATAATAATAATCTCTTTATCCCTCTCGAGAGAAAGATATTATGAATACATATGATGAACGGAACTCATATTTACAACAAAATTAATTTGTGTCGTAAAGCTTTAATCAGGACACAGAGTAAAAAGGGAAAAAAAAACGTAATGCTATTTACACCGATACCAAAATAACTATTAAAGATAATTAGATGCATTCAACGAACAAAAAGAGAAATCACACACTCCAAAACATAAAAACCCTCATGTGTGGAACCAGAACCAGAACCGGGATGAGAAATCTCAGACATCGAAAATGTAATTAGCCGGGTTCCGAGTTGAAATAGGTTTCCCACGACTCAGGGGGAAACGAGCGATCCCTCTGTGCAAACACACTGGAGGACGGTCATTATATATGCCTAATGAGAACATGTGCGACTACTAGTGCCGTCTAAACTATGTCAACTTTAAGACGCACACAGTCTGAGAGGCTGGTGTTCCGGTAAACAAATCCATTTCTGCGTGAGCTCACAGAGCTTTATTTGGGATGATGGTTTCCTGAACAAATGAACATCAATAAGGGGGAAACCATGACTGCGTCAAGCAAATATTTATAAGTCACGGACAAGATGTAAAAACTCGACTAAGAAGAACCAAACAGATTTTACAGGAACACAGGGTCAAGTAGGGTTATTTATATAATGTCGTCAGTGTCTGAAGAATATTTGACAATCCTCTTTCAGTGAGAGTGAAGGAGAGAAAGTCCCTTTTTGAACACAATATCTATCGCATTTTCACAATTTTACAGCGTCGTCATAACGAGCATTCACAGTAACAACTAGCAAAAGCACTCAGAGAGCGCAAACCTCCGTTTAGGAAACCTTCTTGCAGATTTACTGCATTATTGTCGGAGTTATTGCCAGCCTGTAAATCAACTGACAACTCCAACAAAATATCTGAGTATCTCTCAAATACTCTGTAGCCGCTCGTCTCCTGCGCGCTCCACTTCCGCATCTCTGTTCAGCCCATTGAACCCACAGCTCCACCCGAAAGTAAACATCCAAGGAATCAAAGGAGCTGTTTCCAATTAGATGAGTCGATGCATGTAAATGCCGGGTCGGAAAAGATCGCAGGTCCTGCAATTAGGCGACCGACATTGCAATTCAGAAAGGTTTAATTCGGATAGGGGTTCAGCAAACAAATATACTTTTTTTTTTTTTTTTTATCACTTAAGTTAAAGACTGACAGGCAAAACAACCCGCCGTTTAACACATGCACCACCGCATACCGCTAAATGAAAAGTACCCTCTCAGCAACAGCGGCCCTCCAACGGCCCCGCGACTCAATGGCCTCATCACATTTGCATCATCAACACAGCTGGAAGGGAGGAATGATGAATCTCCGTTACATTCACGTCCTGCATTTTCTCCCATCCATCTTTCTCCGGCACACTTCTGAAGGTCTTGCCAGTCCCACTCTACCTCAATTATCTGGCTGTGCCCAGCTGGGATGCAATAATCCAAACTCTCATTCCCTGCAATTTCCACACTTCTGTCTGCACACGCACTCGCCGTATGTTCACCATCACTTACGAAGGGGCTTCCGGCTTCTTCTTCACTCCCTTGAAAATCAGCGATACAAGCCACTATTATGACCTAGAAAAACGCCACGATTCATCGATTAACAATTAGTTGACAGAAAAAGAAAATTTTTTGACATTTATTTGGATGATTTAATTAACATTAAACATCATATAATAGTAAATTCCTGATATAATATGATCAAGTAACTTAAGTATCATAAACATCCATATATCCTTGAGGATTTCTATATTTCTACGTAACAACAGCCCACATTTGGACTTTATTTACGGATAAGATAAAAGTAAGAAAGTCGGCATAAAGGCCTTTAGTCACTAGATAAAATCATGTATAGAAGATGACGTTTGGTTTGAGACAGAAAACGAACATGTCATTATTTATAAGTAGACTTTCATGTTTCAATGTTCAAAGCAACGTTGTGTAACTATTTCTTTATACACCACAAGAAGTTTACCGACGTCATTCAACTGGCGGCGGGTTGGTCATGATGGCGGACTCAGAAAATCAGAGGAGAGTCGGTTTACGCCCCTAGCATGAGAGCAAAATAAAAAAAAGGTGGCCTTGTTTCTCTTGAACTAGTGAGTAATCTTCACTAGCTGTCTTCTCAAGGCTTTCGACTGGATAGTAACCGCGTCTAAGGAGGTGAAGTTTTTACCTTGGTTTGTTTGTTAGTAAGATTATGGAAAAACTACAGGATGGATTTGCAAGAAATTTTACCCAGAAGAATGTTTTAGATTCTTACATTTCGTCAACGACATAATAACGTTTTTGGTAATAATTGCCAGACAGGGCCAAGAGTTGGTTTTTTTTTTGCAAATAACTCAATAGTTTACCCCTTAAGTCCAACGTTCAAATCACTCGTTTTATTCACGGTGCCGCAGGAGTTAAAAAAATAAAGTATAAACAGAGCCGGTTGGAGCGGTAACGTCGGTGATGTCACTTTTCGTTTGGTGTTCCATAGATGAATTTTTTATGAAGTTGATCCAAGACTCCTCTTGGCGCCGGTGCAAAAACAACGACAGCTGGGATTATTGTGTCTTTATTATTTTTTAATCATATGGAGAAAGAAAAAAAAGGCGGGGAGGGAGGAGCTGGGGGCTCTAAGCAGAGACATGGAAGTGGACGGTGCAAGATAATGAGGACAGACGAACGGTTCCAGAGAATTTGACCCTGTTTAGACTTTCAGGCGAAACATCCTCGTTTACACCTGTGTCTATCATGCGTTTTCCAAACGTGTCCAGATGACCGCTTGTGTTCAGATTTCATTGATGCCTACAAGTTCGAAAGGCGTCGCAGACACAGTAGTCAGTCAAGCGCCAGATTTGTTAAGCTAGCTAGCACAGACTACCTAACAACTTCAAGATGTTTCAAGAGCTGTTACATAGAGATGAACTTAGTTTAATGAAATCGGCCGATCAACATGAATCCGTGTCAGTTACTCATATTCGCCGCACAAGCACACAAAGTATCAGCTGCCACAGCTCCAAACATTTCTTAAATAAACCAGAAAACACAAAAAAAAACACAAAACTTGCTATATGTAACACCAGTAGGGAAAAAATTAGCTGTGGAGGGAACAAACAGAGCAGCTAAAGATAGCAGAGTGGCTAAAGCTAGCGAGATCGCGGAGCCAGCCTCGAGAAGGCTGTATTATGTATCTCTGCTGTCATTTATGGTCTCAAAACGTAAGGACAAAATAAGCTGTGGAGGAACAACCCCGAAAACGTTCGACACAACGTACTTAATTGCAGACTTCAAATTTAATCATAGATAGAAGATAGCAAGTTTCAAGAAGCTAACGTTGACTAAAGCTAGCACAGAGCCAGTCACGAGCCACTTCAAATTGTCGTACAATTGGTTGAAGAAACGCGCGGTGGGGAGGGACGGAGGGTACATTCATTTCGACGGGTTAGAATACATACACAATGCCCACCAGCCTTACTTCCAGTGTAATCCTTCAAAATATGAGCACTTAAAATATACAACTCAAAAAAAAAATACAAATACGATTATGATTTTACGACCTGAAAGAAAAAAAATCTGAATCTGAAGGGCAGACTTTGTAAAGTACAAAACTGACGACGTATTTTCCTGTTATGTCTTTGTCGGAGTAACATCAGGACACAAAGTGTTTTTATATTACACAACATATGCGGTCAGACCACCTCGCCAAGTGGTTTGAATGATTGGATCACAACGGCCTTGGTGGGGGTTTACACTTGAGATCCGATCGCCCGGAACGTATTTTAAATCCAAGCCTAACAGGATCTACGTGAAATACTGGGTTTGTTGGCGTTTTTGATAGATTTAGAGACAATGATGGACGGATCTGCATGAAATCCTCTCATATAAAGAAATCTAACTGAATCTGATCACAATCATGGCCGCCCTTTAGAGCCTCAGCGGAGCTCGCTAATTTTTGATTACGCTGTAACGTATTAATAACAAATCCGTCTTTAAAGCTGGACGCGTTTATAACAGTCGTGTTTCAGTGAGTTTCAATCTCAAAACTGCAGGAACACCATGTTGTAAAACACACCAGTCCATCCATAATGTTTCATTTTAGCAGGAACTCTGATATAATTCCAAAAAGCCAGCATAGAAAGAGTCGCAGTGTGTTTATGGTGTCTCAAGTCGGGAACAATATCCTTCAAAGGCTGCTTCACAGCGGCGTGACGAAGCCGTCCCATTTCCAAGAGTCCTTCAGCCCAAAAAGACAGATTTATTTTCCAGGGACACAAAGGATGAATGTATTGTTACCATCACGGCCCACTCTATCCCATAATTCACAGTGCACAAGTGATGATGAGGGAGTTTTTTTTCTCAATCCACATGCACCGGCAGAACGGACGTCGCCTGAACTGCCAAGGAGAGAAGGTGTAGCATTTTTTTTTTTTCTAATAAAGGCTACACACACAAACAATTTCTGTCTGTTTCTATAACCACTACCAATAAGAAAATAAAACGTTCCTGTCTTATGATCAGTACTACTTCTACTTTGTGGTCGTAGTACTTTTGCTTGGTTACATTAACTAGTACTACTTCAATTACACAGCTTTTACAGAACTACTACTTTTACCAAGACTACTCAACGACTCATCACCTCCTGTTGTCGCCGTCGCTAGGCAACCGAAGCCGTGCATCGCTATACTTTTAAGAGCCCCTCCGACACATTCAGCTTTTGTGTGGTAAACAGGTCAGACGTGGGACTGAACCAGGAGGGTGTGTTATGACTTGAAACCCCCACCCACACACTTGAATTTTGATTTTTTTGTTTTTGTTTTCTAAAATTCATCCTCACAACTCCACAGTTGATGAGTGACAGCTCTGTTCTTGTTTCTTTGTCATCCCATTCAGTTTCCTTTAAGAGTATGTCTTTCTTTCCACAGATAACTGGCCACAACAAGGCTTTGTGGAGACAAACAGAACACGCTTTTCACAAAACGTAAAACGCTCGCTTGTTGACTTTTGTCTAGAGACGCCGCAGACAATAGATGCGCTTTGGATTTATGCCCTGCAGCGTTTCTAACACCGAAGCAATTCAGAAACAGCGGCGGCTCTGACCTCTCGCCATGACAACCAAAGCAAGAAGATGCTCGTCGATAAAAAGATAAATAAAATACCAGCCATTCGTTGTAAAAAAGCTCATTTAGGCTGAGAGGCTGATGATCAAAATATCATAATCGCATCACAATTCCATTTAAGTTTAAAACAACGTCCAACGACGTCTTGTTTGGACGTCCGCGAATCAGGTAAGACATTACACTCCGCTACACCACCATGGTAATTGATCAATAAAGCAATAACCTATGTCTCCTAACGTAACTGGGCTTTCCTCTTACTACAGCGCTCCGCTTTCATTTGAGGTGGAGAGCTTAGGTTTCAAGTACCAGATGTGAACGGCGCAGACACAAGCGACACCGAGGGAGGACAAAAGTCACATTCACCGCCAGACTGAAAACCAAGACCGTCTCCGAGGGGGTTGGCTGAAAGGGGTTTGAGGATGGCGTCCTACCTGATGCACTGAACTGGCTGCTTCCCAGTGTGGTGGGCCTGTTTTTCCCTCCGACTACGGGAGGAGAAAACATCTGAAAGGAAGAATACGGACAAAAATCGTACAATCAGTCTCAACAGTGTAAAAGCAGCCATTTAGGATAATCAGCTGCTATTATCCAGGAAGCCTTTGAGGCTAGGATAGCTCTCTGGGTGCCAACATTGGTTAGCACAATCATATTAGTCTAAAGTAATGTCAAAGGATGAATTAGCCACGCGTTTGCCTAGTTGGTCATCGAGTCTCCGAGCCCTGAGAACGGCACATCACGAAGAAGTACAACCACAACAACAACAACAAAAAAAAGCCATCATACCGCACTGAAATCCAGCAAGTCACTCAGTTCCTTGTCGGTTCCAAGAGCGGCAATCCGCTGTTGAGGATTCATCCTGGCGATCTAGAGACCTGCAGAGAAAAAAGAAACAATCCCTCAAGTCAGAGCTCTGCAGGTTGATTCAACAAGAGAGCAGACGAGCAATACCACGAGAGAAGAAGAGAAGAGAATCGAGTGAGGAACGTGTGTCACTTGACTCAACCTGTTAATAATCTGGCCCAGTGGCAGCATGTTTATGTTAAGTAGTAAGGGGCCAGGGAAGGAGCCCTGAGGGACACCACATGCCAAAGGGGCCACTGAGGAGGAAGCATTAACCACGGCTATGGAGAAGGTCCACAGAGTTATCTAAACCTGAAACCACCAAAATAAAAATAAAAGTCTAATGAGGGTCAAGTAGTTTTTCTAAAAAAAAAAAACTTGCTTTATTTTATTTTAATAAATGCCCTAAAGAAATTAATTTTCCTCTTTTTTTCAGTACCAAGGACAATAAAGATTAATAAACCCTTTCCTATTAAATGCAAAACATCCAACATTGTGTATTGATACATTGAGCTGTTGTGGAGTTGTGGTAAATATATTATTGCACTATTCTATAACTTAAAGTGATAAATGAAGTAGCGCTGCACTGGGTGAACGATAAATATAATATCCAGTGGTGAGTGGAAGTAAGCATCGTGCAACAATATGCAATGAAGTAATAAACGAGGTCCTGTTGAACTGTGGCAAAATAAATAAACATGCGCCATAAAATATACCGTTTATTGCACTAAAACAGTCATTATTGCACAAGAGGGAGGATAAGTAATGGATTCAACAAAACGGATTAAGTCCCATGGGGACAATTGTAAAGCGCTGGGAGTAGTGATAAAGAAATACAACAACAAAAACACACACTAAGGTCTTAAACACAGCGGGGGGGGGGTAAAAAAACATGTCGAGACAAACTGTAGAAATGAAAGGAGAAACAAAACACTAGAGAATGGAGAAATGAAATTATAATAGTAATAAGATTATGAAGATAGTGAATTAGATCTTGATAATATCTGTACACTTTAGTGTGATATGTGCAGATGCCACACATATTGTCAGAAGGATAAAGACAAGAGATATAAAAGAGATTCTGACAGTTTGGACACTTTTTGATTTACAAAACAGCCCAAAAAATGAGTTCAATCTCAAAATGAGTTCACTGCTAAATTGTTTTCTTTGCCTGCGATAATAAAGGAAGTAGCATTGAGATGGAATGACAGATAGATAGAATATTGCAATGTCGAATAAAAAGTATATTTGCACTACAGTTTGTATTTAAGTGATAAAAGAGGTTTTATTGTACTGTTGCAAACTAAATAAATATATATGCACTCGCATATTTTTGCATTAATACAGTAATTACTGCACAAGAGGTTGGATAATTTATGCAGAATGTAGATCATATCACTGTTTAAAGGTGACTCTGGAGATAAATGTCAGTTTGGTCATATTATAATTGACAAATTAGCACCAAAAAAAAAAACAAAAAAAAACTCACTCAGCTTTATTGTTTTTTTTCTCTGACTGCGATGATGAATTAGAGATAATGAGGACGGCGAAGGCTGTCAAAGTCGGCAGGACATTATTCTCCTGTTATAACACAGTCCCGCTGAAACATTCGTGCGGCTGATGGAAGCTGTCGGTGATTTATGATTCATCCCGCCGACGGTTCCCGGTCACTGAGGGACCGAACGCCTCTGAGCTAACAGGCTAACAGGCTAACAGCCGCTCGCGCTGCTCTCCCGCGGAGACACGAAGAGCTCGCGAGCCGCAACCAGCCGAAGCGCTCTCCCTCAACGTGCCACACGTTCCCGCCGAGCAAAAAACAGCGTTTACATCTTATTTTAAGAGGCGAACCGATGTCAAACAAACACCTTAGATGACACTCGATCCCCCGCGCAGCAGCTCCGCAACACAAAACCTGATGATGGTCTTTCTCAACTCCCCAACTTCTTTCACAGGTCCGACAGCTTCTGACGAACTCCCTCTGATATTTTACCTTTCATCCAATTAAAATCCGGACTAGGGTGATCTGGTGGAGAGTCGACGTCTTGACGCACGCCTTCCGAAAGCGAAATGTGGGTTTTAAAAAGGCTCTACCTGGAAAATATCCTCTCTATATATCACTTGCGAGTTTCCCTTAGGCAGACATATTTGCTTGGCGAAAGCCGCATCACCGCGATGCCATCGGTGATTGTATCCCTCCGCCGAGCGCAGCGACACCGCGGACCCACTCAGCGGGAGACGCAGCCAGCCCACCGCACACACGGCGGGTGTTTACCGGCGCTTTAAGAGCGGTGTGACGTCTACTCACGTACAGAGCCGAGATATAAACGTTGTTGAATTGTACACTTAGATTGTCCAAAGTTTTCCCAGCAACGCTCGAACACAGAGAAGCATCTTGGTATGACCCAAACCCCACGTGTGAAGAATCAACATTCACTATTACAGTTCCACTCATCACTTTTACTTTTCATAGCCGGAAGATGTGTGGGAGAGGAAAGATGACCGCGTTCTCCTTCTTTCTCTTCTTCTTCCTGCTGTTCATGTGTTCATCTAACCCCTGTCACACCAACCAACTGCATGTCCACTCTGACTACATCCATCTCCAGCATCCTTCTACCAGTAGGTCCACTCATCCCTCTTCTTCACGGGTCAGAACCATCTCACCTGGACTGTCCCTCTGATGTCTCCTTTCTAAGAGACATCTTCTTCACCTAACCTCCTCTACTTCACCTTCATTTCTCTTCTCCTCAGCGCATACCTCCACCCTTCCATGTTTTCCACCACCTGCTTCCTGCTCTCACTACAGATCACAATGTCCTCCACCGACATCATAGTCCAGGGAGAATCCTGCCTGACCTCCTCTGTCAGCCTGTCCATCGCCACAGCAAACAAGAAGGGGCTCAGAGCCAATCCTAGGTGCAGTCCCACCTCCACCTTCAACCCATCCGTGACTCCTACTGCACACCTCACCGCTGTCCAGGAGTGAATGTGATGAATGAAGGTTAGGTTATTATCATTAAGTCAAACTAACTTAATGTTAAAAAGTTGCAGAAAACTTCTAAAGAACAAATTAATTCTCTGTTTTAATACGACCAAATATGAAATAAACTCACCATGTATATATTAAATAAACAAAATGCACGAATATGTCAGGAAAACTTAATGACAAATATCTTTTATCGTTTTTTTGTAATCTAATGGAACTTCCGCCCAGATTCCGACTCGAAACAAAACTTTCAAAAACAGAAAACGGACTCTATTACCGTATATCATGAGTTCTTCAGTTCAAAGTAAGACCACAATAAAACCGGCCTTAACAGCCAGCACAGCCGGCATTTGTGCCGTTTCTGCCCTCAAAAGACCCCTGCATCACATGACCGATGATGTCATCATGTCATTCCTCTTGAGGCCCGAATGAGCCCAGAATATAATGCGACAAAAAATGGAGGCAAAAGCTGGAACTTCAGAGGGACGCCTGCCCCGCAGATGTGGGATTCGGCAGACGAGCAGCCATTTTTCAACGGTAATTAAATAGTAATAAAACTCATAAAACCTCTCACATACCTCTGTCAACGCCATCATCCCTAAACCTGACTAATCCCACCGCATCATCCACATCGGCTGTCGACGCTTTTTCAGTCGTCTTGCAGGAAAACAAAACGCACAAAAATAGGTGAAAACATTTTAACTTCCTCCACTTCCTGTTGATGGAGGTGATAAAAAGTGTATTATTAGGATGATAGCGGGCTTAAGAGTAAGTTTATTTAAGTATTTAAGTAACTATGCCCACACTGCTGTCCCCAAAAAGCCCCCACTCCCCTGCGTCATACAAGCAATTCCCCTGATTGGACCGCTCAAATAAAATATGAAGATATGTCCTAAAAACAATGTTGTTAAAATTAATTTTTTTTGAAACTCCCTCTAGTGAGTAAAATATGAACTATTAGAGTAACTATCATCGCAGATATACTTAAACTTCCCACCTGACCCAAGAGCCCAATCCATCCTCAAAGACTCCGCCCACCTGGGCCCTCACCTGTTTGACCTGCTTACCCCCGACAGGTCCATCAGAACCCAGACATCTAGTCAAAAAAAGGTTTCTTTCCATGAACCATCAGATCATTAAACACTGATGATCAAAGTTGATAATGGTCCCTACGAGAGAAATAGTCCCTTCAAAAAGCTTTTAAAGATAAAACTCCCCCTTATCTCGGAAATATACGACCCACCTTTCCCCAAATCAATCCAGTTCTTCCTCGCACTGGACCAGAACTACAGCTATACTGTCAATCCACTTAGCACTTTGAGATTTGATCCAAATGTAAAGTGCATTATAAATTAAATGTATTATTATTAATCCGATAAGAGCGAGGCTTTATCCCCAAAAAGCCCACAATCCCCTGAGAGAAAGAAATTTTATATTATTCCTTCCTTGCTGACATGATATTTGCATTATACACTGTAAAAAAAGTTAAAAAAATGGTTTATTGGTAACAATCAATTAAATTAAGTATTATTGAGTATAAAATTTAAGTTGGAAATACTTAATTAAATTCAATTTTATGTCTTTTTTTTTTAAATCATCTTTTTTTTTTCCTGACAGTGCATAATATTAAGCTAAAAACATAAATAATGTAAATAATGTCGACTTCATGCCTCAATAATAAACATAGAAATTATTCACAGCTTTTTGTGTCTTTCAAAGCAGGAATTTCCCTTTTTTATGCCTTTGGAATCTAATTTTTCACTTTAAAAAATAAAAATAAATAAATAAATAAATATAGTTGATCAAATTAAATAAATTCCTTCAATTAGTTGCCCAAATTACATGAAGTATTTCTGAGTCAATACTAATTTAAGTGGTAGATTCTTCCCTTGATGGAGTTTTACCAGTTGAAGTAATATTTTGGAGTTCATCAAAGAATGGTCTTTTTACAGTGTAATGACAGCAGCTCTTGTGTGTGTGATCTCACAGCAGCTGTCCAGACCTTCCAGAGGAAGTTGAACATAATCAAAGTGGATCTCCAACAGGACTCTGCACGTTCTCCAGCAGTGACAGAACCTCAGGGTGAGCGAGTTGATTCCTCTCATGTCGGGTCGATAACTGGAAACTTCTGCACTTGTTTGGACAACTTCAACCTTGGCGATCAGCTCCTTCTTTTCATTCACAATCCCCGTCTGATCAGAAAATGTCTCCACATTTTTCACAGGATGCTTACCAGATCTACTGAATGATCGAGGAGCACATGTGGCGCTGAGAGGGAGCAGTGTGGTGTTTGTTATCCCGCGTCCTCCAGACTGTTTTCTCCAGAACCGCACTGGATCTCACACATATTGACCCTTTTTTGGTTCCACTGTTCTCGACGGTTAATGTTACTTAAACGTGATACTGTTCAAGATGCTTTAATGTCCGGCTCAACTCTTTGGTTGAGTATATTTCCTATGGAAAAACGTGGCAGAACGTGTTTTTTAATATAACCAAGTGGAGCATGTACATGCTAAAGACTAAAGGGGGCCGAGGATGGAGCCCTGGGGGACACCACAGGTCAAACCGGCCACTGAGGAGGAAGCGGTAATATAGACTATTTACAAATTCTTATTATTTTTTCCATATTGAAGCACTAAACAGAATTATATCTTCATAAAACAAAGAAAAAGTCTAATCAGGGTCAAATTAAAATGACTATTTCAATTAAAATACAAAATTTCATCATGAAAGTGAGTTTAATCAAACTCACTTTATGCTAAATGTAGAATGTCTGATAAGTTTTTATGGACTGAAATAATTATTTACAAGAGATGAAGCGGCTCAGTGCAGTTTATAATATATATATAATATATATATAATATATATATAATCACATCTTTCTGCAATAATAGAAAAAATAGAAATAAAACATTTTATATATGGGTGCTGGACGAAACCCTACAAAAAATACAGTGAAATTAAAAATGAAAATAGTGAATTAAAATAGATTAAAATGAATTAGCGGGTTGATTAATAGCCCGATTTAATCAGATGCATTTAAGAAAAAGAATAAAGAACATTTTTCTCCATGAGAATACACACATGTGTGTGATTTGTGACCGATCAAGAAAATTCTGCGCCACTTACGCTCAGCCTCAAATAGTCCTTCATCCCGTTTCCCTTTGAGGTCAGCGTGTTTTATGGGCCGAGAGGAATTTATTTACGATGAGGACTTTATTGCTCCGTGTGTCCGTATTTGTCCCAGAGAGGCCGTGTGTTTTATTTTTTGTTGCTGTTTGAGTTGATTAATACATTCATCAAAGCTGCTTGGAAGACAGAGGAAGTGTTGAAAATAAAAGATTAGATTTGCCAAAAACATGTCACGGCAAAACTGTTAACATTTTATACTATGTTCAATAAAAACTGTCAGCTAAACTGATTTCTTCTGTCGGACAAAAACAGCACCAGCCCTTGAAAACTTTAGCTCCAGTAATAATAATAATGATTTATAATAATAATAATGAATAACGATAACGCGCAATAAGCCTTTAATGTCCTGCTCAACATGAAAAATGTGACTAATTTTGTTTCTAATAGAAAAAAGTAGCAGCATGTATGTTCTAATGAGAAAGGGGCCAAGGATGGAGCCCTGGGGGACACCAAAGGAAAACCCGCCCACTGAGGTAGAAGCGGTTACCATGGCAATTGAGAGAGTCCTATTTGGTAAGTAGGATATTTTTGTTTTTGTGAATTATGTAACTAGATACAGCCTATAAAAAGTCTAATAAGAGTCAAATTAAAATGACTATTTTCAATTAAAATACTAATTTTCTTCATGAAATGATTGTATGAGTTTCATTTTTTACTCTTTAAAAGTAAAAAAAAATAATAATAAAAAAAGTAAGTTTGACGAAAGTCATGTTTATGCTAAATTTAGAATGTCGGCTATAATGAATAAAACAAATAAATATGAAATGAATAATTAATATTAATTAATAACAAATAAAATAAAGAAATCATTTTTCCGTTGTTGTTTGTTTTTCTTTCGGTGAGGACGTTCATTATTGTTTATTTTCCACAACCGTAGGTTTGACTGTGACTCAGAATGGGAACCAGCGGGATTAGAGAGAATCCGCAAAGACTGCTGAAGAAGGCTAATAACGTGAATTAATGAGACATGGACCAATGGAGGAGAGGGAGAGGAGGAGAGAGAGAGAGAGAGAGAGAGGGAGAGAGAGAGGAAGGAGAGAGAGAGAGAGAGAGAGAGAGAGAGAGAAGCTCGCCTAAACCTTTATAACAGCGGAGGTCCGGCTTAAGCCAGACTTAATCATAAGCTTTATCAAAAAGTTTAAAGTCTCGTCTCGGTTGTGGAGAGGGAGTCTCTCCTCCTGGGATCCGGAGGATGGTTCCACTGAAGGCTCTGGCTCCCACTCTAATTTTGGGAACTCGAGGGCCCGCTAGTAATGACACATCCTGGGATTGTAATATTCTCGTGGGGTAATAAGGTACAATGAGTTCTGTAAAATAGGTTGGTGCCAGATGTTCTGATTCTTCTAATGAAAATCAGGTGGGCTTTCGGAAACAAGCCAGTCTCTAAGTTTTGGTGTGGACTGATTTTTTTAAATTTATTTAAAGGGACTGAATTGAAAAAAAACAATAAAAAGATCTGGTCTTACTATCTGTTATAATGTTTTGTTGACAGATTCATCTATTCTTCAGTGTGAAAACGCTCACTGTAAAAAAAGAAGGAAAAAAAAGGAAATAAAAATGGAATAAAATGCGGTCAAATTAAAAAATTAAAATGGGGAAAATTCCTTAATTGACAAAAAATTAGATACAAAATTAATAAATACATTCTAATGAAAATAAAATCGAGTAAATGTTTCCAAATATATATTTCAATTTCAATTACATTAATGAAAAATATTTTCCTAAAAACAACACTGCATGACTCGTAAAGCAGGTTAAACACTGATAATGCTGACTGTGAAAAATAAATAAAAGGGGAAATAAGATAAAAATTGTTTATGCCATACCAAATTCTTAAATTTTTTTTAAAAAAATACAAAAATTCTCATAGAAAATAAATCAAAAGGAATAATTTAAATTGATTGAATTTAAAATGTCATGAATAAACAAATTCGTAAATATAAAGTTCATCATCAACATGTAGTTTTGAAGGACATCTAACACTTCTTTTTGTTAACTATTAAAAAACCTGAAACATCAAGAGATACTTGGACTGTGTCGAGTGTCACGTGACAGCTGAGTTTATCCGCAGGTGTGCACGTGGCTTCTGATGTTGACAGCTGTTTTATGTCATGCTAAAATGTGACAGAAATCATATTTATTATGTGCAGATTTGACAGCAGACAGTTCCCCCCGCTGCTGCGCTTCAAGACCGGATACGAAGCAGGTGACAGGTCCTTCCGCTGCGAGGGAACTACTTTTTCCTCCGCGCCGCTCAGAGCGCAAACAGGCGCTACGGTGAACTTGAGCTGCGAGTGTCTGCTGTTGTTTCGTGAATTATACATAAAACCAATGTTGTTTTTGCTTCCATGAGACAGGTAAAAATAAAAGACAAAGAAAAAGAGAAGAAAGTTGTAATAAATTGCAGAAATTTATTATATCATTTATTGTTAGCCTATAATAATGATACATTTTATTTATAATGCATTTTACATTTGGATCAAATCTCAGGGTCCTACAAGTTAAAAGCAGATAAAAGCATCAATAGAAAATATATAATTATAATAATACAGTTGTTTAAAAAAAAAAAAAGCCTATACACCCCAAGGTAACCTCAGCCGACCTGATTTATAGTTTTTAAGATTAATTTCTTAGTGTCTGGTTATTCAGTTTCAGCCTTTTTTTTAGTGGTTTCCATCCTTCTTTTTTTTTAGATTTCATTGAAAATTGACACAAGGCACAACCACAAGGGCGTCACATGCCAGTGTACTACTAGTGCTGGTCCAAAGCCCAGATAAATGGCGTGGGTTGTGTCAGGGAGGACATCCAGCGTAAAAACTATGCCAAATCAATATGCGGAACTCTAAATTTCCAAACTGGATCGGCTGGCGCAGGGATTAACAAACCTGCCACTGGTACTGTTAACCAGCAGGGTCTCAACGGGTAATATGCAACTATTGGTCGGAAAAAAAGAAGATTGAGCTGGAGGGAGCGCGCCGAGACTGTGACAGATGAGGAAAAGCTGGCGTTCGGGGGCAAGAGTAGGAATTTTAAATGTTCTATCTCTATTCATGGAGAGAAGGAGGGTAGATTTGTGGGGGGGACAAGGTACCAGGTGGAAAGGCAGCAAGGCTCGAAGCATCGGAGGAGGTTGCAAACTGTTTTATAATGGTGTGTATGGGAGTTGAAATGGGGAAGGCGTGGTCCTGAAAGGAGGGGTAGGTGAAGAGTGTTCTGGAATTCCGGAGGTGCCAGGATAAAAAAGGGAATACCGAAGAGGAGGTTTCTGGATGTACTTTAGAGGACATGCAGTTGGTGGGAGTGGCAGCGGAAGATGCAGAGGAGGGGCGAGATGGAACAAGATGTAGACACCAGACAAGGACAGCCAGAAGAAGAAGAAGAAGAAGAAGAAGAAGAAGAAGAATTTTTAATTTCATTTTAGTTTAGATATTCCGGGTGCAACCTCTGAAGACAAGTCCCGACTTTATGATTCACTGATCTTCATGTCGTTCTCAGGTTCAAGTTCAAGTTCAGGTTTTAGTTCAAGTTCAAACAACCATTTAGGTCAGGAGAGCTGGAGAAATCGATATATTTCACAGACGTAGATAAGGAGGGATAAATTGCTCAGATATAAAACAATTTATTGACTTGAATTAAAGGTTGGTCTACTCGGTGTGAGGAAGAACTGGATTGATTTTGGGAAAGCTCAGTTTTATAGTTCTGACACTAGTTTTCCGGCGCTAATTTTCTCAACCGTTGGTCCCATTCGGTCCAAATTTGGGACATATGGATGAACTCGAGGAGATTTCTGTTGCGTGCATCATATTTGTACTCTAATGGTTTGCATTTCACCCACTAGGGGGAGCATTTTTGACAAACAACACTTTTAGTTCAGCCATAACTTCCTAGTATTTGGTCCGTTTCTGTCCAACTTTCTGTGGTTCCATCACGCAGTATGAACCTGAGACAAGATCAGATAAAGAATAAATGAATGTGAATTAAAACTCAGTTTGTAAATAGATCAAAATGAAGAAAACAAGACTATAAACATAATAAAATCCACGCCTGAGCCTGTGATATGTTTCTCCTGTCCCCCACAGATGTTTCGCCGAATGAGAGGAAAGCTTCGCTGAACCCCGTCCAAGAACCAGCAAGACTTTTGGATCCGCTCAGACCTTCACTCATCCACACAGAACACGGACTTCCACTGGGACGCGCAGCAGTAATCAGCAGATTCAAGGCTCCGAAGAATGAAATTAAGACGAACCCAGAGAGAGTTATGTAAAGCAGATGGAGCTCAGGAGAGAAGTGGGCGGGATTTAATGCACCAAAACTTTCATTTTTTCATTTTTCATTTAAAGCACTTCTTTTTTTCTTTTTTTTTAATTCTCTCTGATGGAATATAATTGTTTCCAGGTGACGAACAACGATTTCATCTCATTCCAAAGGTTTTCATTTCACACGATTTTTAAGTTTGGCATCCGACTTATTATTTTAAGTTGAAAATAATTGATCTAATTGTGTTACTGTAGGCATTATACGGTGTGTATGTGTGTGTATGTGTGTGTGTGTGTGTGTGTGTGTGTGTGTGTGTGTGTGTGTGTGTGTGTGTGTGTGTATGTGTGTGTGTGTGTGTGTGTGTGTGTGTTTCTATGCAAACTTATAGTCAGAGGCAGGATGGATAACTACACTACAAAAAAAGAATTGTTGAGGAACTTAATTAAAGTTATGTGTTTTAATTACAAATATGGAGGACATTAAGTTTATTACTTTGTTTGTGTTAAAATGATCTTATCCAAATGTTTGGAAATTTTACATGCAATTAAAACACATGACTTTAAATATTAGGCTTAAATGGGTTTTTTTTGGAGTGTAGAAACACTGAATAAAACAAGTATTTTCAACTTCAATCAATTAATTAGACTCCATAAACCCTAAAATTGAGTCTGCTTTTAAGTTAAGTTCATTTAAGCTGGACTTTTAGTTTTATATCAAGTGAAAATTCTGATTTATATCACAGCAAATTTAAATTTAGGCTAAATGAAGTGGTTAAAAATTTATTTTTAATATATTTACATACCTAACATTTTTGAGGAACATTGTGGCGTTAAATGTAAATTAATAATTGTAGCTTGTAGAGAATAAAAAGTTTGATATGAGAAACATTTGTTATCTTTCATGCTCAATTTTAAAAAAATGTATGTATAAACTGTGTATGACCTTTATAACAATTAATCTTCCTACTTTGTTAGGATGTAATGTTTTATATGCATTTAAAGGGAAATTTAGCAAATAGTGGCTCAAAATTTACGGTTTCAGTCAAATCAGCAAATCATCAAGTTCAATTCAAAGTTGAATTTTTTTCCTGTAACTGTAACTCAGTGCATCATAGAATCTATTCCCATCCCCACGGTGATGTCATAATCGATTAAAATCAGCGTCATGAAGCTTTTGACTTTGAATCAAAGCCCAGAAAGTTGAAATTTTCCATTAGAAACTAAAAATCTTTGAAGGTTTTATGGGTTTTAATCCAAACTAAGTGCTGTCATATCCAGAGACACGGGCTGCACCTCTTCTGTGTATGAATAACTCCAGACTGCCACCTGTTGGACAAACAGGGACCTTCCAAACATCTTCATCAATAAGATGGGAGAATGTTTCCATCTAGTTTTTTTTCCTTTCTAATGTTTCACGACAAAAGTTGTATCCCGGGGATTCAACGGTTAACTGTGACGTCTCAGAGTAAGGCGTCTCAGTGTGTGTGGACTCTGTAAGTTCCCTCTGTCCATCTCTCTTCCTGTCACTTCCTGTCACAGTCCGAAAATACGCTGCAGGTAAATTCCAGTCATCTATCTCCCATAATGCAAAGCGTCAACACTCTTTACGCTTTTGTGATGTTGATTGGTCGTCGTGTTTACCGATTATTGGAGCGACTGCTGGTCTTTGTAGTCCGTACATTTTTGAGTTAGTGAAAATCCAACCATCCATCCATCAACCATCCATCCATCCATGCATTGATCCATCCATTGATCTATCCATCAACAATCCATCCATGCATCATCCATCAACCAGCCATCATCCATCCATTCATCATCAATCCATCCATCCATCATGCATCCATCCACCTATACATCCATTGATCCATCCATCCATCCATGCATCATCCATCCCTCCATCTATGCATCCATCCATCCTACCATCCCTCCATCCATCAACCATCCATCCATCATGCATCCGTCCACCTATACATCCATAATCCATCCATCCATTTTAGCACTTTGAGATTTGATCCAAATGTAAAGTGCATTATAAATTAAATGTATTATTATTATTATTATTATTATTATCCATCAATCCATTGATCTATCCATCCATCCATGCATTGATCCATCCATCCATTGATCCATCCATCCATTGATCCATCCATCAACCAGCCATCATCCATCCATCATCATGCATCCGTCCACCTATACATCCATTGATCCATCCATCCATCCATCCATCCATCAATCCATCCCTCCAACCATCAGCCATCCATCCATCCATCCATCCATCCATCCATCATTTATCCATCCAGCCATCCATCCGTGGATGGGATGAAATGGTCTTTTACAGTAAAATATGACAAAATACAAGAGAGACCTCCTCGAATCGATTCATGGACACCCGATGTCGGCCATGTTTGGCCTGCATCTGTCTGAAAGCACTCCTGACAACATCTGGACCTGCTCCCGATGAGACGGTGGATGGTGTCCTGGGGGATCTCCTCTCAGAACTGGATCAGGGCATCACTGAGTTTGTGGACCACGGTGGCGTTAGGACCAGTCAATGATAATGAAACAGGCAGAACCTAATGGTGTGCTCAAGTATCTTGGACACAAATTGTTTGTGTCCTGCAAGTTGTGAGGCGGGCCTCCATGAATTTGACTCCATCACATCCCACAGATGGTCCATTAGATTGACATCTGAGGAGTTTGGAGATCATATTACTGAATTCAATGGTCGGCAACTATCAGATAACAGCGACGCGTGTCAGTTTTATACCTTCTCGGGATGTTTTTTAATGTTTCTAGCTCGTGGAATCAACGTATTTTGACATTTCAAACTACTATCAGTGCCTGGAACTGTGTTTTTAATGGCATATATTTGGGGTCGTAAGTCTAAGGCTTTCCTTTGTTGCTGTAGAAGTCATTTAAAAAAAAATATATTAAGACTATAGGTGCACAGCTTCAACCAGAATGCGTAAGCAAACTGGAGATGGAAGATAATCCTCCCCAAAATATGATTGAATTATCTGCAATTCAACATTTCCCATCTGGTAACACGAGGTTCCATCCGGAGGTTGTGTCAATCAACGAGGAGGAGGATTACTGCCGGAAACCCTGTCAGATAAGAAATTATGCGTTTTTCCTAATGTTCAGGATGGAAGTCAAGCAACAACACAATGGAGAGACGAGGAAGTAGGAGAGAGGGGAGGAAGTGAGATGACTAACATCCGGTAGTCTGGTCCAGACTGTCAGGACTTCCAGTGCCTCGTTTGACCAGCCAGAGACTTTTAACCCTCTCTTGACGGAAGTTACCTCGTCGATCTGAACACGGTCGTTCTCACATTGAAGGACTGACGACGCTATAATTGCAGGGCCCAGACATCAGGTGAGTCAAGCCGGGCTGGACCCCAAACCCTAGGAGCAGCCTTTGTCCTGACATCCACCCCCCCATCAACGTGCTAACAGAGCCGAGCTAACGCTGCAGCGCGCTGATCAATAATCGATGACTTGTGCAGTACGATAAAATCGTATTTAAGTCAAAAGCAGGAACCGCGATGGTGTATTTAATGCTCCAATCCCGGTGCATATCACAGCAGATGATGATCAGGAGACAGAAACGTCAGCCACTTAGCATTAGCCGCTAGCTATGTTGCTATTGAGAAGCTAATAACAACACACCGCCAAGAAAACAGTCTTTCCTCCGCTGACATGATTTTAGCTAAATTTAGAGGTCTGTATTAGATTTGGTGAATATTTTCTAGTTTCGGAGGAGGCTTATACTTGGGTTTAAATTGATTATAAACAATTAATGTTTGCTTGGGTTGGGAACAATTCCTGCTAAGATGCATAACAGCCTCTCAGCATTTCACCAAATATCCAATAGCTTGTGCTTAAGTCTATCCTTGTCACACACTTGCAGATAATGTTAAGTAAATGATGCGAAAAAAATGTTATTTTATTCTGTTTTATAGTCGCATCTGTCTTTCTTTGGCCAGTGGTTTGTCCGTCGCCATCTTGGACTGCAGCAGGAAGTCTCGGTTCGATTAATCGGCCTCGGTTATAACTGTATACTGCCGTGTCACAAGCTATTTCCATTTATTTTTGTAATATTTAAACGCACTTTTGTTTAGTGGCAATGCCTGCTTAGTTGACATGTTCAATATAGTAATATTAGCTGGGGTTCAGATGACTAAGTGGATGGGAAGGATGTGCAGCTGGTCAGAAAGGATAGAAGGATGGAAATTGAAATGTACTAACGAGTGAGGAGAGTGTGAAGCCAAGATGAAGGGAGAACTTTGAAGAACAAATGAATAAAGAAAATGAGATGGGTAGAGGATGTGAGAAGTGTAAATCAGGAAGTTCAAATGATTAGCAAGGATGAAGTGAAAGCAGCTTTGAAGAGGATGGATAATGGAAGACTGTTGGTCTTGATTAAATACCAGTGGAGGTATGGAGGTGTCTAGTCCTGAGGGTAGTCGAGTTCTAAACTACATTATTCAACGCTATCTTAGAAAATGAGAGAATGTTTGAGGAATGGAGAACAAGTAGGGTGAGTTATTAAGCTAATAAGCCACACAATGAAGACGTGGGAAAGAGTATTAGTAACTAGTTTATGGTTTCATGCGAAGACTGAGCACTAAAGAGATTTGAAAGTGCTTTGGTAGAAGTACAGTTCATGCATGAGAGTCGTGAGGTGTGCAGTAGGATTGACGGAAGGGTTTATGGTAGATGTGGGACTGCACCAAGGATGGGCTCTGAGCCTCTTCTTGTTTACTATGGTGATGGACAGGCCTACGGATGAGGTCAGGCAGGAGTCTCCGTGGGCTATGATGTTGGTGGATGACATTGTGATCTGTGGTGGGAGCAGGTGGAAGAGAACCTGGAGAGGTGGAGATATGCCCTGGGGGGTAAAGGAATGAAGGTCATTGGCAGTAAGACAGAATACATGTGTGTGAATAAAAGGGAAGGTGGAACGGCGAGGATGCAAGGAGCAGAGGTGAAGAAAGTGCATTTTAAGCACTTGGAGGTAACTGTTAAGAGCAACATGGAGTGTGGCGGAGAAGCAAGTGCAGGCATGTAGTGGATGGAGAAGAGTTTTAGGAGTTATCAGTGACATAACTGTAGTAGAAGTGAAGCAAAAGATTTCCAAGATGGTGGCGGAAAAAGCTTTGCTGGATGGTTTAAAGACAGAGGCTCTGACAAGAAAACAGGAGGCAGAGCCAGGGGTTGGCAGAACTGAAGATGTTCAGATGTTCTCTGGGAGTGAGGAGGATGGACAGGATTGGAAATGGGCATATCAGAGGAAAAGACCAGGTGAGAAGCCTTGGAGACAGTATGTAAGAAAGGCCAGATTGAGATGGTGAAAATGCAGGATAGTGAGATGGAGTTTCCAAGCAGGAGATAAGGGGGAAGACCAAAGAGGAAGTTTCTGAATTGGATGAGAAAGGACATGCAGTTGGTTGGTGTGACAAAAGAAGATGCAGAGGTCAGAGTAGGACCGAAAATTAAATTTAGCCACAATTTGAATTATGGTTGGAAAGTTTTCTTTCCAATAAAACTGTTTTCTCAAAAACAGTTTTATCGTCTGTTAAGAGTTTCTGAACTTTACATGTTGAGAAATCAACTCTTAAAGTGTAAAAATAAATACATCGCAGACAGATCTCCTAGTGTGAATTCACAAGAGCCAATTTGGACATAATCGGACATATGGTTGGAAAGAAACAAAAATCTGTTTGCGAAAGAAAAGCTCCTCTGTATATAGAGTGAAATATGAGCAATTAAAATCTGAAAAAATACAACTTGGATCGCCTCAAGATCTATAAGGCAAATCTGGACTAAATCGGACCAACGATTAGGTAAGTTAGGTCAGAAAAAAGTCCTTCTCTTAAAAAAGCTCCCCCTAGTGAGTAAAACATGAACTATCAGAGTAAATACAGCTTGAAATATACAAGATCGGGTCGATTTCTATGCACCAAACTGGACTAATGGACTAAATCGAGATTATGGCCTGACATCTGAATTCGGAGATAAAGCTCCCCCCAGTGGCGGAAGATATGCGACTGACCTTTCCCAAATTCAATCCAGTTCTTCCTCGCACTAAGGTCAACACAGTTGTAAAATGTGAGAATGATCCATTCAGTCGTTTTTGAGTTAACGGTAAGAGTCTGTGGCGGTGGCCATGACGATTCCAGGGTATCTCCTTTCCAGGGATAGAATTACCTCTCCCGAGGAGGTTACGATTATACTGTCGTAGGTTGGATTCTTTTTCCATGTCATCACAATCAATCAAAAAGGGCATCCCAAAAAGTGCAGATCATGTTCGATGCTCCCAGTCTTAATATTATTATTATCTAATTTCTCTCTTTCTGGGTATGAGCTTCGGTGAATTCAGTTGCTCCCATGTGGCTCTGACTTTTTATCTCCTAAGGAACGTGGCTTTTCAATGACCAATTATTCACGTGAACATCATGAATTTTTTAGTAGAAAAGCCAAACACCACATTTTTGGTTTTTGTCTGGAAACCGCTCGTGCCAAAAATGTCAGAATGTCCATTAGAGTCCAAGAGCTGGAAGCTGGTAAAAAACGTGGCAATAACGGCAAACCCAGGCGATTTTGACATTATCATCGTTTTGAAAAAGTCATCTTAATCTGTGGTGAATAAGTGATACTCTTTCAACATTAATCTTATTGTCTAGACGGCCCACAGGGAATGTTTTCTCAGTGCAGGGAACAGCTTTATCAGACAGGGTTTAGAAAGTGCTTGATTTGTGTAGACGCGGCCCATGGACGAAGACACTTTTTCAATGTTAGTATTACTCAAAAATTTTCCTTTTAATTATATGACATCAGCTGTAATAATAGGGTCAACCCATCCATCCACTCTCAGCAGGCTAAGAAGGGTACCCCGAACACTCGCCTCCGCAACACTCTCCATCTCCTCCCAGGGAGAATTCAGGCTAATAATAACAATAATAGTGCTACTAATAATTATGTTGTCATCAGCGGGCATCAACCAATCAAAGTCCACAGCAGCAGATCCAGCCATAATCCATGTGACCGTGCAGGAAGAAAAAACACAATGACTGCAGGGAAGTAGTCAAGTTAGTAACATGCATTAATGGGAGTGATTAATAAAGAGGAGTTCAGGGCATCATGAGAAATAACCTAGCTGTCTTAACCTATAGCAGCATAGCTTAGAGCTAGTTTAGGTCAGCCGTAATTATAGGCTCTAACCAAAAAGGAAGGTTTTAAGCCTACTCTTTAATGTGGAGGGGTGTCTTCACTCAAACTGGGACTTGGAGATGGTTCCACAGCAGAGGAGCCTGAAAACCGAGGGCTCTTATGGTAATTTGGGAGAGTCTAGGGACTACAAGTAACCCTGCATCCTGGGAACGTAATGTTCCAGTTTGATAGCATGAAACTATGAGCGCTTTGAGATCCGTTGGGGGCTACGGAGGAACCAGAGTCAGTCCTTCCAGGAAGTTGTGACGTTGAGATCATCAATTGTTGTGCCTTCTGCACAAACACGTATTTGTGCTCATACCACCGAAACCCGTAAATGCTGCCAGTTCCACAAGTTTGACGAAACTGGGATCAGCCATCTGGATTTTGGATTAGTGCCACAAAATTAATTTTAAAGATGCTTACACTATTTGTCTGTTAAATTTGCAGTAGTAGTGTCTGTTAAATGTATACCTGTATAACATCCAATAGGAGGAAGTGTTCAGCATTTGCTGAATATTGTCTTTTTCTGTTTTTGCAGGTTCACAATGTCTGAACTTTTTATGGAATGTGTCGAGGAGGAGCTGGAGCCGTGGCAGAAACAAGTTCCTCAAGTTCACCTGATAGATGACGACGACGACGAACCCATCTTCGTTGGTGTGCTCTGTATGTCATAACACACATTTAAATGCTTTTCAAGTGTTAGAACACCTCAGTTTGTTCGTGTTTACGCTCCAGAAACACGAGGCGATCAGAACTCATGTTTTTGCAAATTTTGAAAGATGACGGTGGAAGTGTCACGGCTGTTCGGCCATGTGTAATGTGCATGTATTCTGATTCTATACCCTCCATCCTCCCCGCCGTACGTTCCTTTAACCAATTGTATGACATTTAGAAGTGAAAATAAAACTACAGCCATTACATCTGTGCGGCTCCGTTCAAGGACTTCAGGGCTTTGTGGCTGGCTGTGAGCTCCCGGACGCTCTGCTAACGTTAGCTTCTCAACCTGCTGTTCCTCGGTTTGATTAAATTTGAAGTATGTGATTGAAGTTTGTTCTGCCGAAGGCTTTCGGGGTCTTTGTAGCTTCCTTTGTCGTTAAATTTTTAATCCATAAATGATAGCATAGATACATACAGAAGACAGAATTGAGGCTGGCTCTGTGCTCCTGCTATCTTTAGCCGCCCTGCTAATGCTAGCCTAACCTGCTATGTTCTTCGGCGTGATTCATTTTGAAGTATGTGATGAAGTTTGTTATGCTGAACGTTTTCAGGGATTAAGAGATGCCTTATTTTGTCCTTACTGGTGTTAAAAATTGAGGGCTTTGTGTTTTCTGGTTCACCTAACCCAATTTCATCAAAGTAGGCCTGCACATCTACTCATTTTGGCCCTTTTGTTTCGTTCCTACAGCTAATAACCAGATGAATGGTAAGCCTAACCCTCCGCCACCTCAGGCCAACCGTTCAGACAAACAACAAACGAAGCCTCCTGCCCCTCAGCCGTCCATCACCTCCTCACAAATAATGCTGCCGCTGAATATCGCTGGAAACGCAGCCAGCGTCGCAACGCCCAGTCTGACAACTGTGACGCCGCAGCCTGTGATCGTAAACAATCAGGTATCGTTGACTCTGGAACGATTCTTCCAAATCATTTGCGATAAGAACGAACGACTGTTTAGTGTGTATCTTGTTACTGTTTTTCAGGGTTTTATTGTCAGCCCTCCCCGTTTAGCAAACAATGAGTTTATTGCCTCTATTGGGTCACAGTACCCCCCCGGGACTTCATTTACATTAATACCAGGTAAATGTGAGTATTATCCACATCCTAGGAGTACAGTGCCCTCTTACCCAAATGAGATGCAACACCTTTATTGTCTATACCCATGATCTTTAATTCAAAATTGTCAGAGAAATTTAAATCCTTGTTCATAAAAAACAAAAAAAAAAATCATAAAAACATTCCATGACAGAAAAACAGAACAGAAAATTTATTTTGTTGTTTTTCTCTAAAACATTGGTGCCAAAATTATTGCCACCCTGAGTTTTATTATTTTGTTTTCATTGTGTTTGATGGAGTCCATGGAACCATGTCTTTAACAAGACGTTCACGACCGTATGATGAAAAACTGCCCCACGGAGATCCACCACCAGACTTCATAGTGGGTATGAGGGTTTTTTATAAGCTGTTCGTTCTTGGAAGGCCACACCCCTCTTTGATGTTTGTAGACAAAAGGCTCTACTTTGGTCTCATCTGACCTCTGACCTTGTTCCAGTGAAAGTCCCAGTGGCGTTTGTCAAACTAGCAGTTTTAGCTCGTGTGTGGACGACAGCAGAGGCGTTTTTTCTTGCTATCCTGACAAACATCTGGTGTTGTTGTCGGCGCCATCTGATGGTGGTTAGGGAGACATTCTGACCCCTAGATTCAACTGACCCACATCGCTGTGTTCTCTTTTTTTTCCCCCCATTGAGACATCAAAGAGAATTAAGCCTGTGTCACCTCATATTTACACCCCATCAAACAGGAAGTCGTCGATCACTTCGATCGTCACGTCGATCACAGAGCATCTACTCAAACCGTGGAATTCAGAAATATGAAATAGGACTGGAAATATGCGTCACTTACCTTTTAATCACAGGATTTCCACAGCGAGACAATAAATGTGACACACAGAACGTTTGTCTTACATTAGGAACGTTGGGCGTTTTTATTATTTTGTTACTTGAATTTAAAGGTTAGATTTTTCTGAATAATTTGAATTAAAGGTCATGAGTAAGAAATCTTTTGCATCTCAATGTTTCAAATTTATTAAAGCATGCCATTAATTCTGGAGGGCACCGTAAATATTCTCATCAGTGATCTTCTGCACAAAAAAAATCAAAGGGTTTTATTGCTTTAATCTTAGTTTTCACTGAACAAGCTTCTTTGTTCTGTCTTCCAGCTGGTCAGCAGCAGCTTTTTCAGCAGGTCACTCCAGCCAGGGTAATAGCTGGCGCCGTCCATAAACAACAAGTGCAACAAGTCAGCAACAACATTGTGACTTTGACCAACGTCCAGAACCCTGCTCTGTATTCGTCACTGTCCAATCAGACCAAAATCAACATCTCCAACTCACAATCTCTTCAGACCATTTCTCTGCCTATCCAGGCCGTAAACAACAACAGAGGTCATTTACTTATATTGAATATAATGTTAATCCTCGCCATACTCAGGGTTATTTCCCTAAAACTAAATTGGTTTTCTTATTACAGATCAAATCGTGGTTAAACGAGGATTACCATCACAGCAAGTGGACAATGTTTTAAAAAAAGTCAAACTTGATACGGGTAAGTTTCTGTATCGGGACTGTGTTGTAGTCCCATTCTTGTCGACAAACCACATCAACCACATTTGGTCCTCTTGTCTTTTAACGCCATGTTAACTGGTTACACCAAACACGCTTTCTGTAGGATCCACTCAGGCAGTTGTCCCTGTGGAAAATGGAACCGTGAAGAAAAAGTGCCCAAAGTGTGAAGAAGAATTCCTCACAGCGGAGATGCTGGGATCTCACATGATGGCGAGTGAAACGCTCTTGAAATAGTGTCCATGAGTGGAAATCTGCGTAAAAATAAATCTCCCTGTGGGACTTCAGGGATCCGTACTTTAGATGTTATCAAGTCATTTGGATAACTTTCACGTGATCGAGGCTGTGGTCCTTCCCCGCCGGCACACCTGAGTTATAATAATTGCTAGGATTTGTGTCTTGGATACAAATTACCTAGTGGCAATACATTTAAACCAATACAACACTTTATATACACACACACTGCATTGGTATGAATTATTTTGAGTAGAAATGTTATTGATGCGTTTAGATTATTAAGGTAGATTATTCATGTACATGTCATCTTTTCTGTTTTTTTCAGAGCTGCTGCGTGAAAGTGGCAGGCAGCGCTATTTCAGCACAGGATATCACGTCAAACAAACGCATCATGCTGGTCTCAGAATTTTACTACGGTCGCTTTGAGGGGGACGGAATGAAGGAGGGACAAAAGACCAACACCACTTTCAAGTGCCAGAGCTGCTTGAAAGTTCTCAAGAACAACATCAGGTATGATCAGGTGTTTTCTTCTACGCAAGACTAAATGTTTAATTCCGGAATAGTTTTTCCTTTCTCTCTATATATATATATATCTGTATATATATATATATATATACACACGAAAATGAGAAGGTAAAATTTGATCTGGACATGTAGAGATCTGAATGATGTCTGAAGACCTGTTTCAATTGTCCTTAAAAAAAAATCAAATAAGTCATTCAAAAGAAAATGTATCTCTTACTATTGACGACTAGTTCCACTTTCTCAAATGTGATGATTTGGTGCTTCGCTGGTTTCAATCGGCTTGAGCTGGAACATCGCCTTGGACCTCACTCTAGGACCGTTTAGACTAGACAATCCACAGATCACAGAGATGATGCACGCATTAATCATTTTTGTTTGAATTTTTTTCTTCTTCATCAGATTCTTTCAGCGCGTTGATAATGAAAGTTTTGATAGATTTAAAAATTGACAGATTTAAAAAGCAGCTTACTCAAAGAAGAGGGAAAACCGACTACTTTTCTTTCTTTCTTTTTTTTTTTTTCAAATTATGAGACAGCTTGAGGTCTGGGAGCTCCTTGGGCGTCAGAGCAGCAGACAAGATGGATCCCCGGGAAATGTGGAGGATGATTGATTGTTTTGGCGTGAGGTTTCGATGCACACACAGAGCTTCTGTCACACTAGATGTGAACGCCGCTGATCCGCGACACGTGTCGTCAGAGATGCAGAATGCCTGCATGCTATCCAGAATAAACCCGGAGCGGTGTTGTGTCGCTGTTGTTCAGCGTAAATAAAGGTTTAGCAAAAAACAACAACATGCTAATGAGACGGAGGGGGCAGGAACATATGACACCTGACTGACCTGGACGGTGTTTCTGGTGTCCCTATGGAGAGCACGAGGAGTTTGGAGGTGCAGAATTCAGTTTCTTTGGTTTTTGTTGGTTATGGTCTTGTTTTTGTTTCGGACTCACTGCAGATTCACCATCAAGCCTGAATTAAAACAGAACACATGACATGTTGGCAACGGATGGAAATGAAGTCTGTGATTCTTTAAAGGGAATCCTCCAACACCCAGTTTCCTTTCAAACCATCTATTCATTTCCGCCTTCTAAATTCCTGTCTGGGATTTGAAGGACTGAGAGATTTTGGTCCGGTGACACTGAGGAGAGCACAGATGTCTTCCTCGGCCCTCAGTGCACTTTTCATCTCAGATGGATGACAGTATTAGAGCGTTTTTCCTCCTGGGCCTAAAGATGAAAAATGAGTGCTTGTTTGGGCGGCGTAAGAACTGCTCCTTTGATTAAATAACGTTGCTTCGGAACGTTGCGAAAAAAGCCTCTGTAAGCTGCTTTTAATGGGGAAACACATTTGTACTGAAACCCCGCTCTCACAGTCAAGGTCATAGTTCATCACCATAAAAATTTCTATTTGGGGAGCTGAGGCAGCAGAACGCGCCGGCTGAAAAATGGGCCGTGCCTCGTCAGGGCCGAATGGCAGGTAGCCGCGGAGGTGCTAGTTAGCGCCACGGAACACTACATCATTAGTCTAAAACAAATATCTCAGTGTAATTGCGGATATTATAACACCCATTATACATGCTTAAAAAGTGAGGCGCAAGAAGAGTGCCTCATTTATCTTTAATTCCTCCGGGACCTGGACCACATCCACTGCATGTTCACGGGCCAGGAGTGACATTCTCTTCCCTCAACACCATCATTGGTTTTGTTTTATTTCATCCGTGGTTGAAGGAAATACATCTCACATCTTTGTGAAACTCTTGCTGGGAGCAGCAACTGGATTTACACGGAGACTTTTCTCGCTTCCGACTGAAACCGAAATATCATGAATGGATATTCTCTTAGAGACAGTTTACATGAGCGGTGATCTAATCGGAAACGGTGTTTACATACGCCCACACCTCACCCAGGTTCACTAAAGCGACTAATAGATGATGAGTTCCATCAGAAGTTGGGCGTCTATCGTGAGATCGGGGCTGTTTTTGCTCTGATTGTGATGCTCATAATGAAGAAACAGCTGATAATAACTCACGTTTACTTCTAAACTGGAGACGGGGGGTAGAGATGAAAAGGCGTTGGCTTACCTCTGAGTGGTTACTCTGACTAACGTTTCAACATTACGTCGTTATCAAATACGACATCAGTGAGGCCGTGTGTTGCGTTAACATCAACATCATCCGAAGTAACGTGAAAAGGCAGAAGCTACTGCCTCGCAAGCTTTTATTCTGAAAACCCAGATTTTCAGAAACTTTCAAAGCGGTCTACTTCCTCTTTAATGACTTACTATATAAGTCATTAAAGACTTACTGATAAGTCATTTCATGACTTACTATATAGTTGCATAAAACGAGAAGTTGGTCACCATAAATTACAAGATCAATCGTCCATAACGTTTACAGCAGGAACTCCTCATCACATGCTTTTATTCTGAAATTCCAGACCCGAGTCACAACAGAGGTCTTTGAATCAATAATTCATTCTCAGGTCGCGGGGGCTAGAGCCAATCCCAGCTCTTTAAGTACTTCATTCATGATCAGTAAAAAGGGATGTTGGTGGTTCCGATCCATTGAATTGACGTGGGATATAAGCTTACGTTACCGATCATCAGATCAGCGTCTTTAACATTTTTCAGCGCCTTTTTTAATTTGTTGTAAATCCAACACAAAACAACGAAGCACTAAGGCCTCGGCATTTTGTTATTCAGAAACCGGTTCTATAAGTGGAATTTATCTCCAATGCAGGTTTTGAGAGCAAAACTCAGAGCTTGATGAATATTCTTTCACCGAACCTTGTTTACCTGTTTACACCTCCTGATGCATCGATGCGGTTGGAGGCCTTTGATCATAGCCTCCTTCTTATCAGGTTTGAGGCCTTTCAGTATCTGCTCACCAGCGAGACACGAGCCGGCTCATCGCTCATGGGTTCCCTCCTCCCGTCTCCCGCAGGTTCATGAACCACATGAAGCACCACCTGGAGCTGGAGAAGCAGAACAGTGAGAGCTGGGACAGCCACACCACATGCCAGCATTGCTACCGGCAGTACATGACGCCGTTCCAGCTTCAGTGCCACATTGAGAGCGCTCACAGCCCCATCGAGTCCACAAGTAGGACAGGAATTGTCCCCGGAGCAAAACATGACACCAATGTTTTGGTCGGACGGCGTTTTGAAAGCGTTTCTTTTCGTTTCAGCCAATTGTAAGATATGCGAGCTGGCATTTGAGTCGGAGCAAGTTCTCCTGGAGCACATGAAGAACCACCACAAGCCCGGGGAAATGCCTTACGTTTGCCAGGTGGTTCGCCGCAAAAGCTGCATCCTGGTTTGGTTTAGTGTTTCTAGGAGAACCTTCAATGACACTGACATGGTGTTTCAACGCCTCCACAGGTCTGCAACTACAGATCCTCCTTCTTCTCTGAGGTGGAGACACATTTCCGGAGCGTCCACGAAAACACCAAAGAACTCCTCTGCCCCTTCTGCCTGAAAGTTCTTAAAAGTGGTCACATATACATGCAGCACTACATGAAACATCAGGTATGTTGCTGCTCTTACAAAAACAATGTACCCTTATCTAAATTCTCACGGTCCTAAATATTGTAGTTATAGCACCCCTAAATAATTAGGTTGGGTCAATATGGACCGTTTGACATTATTAAAGAGTCCCATTATTAATCTGAGGAGTTCAATCAGGGGGATCGGGGGCTTTTTTGGACATATACACTCGCTATCAGGGACGACGGTGTCGGCCTGGTTAGAACAGTTGTTTGCTTGATCTACACATCTGGATTGTTGTGGTTGGGTGCCCACTAGTATAGTGTAATAATAAAAGGCATGTCGCCTCTCCGTGTCTTTCTCCCTGCTTCCTGTCAATCATCAGCTGTTCTGTCTATAAAGTCCTGAAAAAAGTCCTGGAAAAGAAAATACCCCACCTGACCTTAAAGAGCCATAAACACTGGAACCATACGAAATGATGCCCATTCTAATCATGCGAGCAAACTTCTACAATAAATCTCATGAATTGATCATATATATTTCTTTGTTTTCTCATAAACTGTTTGTCTGTTCCAGAAAAAGGGGATCCACCGCTGTGGAAAGTGCCGTCTGAACTTCCTCACCTTCAAGGAGAGAATAGAACACAGGACCAATGTACACAAGACCTTCAGGAAACCAAAAGCATTGGAGGGCCTTCCTCCAGGAACGAAGGTCGGTTTCAGACTTTTTTCTTTTTTTTTATCTCTTCTGGAATCAGTTCAGAATTAACGTACCATCAATTCCCTTCACAGGTGACCATTCGAGCCTCCCTCACAGGAAAGACGCCCACGCTGCCCATCAAGTCCTATCGCTCCAGCTTCATTGTTAGTCCGGACAGCCAACAAATGAAATCTCCAGTCAAGTCCAAAGCAAACTCCTCTCAGGCGGGAAAAGCCAGGACGACGCCGAACACGAACCAAGCAGGCCGCGCCAACAAGAACAACCTGGAGCTCAAGAGCCTCAGGTGCTTCACAGCTCCATCACCCGGAATCCCTACAGCAGTGGTTGATTTGACCTTCCTGAAAGACCCTTTAATGCCAGCTGAGTGAAAGGTTAAAGGTCCGGTGTTTAAGATTTCCAGCCATCTAGTGGGGAGGTTCTGCACTGCAGCTTTATTTCACACATTCTGCATACTGAGGCGCTACGGTGGCCCTCAGGTGTGAAAAAGGTGTCATCCAGTAGCATTTAGATGAATACATGTAGAAATGCAAGTTAACAAGTAATAGAACAAATATAAATCTTGGGCATGGCTGCTGGTCGCCTGCTGAGTCGAACTGACTCAGACTCTGGGTCTTCATGTTCGCTGTGTCGGCGAGTTTTGACGCTCTTCCACTTTATTCTTGTTCTAAATGATAAGTAGGATCTTCAATTTGTCAAAAATACAAAACAGTGTCCCAGTAACAACTTAAAAATGTGGAAATCCCTCTCCAGACCCAGTGTCTGGTTTGCCCAGCCCAGCGTCTGTGCATACGAGGAGGCACAACATGGCGGCCTCCGTGAACGTGGGGACCAGATTTATCCAGATCTGTTTATCCCCAGAAGTTTTTGGACCCAAATTTCTCAACCGTTTGTTGAATTTAGTCCATATTTGGTGAACATGAATCGACTGGAGGGGATCTATCCTGTACGTGTCATACTTCACCCACTAGGGGGAGCTCTTTTACAAAAGACATCTCTTGATGACATCACATCGGATCATGATAAGGAAGTAAACGGTTTCAGATTGTGAATGAGTCCCGTTTCATTTTTCCGGGGTTCAATCAGGTGTATCCGATCATTTTAAGATTATATCGCAGTAAAATGAAATATAACTTTCCAATAATGAGAAAATAACTAATGAATGATAAACTGTCAGTGAGACATACGACTGAACTTTGCATGTTTTGCTTTTTTTCTCCCCCTCAGTGTCGCTGGAGGACGTTTCATTTGCATCGAGTGCAACTCAAAAGTGGACGACTTCTTTTCTCATTTTCCGATGCTTTCAAACTGTGGCGCATGCAAATATCGGACCAGTTGCAAAGTTTCCATCGGGAATCACATGATCAGGTGAGTGACGTTTTGAATTTCACGGTTAATCGTGCCATTTTAATCCCCTGTCATTTAAACTCAAGACCTTTTTTTTCCTCCTTCTTCGTCAGATTTCACAGCACCAGAACCAGGTTGCCTAAACTGGATCTGAAGAAAAATCCATCGAGACTAAAGTGCGTACGCCTCATCGTTTATATTTGCGCATGAAATTGAGTGTTTTCTGTTGAAACTGAGCATAACGGCAGATTTTCCTTCCGCAGATTAACCCTGGTGTGTCTCAACTGTGACCTCCTCGCCGACGCCTCAGGTGGCGACCTGATGTCCAAGCATTTAACAGATAGACCAAATCATGTGTGCAGGATCATCCAGGACAAAGGTAGGGCCCTCTCCTGCTGACTCCAGGCTTATGTGTTGCGCTGGAAGGTTCTTGAAAAGGTTGTCTCTTGTTTTTGACCCAGCAGATGAGAAAGCCAAACATCAAGTGTGAGTAGAAACTACTACTACCCACATCACACGAAATTAAATGTTTTTGGTGCTTTTTCTGTTCTGTGGGGGCGTCTCTCTTTGAATCAGCCGGTTGGACCACGTGTCCAAGGATTTGGACTCTTTACGTTATTAGCAGGACATCAGCCTGCCACACAAGAGACTTTTTCTTCGTCGTCACTGTAGGACCAATGTGGGGCCGGTCTGATTCCTTGATTAAATGTGACTCTTTCATGGCGGTTTGAGCAGCACAAACCAAACAGAATCTCATCCTTTCTGGTTCCAACTTGGTCCAAAATAAGAAGCAGCTCGGATTTTACACAAAGCAACCTCAGAATGGAATTTATACGACTTTCAAGTTAACTTCCATCGACTTTAATCACATTTTATCTCGAGAACATCACTATAAACGTCACTGTAAACAATATAAACATCACTATAAACAATATAAACATCACTATAAACAATATAAACATCACTATAAACAATATAAACATCACTATAAACAATATAAACATCACTATAAACAATATAAACATCACTATAAACATCACTTTAAACAATATAAACATCACTATAAACGTCACTGTAAACATCACTATAAACAATATAAACGTCACTGTAAACATCACTATAAACAATATAAACATCACTATAAACATCACTATAAACGATATAAACATCACTATAAACGATATAAACATCACTATAAACGATATAAACATCACTATAAACGATATAAACATCACTATAAACGATATAAACATCACTATAAATGATATAAACATCACTATAAACGATATAAACATCACTATAAACAATATAAACATCACTATAAACGATATAAACATCACTATAAACGATATAAACATCACTATAAATGATATAAACATCACTATAAACGATATAAACATCACTATAAATGATATAAACATCACTATAAACATCAGTATAAACTCTATAAATGAAAGCTTTCAAAATAACTTTCGTGGCGTCCCTCGTGTTTCCGTATTGACGGCATGATTCCGTGTTTACGGCCGTGAACTCTTCATATTGATATTTTCTGATATAGAACATATTTTAAAAGTAACAGCTACACAAAAAAAAACATTTTGTACAAAAATGCTAATTGAGCATCAAGACTTGGGTTGTGAACTTAAGATCAACTGTTGGTCTTTATTTTTGGGGGGGTTTGATTAACAGGGAACAAATAACAAAATATTGTTTGTGTAAATCTAAAGGATGCTTTTACTTCCTTCGGTACAGGCATCACGTTAGGGGACAGCCAACAAAAGTCTTGGCCCTCCTGAAGTCGGCACCGGCGGAAACACCAAAAGAACTGGACCTGAAAATAGCTGAGAGTGTCCCACTTCCAAATGCTGCTCTCACCGCCGTCGACCAACCAGGACCGGAGCAGATGGTACCGGCGGGTGATCAGGAGAAGAGCTCCACGTAGATTCCTGTGGTCCCACGTTCTTCTGACGGACAATTACAGCGGCCGTCGCTGCCCTCTTCATCATCACTTTCATCTTCCCGTGCATCAGATGCTGGGTCGGTTCCTAAGGCGGGGAGCTTTTTGGGTTCAGAGAGCAGCTCAGTGTGTCGGGGTTCCACCCCGAGGCTGAGATGAGGGAACAGCTGAGCTATGCAACTGATAAATGAGGAAGGCTGGTTTCTTTAACCAGTATCAGTGTAATTATGTCCTTTCAGCTGCAGGTTATAACCATTTAATACCATTAAGCTCAGTATTTAAACATCTTTCATTCTGGATTCCCTCATCGTGATATCCCAGCTCACGTTGAATCTTTCAGGGGTTTGTTTTTAGATTAGATCAGGACCATAACATCCTGGACTGGTGGTTCTTGGAGAGGCCTCGACCGGTTGGTTATGAACACAGACGCATGAAAACAGCATCTCGGCTGTTTGCAGATCATGTGGTTCTGTTGGCTTCATCAGTCCTCGACCTCCAGCAGAACTGGAGCGGTTTGCGGCTGGTTTGGGAGTCAAATCTCGGTCCGTTGAGGTGAAGGAAGAGCTGAGTCTGAAGGCAAAGGTCCATCTACGTCGCGACCCTCAGCGAAGGTCATGAGTTCTGGGTAGAGACCCAAAGAATGAGGTCAAGGATACAAGCGGCCAAAATGAGATTCCTTTGGGGGGGGGGGCTGGGCTCAGCCTTAGAGAGAAGGTGAGGAGGTCAGACATCCAGAGGAAGCTCAGAGTGGAGCGGCTGCTGCTCCTGATGAAGAGCCAGTTGGGCTGATTGATCCTCTGATCAGGATCCGGCTCATGGAGGACAGTGGATGGACAAACGGCAGCCGGATGAATGCTACTCAGAATACATGATATTTAGGATCAACAGGTCTCCGGAGATGGCCGCTCAGGAGAGACTTTCAGAATAAGTATGTACAAAGATGTATAAAGGTACGATTGAATTTATTCTTTCTTTCTGGATACCTCAAGATCTGCTTTGGAGCCATGATCCATCGCACCGGTTTCTTCCGAGCGTCAGAACGACCCCAAACTGACCAGAAGAGTTTTGAAAAACTCAGAAACATCATTGGATCTGGATTCTCTGTCAGCTGTATTACCGAGTCTGTATCCTGGTTTTGTAGGATTGGGATCACAACTCTGGGTTTTTTTTCTACCAAATTTTGATATTTCCCCAGATTTTGCCAAAAAAATACAGATTTCTACGTCCCTGCCAAAGGGGACATACGGTTTCCCACGTCCTCCCTTCCACACTGGGAAAAATAATATACTCGCTGGTAACACACAATTAAATCAGGTATTTAAATCAAGTATTATTCAGGCTAAAATTTAAGTTGAAAATACTTACTTGTGTCACCAGTTAAAGTTGTTTTTGTTACATCAACAAGAAATACTTCAAATATCTTTCGAAAAACTTTCATTACCAATTTTACTTTAAAAATATTTGTTTATTATCGGTGCGCTAATATGACATTATTTAATTCTTGCAGTGCTTTTAGACAAAAATGACTGTAAAACTGTATAATAAAAAAAAAGAGAATTGTTGTTGGTTTAAAAACATACATTAAGTATTTTCTACTTAAATTAATAAATAAGACTCCAAGATGCGTAGGTTACTATTTGAAGTAATATAAATATACATATTTGGAGTTCATACATTTATTTATTTATTTTTTTAACAGTGCATGACCCCAAAATCGTTAAACAAAAAAAAAATCCCAGTTTTGGAGTTTCTTCAAATCTCAGTCCTACTAAATTTAGTCGTGTGTTACCATCAAACAAATTCATTTGTCTTTTCTTTTTTTTTCCTTTTTTACAGTAATGTAAGTACAAGAACAGCGGTAAGGTCCGAACTGGATTCACTGACATTTCACAATATCCTTCATCAAGGAGGATGAGGAGCTCATAATCGGTTTCTTAAAGCGGATTGTCCTCACACTTTTAAGCACATTTGAACTCCTTCTATTTTCCTGCTCACATCCACCCGCGATGGAGTTGCTGTTTTCTGAACACAGTAGCGGGAGCGGCGCTGTCCCGGTACATAAGTTTTCTTTTTATTATATTTATAAATGTACGCTTCCTTTCTGAATACATGTGAAGTATCTTTGTATTTAAACCTAAAAATAGACAGACTACATCTTTTTCTTTTTTCCCTACGGTATTTATATATCAAGATTTCACAGGTTCGTACATTTAAATATCAGAAAATCCACGTTGTTTCGTCTCAAAAACTGGTTGGTGATGATTCAGACGATGTTCAGCTCTGCTCCTGGTCTATATAGTGAACACACTATTTTGCACCGGTGTGTCGGTCGGAGGTGAGATGCTTCTTTTATTTATTGTATGCATGTTTTTTTGTTTTTCGTTTACTTGCCAACAGTTTTATCTTTTTTTTAAATCTATAAATGGCTCCAACTTCATTGAATGTAAGGTTTCAATCCCCCCAAAAAAACATTATCTCTCTCTCAATGTTTACAGGAAGTCTAGGTGCAAAGCAAAGGTGTATATATAAACCCCCTGTCCCCTGCGTTTTACAAGTAATCCCCCCTGACTGAACTCCTCAGATTAAATGTGACTCATTAATCGTCTCAAACAGTCCGTATTGACTCAACCCAACCGTTTCTATGAAGTCAGCAGTCTGTTTTTGGATCAGATCCCAGAGTGACTCAATCGTGAAGATAAACACAGTTCAGCGGTTTTTATGAGCTCATACGACGGTGGAAAAAATGTTTATGAAAAAAAACCCCGAGGAGGTTCATACGAGGTTAATTTGCCCCCGATCTGCCCTGAAAAAAGAAAAGATTTTTTTTTTTAAAAGGCTTAAAGTAAAAAAAGTATTAAAGCGTTGAAGTAAGATGAATCTCCTTGATTCCATTCAAATGCACCAAATTGGGACTAAATCCAACCAAAGGTCGAGAAATTATGGTCCGAAAACTGTGATATCCCCCCCCAAACTAGGGATCCCCCCTAGTGGTGGAAATATGCAAATTTTCCCAAAATCAATCCAGTTCTTCCTCACACTACAGTCTGTGTCTGTATGAAATTTGAATAGTTGTTGAGTTACTGCGTTGACACGAAGGATCCCCGGTGTTAACGGGGATTCCATAAGTTTTAAACATCCAAACACAGAAAGGCAAATAAAGACAAAAACACGTACTGCAGTGGCCTAGGACGTTATGATTATAAGAGATTACTCAAACTATTTAGGGAGTGAATAAAATGTGTCTACGACTGTTACTGAATAGATTCTAAAGATATCCTTTTAACCACTTTTTCATGTCGGCGGAGGTTCTGGGCACGACGGTTAGTAAAATCTTCTTAACCGGTTTCTACGTTTCTAAGGCTGCCGGTAGGTCGGCCGTCTGTTTCTTCTAGGGTTCGCTTTATTTTGTAGTTTTGTTTGTTTTTTCTCCAAAAGGGAACTCACCTGTGTACATAGAAATACCTGTAGAATAACTCTAAAGTGCTTCTAGGTCCATCATGACTCTGTAAATGTAACCTACATTCCTCTCAAAGATATAGTGCTCCCAGCAGAACATGTCATCCTCATCTTCACTCTGCTGGGTTTGGATCAGTGTTTTTGTCATGTTTTGTATGTAAATAAATCTTTGCTACAAGACAAATGGGTTCCAAGTGTCCTTTTTTTTTTCTTTTTACATTTCTGGACCATAACTCCAAAAATCTTTCCTATAACTCACACACACACACACACACACACACAAATAGTTTTTTTTTAAATTTCATAATCACAAATTGGACTGAGATTAATCTGGTGGCAGGATTAGTTCTCGGAGCAGATCTGAAAGACTAACAAATACATCAAACAACAGTCATGCGTTTAGGTGTTTGAAATGCATCTAATTGGCTTTTATGTAAATCAAATGATGTTTTGGTGAAAAAACTATTTTGTCCAAAAAGCTTCCTGTGAGTGAAATAAAAACAATTACAGTCAGATATGACAAAAATAAGATTGATAAATTTGGACTTAATGGGACCAACGGATAAGATATTTCTGCCCGAAACAACTTTGCGATAAAAGTTCCCCCCAGCGAAGGAAATATACGGCTGATTTTTTTCCAAAATCAACCCTGTTCTTCCTTGCACGGGGATCTATGAAGGCATAAATCTGAGAATGATCCATTAAATAGTTTTTGTGATTTCAGGTGAAGGTTCTGTAGTGGAAACGGAACAGATGATAAGAACATCAGTACCGTTTGAGATAAATGGGGTCCAATCCCTCCTGTAATCTCTACGTCCATTAATTCAGCTTGAAGTTGAATAAAATAAAAGCTTTGTTTTGGACTAAAAATATGAACACATTTGGTCAAAAAGCTGCTAAAAGATCTACATTTGCTCCCATTATAGCTTTAAAAGCGAACTTAAAAAGCTTTGAACTTTATTGTATTAAGTTGGTAAGTAAGTTTATCTTCTGATCCAATTATTAACAATGAAACATTTCTAACGATCATGTTTACATGAATAACATCCGAAGACCTAAAACAACATTTACTGCATGACTCAACAAACCTTTAAAAGAACTTATTTTTATTTAACAATATATATATTAATAGGCAACACATTTGTAAAATTGAAAAATCAATTATTTCATCCCAAAGAGCATTAAAAACAGGAAAAAGACAAACTGATGGCTTCAAAACATTTTATTTCTGATGGGCAAATGTCATTTTTAATAGTAACAATACCTGAAACAGCTCATAGTAATCTATTACCTCTGAACTTTGAGTATTGCCTGATCTCACTGTTGCCATTGACAACATTGATCACAGCATTTAATTAGAAAAAGCCCTCAAACAGTAGTTCAGGAAAACTTCTACACTAATGTCTGAGTTATTGCCAGACTCTAAATCCACTGACGACTCCAACAAACCGTCTGAGTATCTCTCAGATACTCTCATACCCCGTGCCTTCCACTTCAGTGTCTCTGTTCAGCCCACTATGCCCCAGTTTCACCTCTAAGGAACATCTAAAGAACTCTGAAAACTGAGCCCCAAGCGCAAAGGAACATCTAAGGAACCCTTGAAACAGCCCCCAGCTCCACCCCCAAAGGGACATCAAAGGGATCAAAGAAACTCTTAAAACTGAGCCCCCAGCTCCTTCAAGGACAGCAGCTCTAATGTATTACTTTACATTTGCGACAGGGAATTTCCCTCATCAGTTCCACAAGGCACAGCCCTCGGGCCACTCCTCTTCAGTCTTCATTTACTCAGGCGTAGTTTAATTATAATCAAACAAAGTGGTTCCAACCCTTCCTATGCCGATTACTGGCTTTTCTACATGTCATTCTCCGGATGCTCGGAAACCTTTTGCAGCTGTTCCTAAAGGTGAGAGATAACAGATCCCATCACACCAGGCGTTGCCGTCTCTGAAACACAGTGAGTACGAAGTCATTTTGGGGTAGCGGTGGATAGTTTTGGACGCAGTTTTGATGAATCGTTCAACAATATTGAGACTATTAGCGACCTAAGGCGAAGAGTGAGGTGGCAAAGGCTAAAGGAGAGCCCTACCATGAGATGTATGAGAGATCGGACGCTAAAGAAGGAGAAAAGGACTTGGCGAGGCAGATGGATCGGGATGGGAAGGATGTGCAGCAGGTTAGGATGATGAAGGACGGAGATGGAATTGTGCTTAGAAGTGAGGAGAGTGTGCGCAAGATAGAAAGAATATTTGCATGAAGGAACTTCATGCAAGTATTCTTCCTGTTGGAGGATTCTCAAGAAAAAGGTTGTGCAAATGTACCTGCTGTGTAGCTCCTGAGGGCAGGTCCAGCATAATAATTAAACGGACTCAAATGACCGTGACGTCACTCAACGTGTGCACTGCGCAATCTCAGCTGACCAAGAGGAGCAGAGACTTTGATCAGGAAGACTCTGGTTTCCACAAGTTGTGCCTGAATGAAACTGTGAGTTTTGTACTTTGTTTGTCAAAGTCGATTCTTTCTTTGCAGTGTGTGTAAATGAAATAGGTGTTAACATTTTTCACTGTCCCTAATTTATTGTTTGCATCCGTTTTAAGTACATTTATTGTTCATTGTTCTGTTGTTCTGTCCTGTTGTGCCTACTAGTTTATATTATTTCATCTGCATAGTTCTGAACATTGTTAAGAACCGGTGATGTGACTATCCAGAACGTTGACGACGTTGTTTCTGCTCGTGTAAAGCGCCATATTCGTCACGTGATGCAGGCTTATTTCATGTTCAAGGGAGACCCCTTGTGGACAAATTGGAGCACTGCATGTGAAACAGTGTAGATGAAGGTCCCCTGTAGAAGGTGCTATTATTGTGGTATCTAGATTACTCTGCTCTATTATATTGCAGTTGTAATCCCGGTGATAATTATTGGTTATTTGTACCAGGTTAAACTATTTACGTCTATGTTTGTTTCCTTGTTTTCCTTTAAGATAGCCACAACTGTCACAACGTTTGCAAGTTCATTTATGAACGACTGTTGACTGAACCTCCTGGACTGCTGCAGTTTTTAGTAACACAAGACTTAGATCAGATTTGTATAGGCCAGAATCCCTTCATACATATTTCACAAAGGGTGAAGTTCAGAGCTGTAGCAACCACCGGGGTATAATGCTGACGAGCCCCCCGATGAAGATCCACGAAAGAGTCGTGGAAGCTCCGTTAAGAGAAATGGCGACAGTTTGTGAGCTGCACTATGGTTCCATGCCAAGAAAGAGCGCTTACAGATGAGATGTTTGCTTTGAGGGCGCTGATAGAGAAGTACAGAGAAGGCCAGAAGGAGTTGCGTTGGTACTTTGTGGACTTAGAGGAAGCCTACGGCAGTGTGCTGAGGGAGGAATTGTGGGACAGAGGAGTATGTTAGAATGTATGAGAGGAGCAGTAGGAGTCACCGATGGGTTTAAAGTGGAGGTGGGGCTGCATCAAGGACCGGCCCTGAGCCCCCTTCTTTTTTGTCTGTCATATTTGTTCAGTGATGTGGGTTGAAGGATTGGGGAAACAGCTGGGCCGACCCACGCGCTCAGTGGCCGGGTGGCTGATCAGCAAGTGGCTCAAATCGCACAACCGGATCCTTGAAGAAAATGCGGTGCATCTGACGGGGATCCAGCCTGAGGATACTGTTCTGGAGCTGGGTCACGGTCCCGGGCTGGGTTTGCAGGCAGCAGCCAAACTGCTCACGGAGCCCGGAGGCCAGCTTATAGGGGTGGACTACTCAGAGTACATGCATCAGGTGAAGTATGAGCACCGACCTACTAGTATGGGATGAAACTATTGTTTTAAAGTTGTTTTAAATGTTTTCCTCTCTTCCAGATGGCAAGTAAGCGACTGAAGGAGCTGATTTCCAGCGGGAAAGTGACTCTACACCTGTGTGATGTAGCAGCAATGCCTCTGGAGGACAGAACTGTGGATAAAGTCTTTCATTGCAACTGCTACTACTTCTGGCCTGACCTGAGGAAGGCAACCACAGAGATTCACCGGGTCATGAAACCGGGTCTGTCATGATGTTGTTCAAATAATAATAATAATACATTTTATTTATTACGCACTTTACATTTGGATCAAATCTCAAGGTAAAAGCAGGTAAAATAATGAATGACAAAATATATAAATAATAATATAAAAATATGACCAAAAAGCAGCAATGTCAAATGGCCCATTTGATCCGTGGTGTCCCTCAGGGCTCCAACCTGGGCCCCTTACTCTTTTGCATATCGATGCTACCACTGGGTCACACTATAAACAGGTTCAGTCGCATCTATCAAAAACAAATAGTGACTCAAAATGTGCTCAACCAAAGAGTTGAGTCCAATTAGGACTCCTAATTTTTAGCTTTCTTATCTGTAATTCTTCTTCTTCTCTCTTGGACGCATCCAGGAGGCCTGATGGCGACCACGCTGTTTCGCTCCCATGTGGGGTTGGTCGCAGCAAAAGGCGTGATTCCAGGAGAGAATTGGCGCACAGAGAAATACATGGCAGCTCTGAGCGACTCTGGCTTCACCGGCATCCGGATGGAAGACAACACGCAGGGAAAACTTACTTTTCAGGCCATCTATGCCACTGCCTGAAGAGGAGATTGAAATCAATCTGAAGGTGAAGGCGGGTGTGCGATCTGATCCAAGACAAGTCAAGCAGAAATAAAGTCATTCACATTACTTATTTTTTGTTATGAAATGGCTCTTTTTGGGTTCTTCCTCATGGATCAACTGTAAAATTCAGGGGTTATGTCATCATCACATGTCGCATACTGCAAAAAAAAAAAAAAGTACTGTCAAGAATGTAAAAAACTGTATTGATTCTAGAATTTGTATCTTACTTTTTTGGTCTCAAAACCAAAATAATCTCCTCAAGCATTTTTTACATTTAAAGAAAATTTTATTTTAGGAAGATCTATGATGGATGGGTTCCTCTTCTTCCTCTTCCTCCTTAGTTAGATATAACCAGCTAACTTTGAGCCAGTTCTAACTGGTAACAAGTTCGACTTGTTTTATTATGGATTGCATGTTATCTCAGCAGAGGAACAATTGCTTTTCTTACTTTAAGAATGTGGATATATTATATATATAAGAATATATGGGTATATAAGAATATTCTTATATATCTCTTCTTATATATATATTTATATAGTTATAAGTAATAAAAGGTAAATATTCTTAAAATCAGCTCAATCAAGAGACTAAGATACTCATTTTGGGCAGATCAATCTTACATTAATTACTTTTAATTGCTTTTAATTAGCTGACCTTGGGTGGGCGGCCATGGATTTTCGCAAGAGGAGCTTTATCTATTATAAATTAATAGAGAGAATTTGGGTTTGTTTTATTGTCTGCCAGCCTATTGTTCCAAACTCCATCCGATAGGTGGCGATAATGCGCTTATTCGCTGGTTGCAAACAGCTAATTAAAGCCACAGAAGAAGAAGCAGACGGCGCGCGATGTTGATGACGTATGATGGAGGGAAATCCAAAACAGTCCAGCTCTTCTCTGACGCCGTGGTGGAGGCAGAAGGAGGTTTTAAGCACATTGGAGCTTGTAAAGTGGACGACAGTTGTCGAAACAGGAGAAGAGTAAGCAATTATATTCCGGTGTTGCGTAAACATCATGTTTCACCAATGTATTGTTATTGTTATTGGACAAACTAGCATCACTTAGCAAGCTGAACTTTAACATGGAGTTTCAACCAAGACAGCAGCTGACGTCACGTGTTCTTAAGTAAAGTTTCTTTGTAGAAACATATATATATATACGTATACTGCAGCCGTGCTTTGTCTCTCCGCTCAGCAGACATGCAGAAGGCCTCCCGTTTGAAGCGCGAGCTCCAGATGCTGAGCACCGAGCCTCCTCCCGGGATAAGCTGCTGGCAGACCGAGGAGCAGATAGATGACCTCCGAGCACGTAAGTCAAGATCAAGCCCCTCCATAAAACTGAAACTCTGAGGAAAATACAGGCATATATTCAGATCCAATACTCAGTAGAAGTGGGGATACCTCACAGTGAAAACACTTTCAAATGTTACCGTTAGCCAGTCATCGGTGTCCATCTTGCCCTGTCTGACACTCCTCCTCTATGGATTTGACCTTTTTCTCCTGCTTGGCTCCATCTCCAGCATCTTCTATCCCTCCTCTTCACGTGTCCAAACCGTCTCTGTCTGGCCTCTCTTACTTTTTCTCCAAGACGTCTAACCCCCCCTCTAATGTGCTTTTGTCTATCCTGTCCATCCTCGTCACTACCAAAGAACATCTGATCATCTTCATCTCCTCCAGCTCTGCCTCCTGTCTTCTGGCCGGAGTCGGGGTCTCCAACAATCCAGCAGAGCTGCTCTCACTGCCATCTTGGAACCTTTCCCTTCATTCCTGCTGCTGCTCTTCTGTCAAAGATAACTCCTGACACTCTTCATCCCCTTTACGCCTTGCATCCTCACAGTTCCACTTGCCTCCTTTTCATTCACACTTACTCTGTCTTGTTGCGACTGACCCGCAGAGCACCCTTGTTCTTGAAAACCGGTACTATTGCATTTTTTCTTCCATTCCTCAGGCTTCATCACAGACAAATTAGGACATATTCATCTGAGATGTAGTGGACTAAAAGTTTAAAGTAGTATAAAATGGAATTATTCAAGGTTAAGTACGTAAGTAAGTACTTGACTGTACTTAGTGACTAACGACAAGCTGGATTTTTGCTTCATCTGTTTTGTAATGTATCTTATTTCCTTCCTCTGGTTTACAGAGATAGTGGGCGGAACAGAGACCCCATATGAAGGGGGGGTCTTCACCTTAGAGATCCAGCTCCCAGAGAGGTAATGTCTTTGAAGGCTTACAGACGCGAAATCTCTCATTTCCACATTATAAACATTTCCACAGAACAGTGTTTGGTTGTAATTCCTGTCTCCCTCTGTAGGTACCCGTTTGAGCCTCCAAAGATGCGATTCCTGACCCCCATCTACCACCCAAACATTGACAATTCAGGGCGTATCTGCCATGACGCCCTCAAACTCCCTCCAAAGGTTGTAGACTGATCACCAGTGAACAGTGTTTCTATTGGCTTACATCAGCCGCCTCCATTGTTTGTTAGTTGTCGACGATGTATCGGCTAACTTCCTCTGCTCCTTTGGTGTCATTCAGGGGGCCTGGAGGCCATCACTAAACATCTCTACAGTCCTCACCTCCATTCAGCTGCTTATGGCGGAGCCCAACCCAGATGACCCTCTCATGGCTGATATTGTGAGTCACACGATTTTGCTTTCACGGATACTGAATGTTAGAGGAGCAAAATCTTCTTTATTGGTTACGAAATGGTGGGGTGTATTATACCCCCGAAGAAGGGCCGCAGTTCCTTAATGTTAACACATAACTCAATCCATTTCATGGATCATATTCAAATGTTATACCCCCAAAGATCTTAGTGTGAGGAGGGACGTTCAGTTGCAAATTGCCGCCACTGGGCGGAGCTTTATCTCCAAAATCGTTTTTCTTTTGAAAATATTGCAGTTTATTGCAGTCTTATATTTCCAGTGGATAGCATTTAAATGATGATACTGTGAACTATATTGTGTCTCCACCATATACACTAACATCATGCTTTCCATTTGTTGAATTCAGTCATCCGAATTCAAGTACAACAAACAGCTGTTCGTGGAGAAGGCCAGGAAGTGGACCCAAGAACATGCCGTTCAAAAGAACAAGGTAAGTCTCCGATCTTTGACTGAAGCCTGTCCAACCTTGATCTTATTCTACTAATGTTCTTACGCAGATTGTATTATTCTTTGTCTGTGACAGAAGCGTTGTCACCCGCTCCATCAGTACCACTGTAGTGTTGTATTAGCTGCCTGTAGTAGTATATTTAGCCACAAGGTGGTGATGTTGTCATAGAAATACTGTTAGTATTAATTTACAGCAGCTAATGCAGACGGTTTGATTCCCATTTATAGATGTCTTCCACTTTTTGTACTTCTCATATTTGGGATGTGGAGGAGTGCAGATGTTAATGCTGCCCCTAACAGTAATTTTATTTCTATTCAGGGAACTGTGGAGGCCAACAAAGAAAAAACCCTGGAAGAGAAAGGATCATCCCACAAAAGAGAAGCCTTCACCGCCCAGCTGGAGGACGAGGATACAGCAACAGCAAAGAGAACCTGTACATAGTTTTTATCTCACATGTTAAAGCCCTGAGCCAACGCGCCTTATGCACCTGTCTTCTTGTAAAAATAGTGGTTTTAAATTATCTTACCTTCATTTATGCATATTCATTCTTATTAATTTCAAAATACCTGCATATCTTTATGTATGTTTTATGTATGTGTTGTTATAATAAAGGTTATTTTGAACACAAATTGGTCCTTCAGCTTATTAACTGTATGACAGACCAATAAATAGAACAAATAAATTAGAAAAAGAAAGTTTTTTAATGTGCTTTAAAGGTGATTGACAGAGAAAAAGTCAAATGAAATAAAAAATGAATAGTATTTTTCACTATAGGCACCTCCCTACATTATAACATCACTACTCCGAACAGTTTATTGTTCAATTTTATTATTTTTAAATACTGTGAAACAAGATGCGGCACCAAAAATCTGACCAGTAGTTTTTTTTTAATCAAACTAACAGACAAACAAACGGGGGTGAAAACGAATAATTTGTTTTACCTTGGTGGTAAAACGAATAAAAGATAAATAATTAAATAATAAATAAATAGTAAATATTTATAAAATATTAGTGCTGTAGATGAAATTATAAAAGCACCACATAAGAGTGTTCTTAGTTTATCTTTAAATTAAGAAATATGTCCATTTAAAAAATAGAATAGAATAATATATGAATAGTACACACTTTGACGTAAATTACCTTACCAGGTGATCGCTTGTTTTTCTCGCGATAACCAGATAATTATCTAGGTATCACGAGAAAACTGCATAAAACTGATAAATTGATAAATAAAACATTTACCACCCTGGCCATTCTCGGCTTATATACACAGACCATACTTGTTTGTTGAAGCTGGAGAACATTTATTAATGTTATGTTTGTTTAATGTTATATTTCATTTTATTTTGAATGAGGAAGGACTGTCGTTCTTCACTCTCATTGGCTGAGACCCCGGAAGCGGCGTTACCAGGACAACAAAGCGCCGACAACAAACCGGAGGCAGCAAACTTTAATCTCTTATGGTGACCCAGGATCTAAACCAATATTATTTTTAGGAAATTAAGTAGGTCCAGATAATCTTTCGCGGTTAATAGTCATCTACACTCATTTTGAAGTTGAATAAATATTTACATTTGACATCAAGCAGGAGTTAAGAAGGCGGGAATCGACGGAAACTACAGTAAACATGGTAAACTATCATCCCAGAGCGAAGTTAGCTTCACTGCTACAAACTGGGCCGTGGCGGTCCATACTGATGCCGTCCTTTCTCGCACAACTTCTCCGTTTGCTGTGTGTGTTTCTCTCCGGGACAGAGTCGCTCCTGGAGGCAGCAGCAGCACCAGAGGGTGGTGGTCCAGCGTCAGCAGCAGGAGCAGCACAGACAGCAGGAGGTCAGACGTGTGGAGAGAGAGAGACAGATCGAGGCCTGTCTGCGGGACGAGGACAGCTCAGAGAGGAGGAGATACCTGCGACAGGTGCAACAAGAACTCCAGGAGAGGCAGATGGAAAGCGCTCTGCTGAAGGTGTGACATCTTCTACCAGTCAGTGTGTGTTTGATATCTGTGTTCTAGATCCTCAGATCACTGAAGTGATATCAGCCAGAAAAGACAGGATGAACTGATTGAAGTGTATCTGTCCTGAGCAGCAGGAAGGAATAAACCCATATGGAGTCTGGTGGTGGTGGTGGCTGATGACTCCGCTGATGCTGCTGAGTCTGTGAGAACTAGTTGGAGATGATGAGGTGGAGCGCGTGAACCAGCAGCTTGAAAGAACTAGATGAATGGCGAGAGAGTGATGTTTAAAGCCATCAGCTGATGGTGATAGGCTGAGCATGAAGGTGTGACAGGGATGAATGGATGAGCTCAGCTGATATAAATTGATGCTCCAGACCATGAAACAGTTTACCGAGACAGAGCATGTGTGAAAGGTGAGGATAATAAAGTAGAATAAGCAGTACTGTCACCTGAGTGTGCAAGAGGATAGTCTTTCTGACTGAACTTTAGCAGAATTAGTCAATAATCGACAAAAAAAAGGGTAAAATTGGTGGCTTGAGATCCCAACTGTCGAAACAGTGCTTTACACAAGGCTTTGTTGCATCATGAAGGTATCATCAACCTCATATGTAGATAATTAAACTTAAATTTGACTCTGCAGGCAGAGGAGGAGAGAATAAACCGAGAAAAGCAACTTGAACAAGAGGAGAGAATGGCTGAAGAGTTGTCCCGCATCAACATCCAGAGGCTCAGAGAGGAGAAAATGAGGCAGTATATTAAAGAAAACAGGTGCTGGGTTTTATTTTATGTGTCCTTTTTACCTTGACTTGCTTTTTATGCGATTAGAGTCTGTGTTTTAGAAATTAAACACTTATTTTTCAGTATGGAGCTTCGGGAGTTGGAGTCGAAGCTGAAGTCGGCGTATCTGAATAAGGAGAGAGCTGCACAGGTCGCCGAGCAGGAGGCCATGAAGTTTGAAACCATGGTGAGAAATGGGATTCAATCCGGCACAACTTTATTGTCGGTTTACTCAAATTCATTTTCCATTTTTAGGGCGATTCTGTCTTTTTAAGAGAGTCACACACTCGACATTCATTTTGTGTTTGATGTTTCCATGTGATATTAGCGCGAGGAGGCCGACTTTGCTCGCAAGATGAAGAGTGAAAGTGAGCAGACGGCTGCTGAGCAGCACAAGCTGGAGGAGCGACGCCATGAGGAGCAGGTGCAGTATCAGAGGGAGCTGGAGCAGCAGCTGATGGAGAGGGAGCGCAGGAGACAAGAGGCGTACGAGGAGTTCCTCAAGGAGAAGCTCCTGGTGGACGAGATCGTCAGGAAGATTTTCGAGGAGGATCAGATGTGAGGCCGTTTTTCCTGTTCAACTGTTTGCTTGAGCACTTTTTGAGTCACTATTTGTCATTAAAAAAATATGTGCTGAAGAGTAAGGGGCCAAGGATGGACCCCTGGGGGACACCACAGGTCAAAGGGCACACCGAAGAGAAGGCATTAAGGATCAAATAGTTTTAAAGACATGTTTTACCAAAAAGTTGAGCTAGTCTGAATAAAATGGGCTTTTTTTTCACGAAATCCAAAATGTCCAATGAAAAAAAGTCTGAATATCTTTTATGCTGTTTAAAATTGTGCATGACCAAAAAAACTAAAATAATCTAGACAGTAGAAGATTTGCATGCTCTGAATGAATTAGGAATATGCAAAGAAATAACTTTTACAGAGTTATTTTTGTCTTGGAGCGGACATTAAAGGGAGGGAATGATCTTAAAGTATCTGCTGTCACTCATTCCCCTGAACGTTCAGACCGCGGATGGAACCCTGGATCTGCTGAAAAGTCCTGGCGTTTTTCTTTCAGGGAGAGACAGATGAAATTGGAGAAGGTCCGAGCCACTCAGCAGCACATTGAAGGATTCAAGCGAGAGCAGGCCGAGTGGAGACGCCTGGAGCAGGAGAAGATGGAGGCGGAGAACCGACGCATCAGGGAGTTTGTGAGCCATCAAGAGCAGACGAAGCAGAGCAGGCTGGCCGAGATCCGACAGAAGGATCAAGCAAAGGAGCATCTTCATAAAATAGTAGAGACATCCGTTTTAATCACACGACTCTCTGTTTACTGGTAAATATGCGCCTGTGTGGGGCATCAAGACGTCGTTCTCTCGTTTTTCTCCTCCAGCTCTCGGAGAAGATCGAAGTGGAGAAGCAGCGGCGCGAAGAGATGGATCGAGTCCGTGAGGAGTTTCATCTGGAAGAACAAGAGGAGGCTAACCGGCTGAGAGAAATCGTAAATATCCCTTTATTTCCTGAGCGTGACGCGGCAGAGTCCTGTGAAGGATCTGAACGTGATTCCAAACCTTCATCCAACAGGAGGAGATGGAGAAGAAAATCCGCCAGAGGCTGATGATGCAGCGGACCTGCCAGGAGCAGATGGCATTCAAAGAGATGCGGAGGCAGGCGGAGAAGGAGGAAGAGGAGGCCTTCAGGAGGGCGACGATGGCTAAGTATGCGGAGGACGACCGGATAGAGCAGATGAACGCCCAGAGACGCCGCATGAAGCAACTCCAGCACAAACGCGAGGTGGAGAAACTGATAGACGACAGAAGACGGCAGCGTGAGGCCGACACGGTACAAACAACTCTCTGTGTGCGGAGGCTCATCCAGAACAAAGGTCAAAGGTCGCTCTGCTTTTACGTCTATGGGACAAAGATGCATTGATCGAAAACAGTCCTGGATGAGGAAGAGCTGAAGATGTTCAGATGTTCTCTGGGAGTGAGGAGGAAGGACAGGACTAGAAAGGAGACATCAGAGGGACAGTCCAGTTTAGAGGTCATGAAGACAAAGTCAGAAAGGACAGAGTGAGATGGTTCTGACCCGTGAAGAAGAGGAGGGATAGTGGATCTACTGGGTAGAAGGATGCTGGAGATGGAGCTTCAGGCAGGAGAAGAAGGGGAAGACCAAAGAGGAGGTTTATGGATGTGTTGAGAGAGGACATGCAGTTGGTTGGTGTGACAGAGGAAGATGCAGAGGACAGGGGGAGATGGAGTCAGTTACCCGCCGCAGATCCTTCATGTTCACGCGATAACTCAAAAACTCTTCAATGGATCGTTTTCAATTTTGCACCCGCATAGACCCTGGTGCGAGGAAGAACTGGGTGGATTTTGGGAAAGCTCCTGTTCATATTTCTGCCACTGACCGTGTGTTGGTGGGAGGTAGACAGGAGGGGAAGGAGGTCTTACTGAGAGACGGTGAGGAGGAGGATTGAGAAGGCAGCCGGAGTATGAGAAGGGAAAGAGGAAGGTTAACTAAGACCTTCATCACACAGGACAAAGGACAGGTATGTCAGCACAGACAGACAGACAGAGACAGACAGACAGAGAGGCAAAGAGACAGACAGATATACAGAGACGGACAGAAAAAGACAGGCAGACAGGGACTAACAGAGACAGACAGGTAGACAGAGACAGACAGGGACTAACAGAGACAGACAGGTAGACAGAGACAGACAGGGACTAACAGAGACAGACAGGTAGACAGAGACAGACAGGGACTAACAGAGACAGACAGGTAGACAGAGATAGACAGGGACTAACAGAGACAGACAGGTAGACAGAGATAGACAGGCAGACAGGGACTAACAGAGACAGACAGGTAGACAGAGATAGAAAGGCAGACAGGGACTAACAGAGACAGACAGGGACTAACAGAGACAGACAGGGACTAACAGAGACAGACAGGCGGACAGAGACAGACAGGCAGACAGGGACTAACAGAGACAGACAGGCGTACAGGGACTAATAGAGACAGACAGGCGTACAGGGACAGACAGCCATCTGTCCAGTTCTGTATTAATTTCTCTCCTGTGAATCGACTGAAGGAAATCTGTCTCGTTTTCTTCCTGAGCTCAGAAAAACGAGTTAACTATGTTTATCTTCATTATTGAGTTTGAGATTTAGTAATGGCTCACATTTAACTTGAGGAGTTTTCAATCTGGGGGACTGATGGTACAATGCAGGGGTTTGGGGGCTTCTCGAGGACAAAGCCTTGTTGTCGGGGACGACAGCGCGGGATTAGTTTTGAGTGGAATGAAAGTTGTGATAATCTGCTGATCTTCTCTCTCTCTTCAAGGAACTGGAGGCTAAAGAAAGAGCGATGGAGCAGGAGAGGGAGGCGTTGTGTAGACAGATAGTGGAAGAGGAGCGGCAGAGACTTCTCAAACGCCACGCGACAAAACTCCTCGGATACTTTCCAAAAGTACGAGAGAACCTTAAATCTTTTACCCAGCATCGTATCTTCTGCAGGTCCAACAAAAGCTCTGACCACGAGTTCACCCGCTTTTTCAGGGCTTGCTGCGAGAAGAGGACCTGGAGCACTTCGACGAAGACTTCCGAAAGAACTTCAGGACGCGTCCGGAAGATGTCTCCTCTGAAGACGGCTGGGCAGACGATGATTAGAATGTTCTCCTTAAAGTTGCACACTCAGCCAGAAAATGGTCGTTTGATGATTTACCCTTTGATGTCCTGCTCGGATGTTTGGTTGATCAGATTTTCAGTCACTACTTCTCATTTAAAACTTGTGAGTGAACCGGTTTCTAATCCGACCCAGTGGAAGCTTGTATGTGCTGAAGAGTATGGGGCCAAGGATGGAGCCCTGGAGGGGCACCAGGGGTCAAAATGGCCTTTGAGGAGCTACTGAAGGAGACCGTTTCGATTAGAAGGATATTTTTAGCATATTAAATGTGAGGTTTAACTTGATGCAAACCAAAAAAAGGCGTTAAATAATTTGCTAGAAAAGTTGAGCTGATCGAATTCAAATGAGGTCAATTTAATTAAACGTTTTCAAGGAATACAAAATCTCATCCATGATTATCTTTTTAATTAGGAAAAACGTGCGAGAGATTTTATTTTTATTAGGACTACTGACAAGATCTTGATAAAACAATTATTTAGAACAGGGATGGGGAAATAAAAGACGGTATTGCATTTTGTTCTTTATTTCTTTGAAATGCAAATTCAGTCACAGAAAAGCAAGACAAAATAAAGTGTATTGAAAAAGTCATTGCGTCTTCCTCACTCTTAAAGGTACAGTACAATTAAATGCTGCATTTTACATGCAATCTTTATGACAAATTATTTCAGCATGATGACATTAAAGTAAAAATAGAAACTAAATTGACACTTAAAAATATATCCAGGCATCTTTAACAATACAAAATGAAATAATCATGACTTCCCCCAGTCGAGGGCTTTCATGAACTCTTCCTCGCTGAAGGACAGCAGCTTGGCAGCTTCAAAATGCATCTGCACGAAAAAAAAAGACAAATATTAATACTTTGATTAAAAACTGCGGGCGAGTAATCGAGTAAAAGTGTTGAGTAGGGAGCAATTACCTTTTGTCTTTTGAGAATGTCGATTAACTTGAGCTGCTTCTTGAAACCCACGACCAGCTCCGATTTCTGCTTCTTCAGCATTTTGTTTTCCGCCAGCAGACCCTCCTTACTTTGATGTTCCTCACTTATCTTGTCCTAATGGGAAATTAAACAGACGTGGGTCAGAACCAAATACTTATGCAGCCCCCCCCCTGGTCCCAGGTGGAAACAAGTTGTAAAAATAAACCTGTTGAAATTCATCTGCAGTTTCTGCTTCAAGTCGTTTGAGAAATTCTATTTCTATATTTTTCTTATTATATTCTGATATTCCAGCTCACCTTGAGTTTTTTCCCCCCTTGTTCTTAGAATGAGGAAATTCTATTTCAAGCTTTTTATTTTTAATTATTGATCTCGGAGGAAACTATAGATTCTTAAAATCGGCTCATTTAAGTGATTTAAAACAAAAAAATTAGGTCAATCGTATGTGGAATGCCCTCTCTGACCATCTGAGGGCTCCACAGACGACAGACACATTTAAAAAAGGACTTAAAACTTTCCTTTTTAGCAGAACCTATAACTTTAATTAACATTTCTGCTTTTTGGATCATTAGCAGATTTTTAATTTTAAATTTTTTGCTTATTTCAAGACAATTTGGGTGTAATTTAAAAATATTTGTCTTCTCTCTAGTATGGCTGTTTTTGCGGTTTTACTTAGTCTGTTCTACAGATTCACTTCATGTAATTTAACATTTAACGGGTGTGTGTGTGTGTGTGTGTGTGTGTGTGTGTGTGTGTGTGTGTGTTTGCCTTGTTGGTCTGTTTCATCTTGCTCAGCTGAGACTTTAACTTCTCCACCTCCTCCAAGGCTCTGTTGAGCCGGACCTCCGTGGAGCTGTGGACCCCTGCCGCCTGTTTGGTGGATCTGGTCAGATTTTGTATTTCCTGCAGTCAGGGGAGAACCAGAACACTTCACGCCTCACAGCGAACAAAGAAGCAAACAAACAACCACTGGACCTACTGGGGGTCGTCTCCGACCTTGTGTGAAGCCGACACTTGAAGCTGAAGGTCATCGCATCTCTTTCCTGACTCCTCTGCAAAGACTCTCTGCTTCTCAATCTGGGTTTGCTGGAGGGTTACGGTTTTCTGCAGCCGGACTCGATCCTCCTCAAGCTCCTTTATTTTTGCGCTGAGTTTGACATTTTCATCATCCTGAAACAACAGAAACAATGCCGGCGCCACGTAGAGGTCAGTTTGAGGTTTTATTTGACAGTTTCATAATAAATACAAACTATTCTTTAAACACGTTTTTTTATTTAAATTTAATATTTACATTTCCTGATTTGTTCTATGAGTGTTTAGGCGTTGTTGTTGTTTTTTTAAGGAGTTATAAGGTTCTGAAAGCAGTAAGTAGAAAACATGGATGCTGATGTCATGATGTGACATCCGTGATCAACTACAGGATGTGGATCGTCTCTTTTCTGCTTCTTCTGATCTTTCCCCATATCTGTGGGTCTCATTCTGTATTTGTCTTTGAAAATATTTTCCCTGATGTTTAACTTGTTCTGCTCATTGTTTATTTCAAGTTTAGCCTTGCATGAACTACACGCGGAAAATAAACTTCAAATAGCTCCACAACTATCAGGTGTATTTGTATCACCTCGGTGTCTAAGGACACGTAAGACCTAAAGGAATTTATTTTAACTGTTTATTACTGTGTGAGTAATCTGTTACTGTGTATGAGTAATCTGTTACTATGTGTGAGTAATCTATTACTGTGTGGGAGTAATCTGTTACTATGTGTGAGTAATTTTACTTTGTGAGAGTAATCTGTAACTATGTGTGAATTCTATGTGTGAGTAATATGTTATTATTTGTGAGTGATCTATTACTGTTTGAGTAATCTATTACTGTGTGGGAGTAATCTGTTACTATGTGTGAGTAATCTGCTACTATGTGTGAGTGATCTGTTACTATGTGTGAGTAATCTGATACTATGTGTGAGTAATCTGTTACTATGTATGAATAATCCATTACTATGTGTGAGTAATGTCTTACCATGTCTAAGTAATATGTTATTATGTGTGAGTAATCTATTACTATGTGGGAGTAATGTTACCTTGTGAGAGTAATCTGTAACTATATGTGAGTACTATGTATGAGTACTATGTTACTATGCGAGAGTGATCTATTACTACTTGTGAGTAATCTGATACTATGTGTGAGTGATCTGATACTATGAGTGTGTGTCTGATAATGGGCCTGCCCAGAAGAACAAGTGTATAAAGTACTGATCCACAAACAATGATGTAATCGGCATAAAGATTATCTGTAGCTTAATTGTTTCCCTGCAGACGTTCCACTACCTTCTTGTAATATTCACTGGAGAGTTGATCCAGCTCCTCCTGCATGATCCGTAACTTTGCCTTCAGGACTCGGATTTGAGCATCTGAAATATCAACAAAAAAAGTTGTAACACATCATCGTCCACACGTGGAATTGATTAATAACCTCTGATTACTGATATTATTAAATAATCAGTTCCATGGTTTTGTCTGTAAACTGGATTATTCAGTACCAGAAAGATTTGCATGAAACTTTAAAGCGAGATGGACATCAGGGTTTGGAACAGGTGATCAAAGCTCGGATGATTCTTCCCAGTGGAAACGAATAAATCTATTTATTATACGACCCAAAAAGTGATGTCATGATTTTAATGACTATCTGATCAAAAATCTCTCAAGGGGGAGAAACAGGTGATTTAAAGTGTTCGTGTTAATCTGGATCAGTTTATGGATTCAAGATTTCTTTTCGAACGATTCTTCACCATCGTGAAATTTAAAAAAGAAAAAAAAGGGACATTCGGACTCAGAGTCTCAAAAATACTGATTTCAAAGTAAAAAGAAAAAAAACAAAAACATAACATCATAATGATGTCTTCCAAAAAGTAAAGTTCAAAGTCCTCTGGACCTTCGTATGAGCCATGACCCAACAAACAAAGTACAGAGGAAGTGGTGGACGGGTACAAGGTGGAGGTGGGACTGCACCAAGGATGGGCTCTGAGCCCCTTCTTGTTTGCTATGGTGATGAATGAAATCCGGGTTTGTAAAGGAAGAAGTCAGTATTTAGTCAAGCCGGCGTAAACCTCACCTGAAACTACATTGCCTCCTACGTTGAAGAGATCGTCCGCATCGTTTTCTTCATCGGTGGCCACGCCGCTCATCTTCTCCTCCATGTTACGGATGGCGTTTGCCAGGAAGGATTCAGCCGCGTATTCCACTGCCGACAAATCTGCCTCTGCGTGAGGAAACTCTGGAGCTCTGAAAAACAGGAGAAAGATGTGAAAAACAACAAAATGTATCTAAGATCCGACACTGTGTTGTTATTTATACATAAGAATACATCTAGTATATCTGCCATATAACATATTTACGTGATAGATCTCCTCCTGTGGATTCAAATTAGCCAATTCGGACATAATCAGACATGTGGTTGGAAAAGGAAGGTTCAAATAGTGAATTAGAAATGAACATTTAGACTAAAATATGACTAAAACAACTTTGATCTCCTTGAGGCGGTCTAAATGAGGAACATTTGGTCTAAATTGGACCAATGGTTAGGAAGTCTTGGCAGAAAAAACAGTGTTTTCCGTGAACAATTAAAGAAAAATGTCCTGTAAAAAATATAAATCTCCTTAAGTCGACTCATACGCTTCAAATCTGGACTAAATCAGACAAACGGTTGAGTCATTATGGAGCTAAAGCCGGAAACATGCAACAGAACTTTCCTCAACTCGATCCAGTCCTTCCTCTCACTAAAGTCTATGTGGGTCCAAAATATGAAATATTTCTGGAGTCATCAGTGATGAAGATTCCTTAATCTCTTTTGATTCTTCAGGAGAATAATTCTATTAAACTCAAACTCACTGATGTTCTTTTGCTTGTTTTCGAGGAACCATGTTTTGAGATGCGATCCTTTTTTTGGTCGACGCCTGAAAGAGTGAGATAACAAATGGAAGTAAAGGGAAAAAAAGCCCAAACTATTTACGTGAGGATCGTGAAACCAGGCTTTAAAGAGTCAAATACATCTTCATGTCTGATACCTTCACACTGTGGTCCTGATGAGAATCCATCATCCTGCAGACAAAATACGCCCACATCCATAAATACACGCAGAAAGAAAATCATTCATAGTCCACAACGACTCAACCAAACTATTTCTATGAAGTCAGCAGTCTGCTCTAGGATCGGATCCCAGAGTGAGCCAATCATGACGATTCTGAGCTCAGGAATAAAACAAGTTACGTCGATTCATAGGAGATAAATATAGATATAATTGGATTTATGGTGGGAAAGTTACATACAAGAAACTTGTGCTTTCCACTTAAAAACTCCCCCTAGTGAGTGAAATATGAACTATTAGTGTAAAAGTTAGATACACAAAACATAAATCTCCTTGATTTGATTCAAATGCACCAAATTTGGACTAAATTGGACCAACGGTTGAGAAATTATGACCCAAAAACTATAATTTCGGTTATCAAACTCCACCTAGAGGCATAAATGTGCAACTGACATTTCCCCAAAATCAATCCAGTCCTTCCACACACTAAGCTCTATGGGAGTATAAAAATTGGAAAAAAGTTCCGTGAAACAGAATTTGAGTTCAACCCAAGACGATTCCACAAAATATCCCAGACTTTTCAGGGATTTATTCATTTCTGCAGCATCAGAAATGAATAGTAAACAACTTTATATCGTTTACCACGAGTCCTCGTCATCCTCGATGTCGGTGAGCACCAGGGCGGAGAAGGGTTTGGAGAGAACTTCGATCTGGTCTCTCTGCAACAGGTCGAAGATCAGATTCAGTCCTAAAGTTTTGAAATGAGCCTTTAATCATATTTATGTGTGCCGGCCGGTAACGTACCATAATCTGCTCCGTCTGTTTCACCAGATCTGCAGTTTTGGCATCCAGCTCAGCATTTAAGAGCCTGAGGGGAATAAAACAGAGGATGATCTCACGGCGGATTATACCGCCGTCTTTGACGTGAAGAAGAGTATTCATGAGAGCGGGCTTCAGTCAACACAATGAAAACATTTACAGGATTATTTAGTCATGTTTAACATACTGTATGGTACGCAGACGTCTTTATGTAAAGGTTAACGTAGAATAACTAGTAATTATTAAGTGAGAAGGAAGAGGAGGATGAAAAGAAAAAATAGAAGAAGAAGAATGAAGAAGAAGAAGGATAAGCAGAAGAAGGGGGAGAAGAAGAACAAGAAACAGAAGAAGAAGAAGGAGGAGGAGAAGGAAGAGGAGAATGAGAAGAAAAAAAAGAGGACGAAGAATGAGGAAGAGGGATAAGCAGAAGAAGGGGGAGAAGAAGAACAAGAAACAGAAGAAGAAGAAGGAGGAGGAGAAGGAAGAGGAGAATGAGAAGAAAAAAAAGAGGACAAAGAATGAGGAAGAGGGATAAGCAAAAGAAGGGGGAGAAGAAGAACAAGAAACAGAAGAAGAGGAAGAAGAAGGAGAAGGAAGAGGTGAATGAAAAGAAAAAACAGAAGAAGAAGAATGAAGAAGAAGAAGAAGGATAAGTAGAAGAAGGGGGAGAAGAAGAATAAGAAACAGAAGAAGAAGAAGGAGGAGGAGAAGGAAGAGGAGAATGAGAAGAAAAAAAAGAGGACGAAGAATGAGGAAGAGGGATAAGCAGAAGAAGGGGGAGAAGAAGAACAAGAGACAGAAGAAGAAGAAGAAGGAGGAGGAGAAAGAAGAGGTGAATGAAAAGAAAAAACAGAAGAAGAAGAATGAACAAGAAGAAGAAGGATAAGTAGAAGAAGGGGGAGAAGAAGAACAAGAAACAGAAGAAGAGGAAGAAGAAGGAGGAGGAGAAGATATAGAATATAAACATACTGTTTAACATAACAGTTATTCTTACTTGAAATGTTCTTCCTTTGCTAAAAGTTCATCCGGTGGTGTTTTCGTGAGACCAGAAGCAGACCTGACGTCTCGTCTTCCTTCTCCCCTCCTCAACCTCTCAGGCTTTTTGTTCGTGGGCAGAAGTTTCCTGGGCTGAACATGAAAAAGAAGTGATACATTTTCAGAAGCTAGAAGGAAAGTTTCATATTTCCTAAGAGATATTAGAAGTTTCAATATGAATGAGCTTTTTCAAAACAGACGGATGATAGATAGATAGATAGATAGACAGACAGACAGACAGACAGACAGACAGACAGACAGACAGACAGAAAGACAGACAGACAGACAGAAAGACAGACAGAAAGACAGACAGACAGACAGATAGATAGATAGATAGATAGATAGATAGATAGATAGATAGGGCAGACTGCTGACTTCATAGAAATAGGTAGGTTGAGTCAATATGCGCTGTTTCATAGGGGATTACTTGTAACATGCAGGGGGATAGGGGGCTTTTGAGGGATGAACCCTTTGCTGTCTTGGGTGACAGTTCAGGCTTTATTTTTACGCAAGACAGCGGAACCACTTCTAGGCATATTGACGAGGTGGGAAGGAGGAAGTTTGTTTGTGTCGCACCATAAAGCTTTTGTTTACGTTAGATTTAACTTTAATGTTTAAATTTTAACATGTAGCGGACGAAACTCTGATTAAACCTTGAAAAAGGAACAAGGCTACAAACCTGCGAGGCGACGGACGAGGACGGAAGGACCATTTTATTACAACTTCTCCCGGCCATTGTTGTCTGAAAGGCAGCTCGGTTGCCTAGCAACCGGGCAACTTCTCACACACACTACGGTGGCCGCGTTAGGACATTTTTAAGTCGCTTTCTGGTTCCTTCAGAGAAGTGTCGGGGCAACAAGAAGGCAGACGACAGATCCTAAACATTTCGTATGTTTTACTGCAAAGAATAATTGTACTTATGATTCAGGCGGATGTCAAGGACAAAGACTGTTCATGACGTCATTGAATATTTATTTTGAACTAAGACTGAAGATAACATACAATAATATAAACCTCAGAATTTTGCTAAAAGCAAAATTTTAATATACATTAAAATCAATTGATTAGAATCCCAGGAGGAAAGTTAATTTTTAATGTTTGCATTTTTTATATTAATGTGAGTTTAAGTCACAGAGGAATTATCTCACTTAATATTAGGCATATTGGCTTAATATTGTTTGATGCAAGAGAATGTAAGAAAGAACAAAACGTCTTCTCCCTGCTTCTTTCTCTTTCATGGAATGTGTATAAATAGTCTGGCATAAAATATCTAATTGTTCTGTGAAATAGGTTTTGAAAATTATGTATATAAACAATAAAATGAGCAATAATAATGAACGTATGATATGATATAAGTGGATGTATGGACTTATTTATTCAAGCCTTTTCCAAACTCACAGTCCTGTAACAATAACCTAGAGGACAGGCAGCAACTTCTGAACCAATATTTCAATTGGATGGTTCCATATATATATTTAGATCGCCACCAAATTGCACAAACGTATCTTACACAACCCTCTAAACACGGCAGACTTTATTTTCATCAAGCTGTACGCATTATTCTCTGAAAACATTAAAAGAAATCTAAAAAAACGTTTTGTCTAGTTTAATGATAGTTTTAAAGTGTTAAAAATATGCATAACCCTTGAATGTCCTCACAATGAAACATATGGATTATTTTCCTGTGGTGTCCCCCAAGGCACCATTCTTGGCCCCTTACTCTTTTTTGCATATTATAAACAGGTTCAGTCACATTTTTCAGTAAGAAATACAGACTCGAAATGTGCTCAACCAAACAGTTGAGGAGGAGGATATTAAAGGGTTAACCCATAAGTTTAAATCAGACACTTATAGGATTATAGAACACAAACTAGCCCTTATATTATATTATATATTAACTTGGGGTTCTATTGCATGTTTATAATACCTCTGGAGCCACTTAACTCGATGTGTAAGATCATGTTAATCATCATCAACAACACAAAACAAGAAATAAAAGAAACAATTGAATTAAAACTGATAAAAGAGTCATTATTTCTTATTGAAAATTGTTCCACGTAACCGGATTTTTCCTTCTATACTACTAGCTTTGGGTTTGTTGTCCCAAAATAAATAATCAAAAAATCCAAAAGTCTTTCAATAATATTTTTCCTTTTCAGCTCAAGAGATTTGCAAAATGTAACTTTTGAACTCTAATTGGTGAAAATTTCAGATGTGACAATTGTTTTCCGTATGCCAGATCTTACTGAAAAAAGCTAATAACACTATATAACTAAATAATAATTATAATAAGGCTCAAGTCAATTTCTAGAAACATATTTTAAGGGTTGAGTTGTGACTTTCTGCAAAAGAGTTTGACATTAAAACTGATCTTATCAATACTGACCATTTGAGACAAATTACACTGCTGTCTTTAAGATACTTCAAATGTTATTTCATCATATGCACTCGAAAAATAATTTGATTTTTATCCTACAAGCAATTCTGTGGGTTATGATGAATAGTATTATTTTATACCATCCGACTATAAAAAATTACATAATAAAAAATGCCATTATTATTACAACAACTATTTTATCATACAATAACACTATTAGAACTATCTTGTTAATACGTGTATATACATCATGGTTGTATATATTGGATTATTATGTACATTTACTATTGATTTATTTGTTCATTCATTAAGAGAATCTAATGATCCTCCGGGTAGCTCCTAATAATTCTGTACCCTATGACACTGAATGCAACTTGTACACTGAATGGATATATTGCCAGGTTTTTTCACTGTATCGGTAAAGTAAACTTTGTGTCATGCTTGTATGTACTATTATTATTATTATTATTATTATTATTATTATTACCTGCTGCTTTGATATCTGAAATCTTTCCATGGGGATTCAAATAAATCATTTATCTTTCTGTATCTCTATCTTTCTATAGGTCTATCTATCTGTCCCTGGTTTTTAATGTTAACTTATTTCTATTATTTCTATTTCTTTATTTTCCCCTCAGAGAGAACATTACAGGGATAAAAAATAAAGACGATCATAGAGGTCATCAATCTTGGTATCATTACATATCATTGTTTTCATTTTAATGATGATAAAGATCATAAACATCATGGTATAATTGTCATTTAACCCAAATACAAGTGTCATTAATGCTTTATATTATCGTAATGACTGGATAACGTCCCTGTCTTCATTCACATTCATAGTAACGTGTTCAGTAGTAACGTCTTGTTGTTTTTAATTCTGGGCTGTCAGTGCGCATGCGCGTCCCCAGCAGCGTCTACTCACTCTGGACAGGCACGGACTCTGAACGTGAGGGACACGCGCGCGCCAGCGGGACCGGCTAGTTGTTTACTCGCTGTCCTTTTCCTGTTTACACCTGCCTTCATTTTTCTCCGCGCACCACCTCGTGTTTGTCAGGGACTCAAAGATTTTTCTTCGCTTGAATTCTTTGATTTCGCGCGGTGTTGAGACTTAAAGGGAGCGATGTCGGCGGACCGGGGAGCGACAACAACAGGGTGCGCTGCTGTCCCGTTAGCATCGCAACGTCCTCCGGTCCGTGTGGCATAACCCTGCGCGTCCACACCCACTCCAGACCGGTCCGCTCTTGTCCCGAGGCCCACCGCGATGGAGGAAGAGGACCCCCATCAGCAGGAGGACCGCGGGGCGAGTAGCCTGCCAGGCCTGCCGGCCGGGCTGCAGGGCGCCGAGGGAAGCGCGCTGCAGCTCCGGATCAAGAACTCCATCTGGTGAGGAGATGTTCCCCAAATAACAAAAATACTTCTTTGAAAAAATTACTACTATCTATGTGTGGCGTGCACAGTGTTACTGGGGTCAAAATAAAACTCAGGTATTCATATTTAAATATCAAACTAACTCTAACCCTTGCTCCAGGTGGAGACAGTTTCACCTTTATTCTGCACTGTAAAAAAACAACATTGTATAATTTACTGTAAAATACCAGCAGCTGTGGTTAACAGGATTTCCCATTAAATGAAAAAAAAAATGACAGTGACGTTGTGAAACACTTTACAGTAACATATCGTGCAAAAAGCAGATCCACTCTAAACTTGCATAAGGTTCACAGGCTTTACATGAAATGAAAGTAAACCCCCCCCCCAAAAAATATCAGATCCTTTTGAACATTTTTAAACCTTGAAATCAATCAGTTTACTTACCATACTAATTCATTTTTGTAAAAATGACAGTAAAAAAATGTTAAAAATGTTGGAAAATACAATTAACTGTGAAAACATAACATTTTTTAGTAAAATGAATAGAAAAAAAACATCGTAGTATCATAAGCAAGTTGTTACCATTAAAGTAAAAGTATTATTCCGTCTGAATAGATGATTTTATTGATATTTGCATTGCGTTTACGGTAACAAAAAATCTTTATCGTTAAGCAAAAGCATAACTTAAGTTCCACAGAAGTACAATTTTTGGTTTATATCAATTTTAGGAACTTTTGATTTCAAGGTCTACTATTGTACAGTTTATGTAAAACCTGTGCACTGTAAACAAATTTACCATAGATCTGTATTTTCCACGGTGTTTTACTGTAATGTCTTGCAAATAGTCACTGCAGGGTGTTCTTAACGGGGAAATTCCTAGAACCACATATGCCAGTATTTAAGTGTAAATTATACAGATTTAGATTAAGATTCAGGAGTATAAGTACCTCAAATATTCAGTTAAAGTGCTGTAAAAGTACTTGCACCGCTCTCAGTAGTTACCTCTGCCCAGTCTTTTTGTTTTTTTTTTATTGTTTGTGACGCTGCTTTTCGTGAAACCTGTTAGAAGAATGGGTCATGGGTTCAGTATTGTATCAGCAAAAAAAAAAAAGTGGGCTTCATTGAAATTTCCGCCTAATTATGCAAATTCAACAGTTTTTCTCATGAATATTTGTTGAGAAAAGAAACCTGGCTCAGGCAGGCTAAACTAACAAGTGCAGGATTGTTGACTTGGCGGAGGTATGCACTCTACTAAATGTCAACTGGTTATAAATATGTACTCTGATGTAGCTTCCAGCGCGTTAGCACTATTTGAGGATGTTTTTAGGGGGCTTGTTCATTCAGACTGAGAGGTAACCCGTGTTTGAGTCCGTTTTGTGGGCGTAAATGCAATCGTCTGACGTGGAACGTGTTGAACTGCACAATGTTCAGCAATCTTTCTCAGTGTTACGCTTCTTTACTACAACTGCACCACAACCCACCAGAAAATGTTCAAATTTTTCTTCACATGGTAATTATTTGTCACCATTAATCAAGACTGAAACATCCCTTCATTTAGTATCGGTAGAAGTTTTCTCCGATTGCGACTAATGGCTCTTTATGCTCTACCTGTCGACTTCTGGAATTAGGTCAGTGCTGTCATCCATAACAGCAAGGGGATATCCCCGAAAAGCCCCCTACCCCCTGCATTGTACAAGTAATCCCTTCACTATCTGTATTATTTGTTAGTTGAATTTTGAGCAGGCTTTGGGGCAAGAATTTGATTCAGGATCAATAAATCTTATCTTATCTTATCTTATCCTATCTTGTCTTATCTTATCTTATCTTATCTTAGCTTATCTTAGCTTAGCACAGCTTATCTGAAATTAAATGGGAAGTTATGTCCAAAAAACTTTGTTTTTCTTTTTTAAAAAGCTCAATTAGGGAGTAAAATATGAACTATTACAATTAAATAGGATATGTACAAGATAGATCTCCATAAGTGGATTCATCTGCATCAAAGTTAAGCTAAATCCGACCAACTGTTGAGAAATTATGGCCCGAAAACAATGCTCCTCCCTAGTGTCGGAAATATATAGAAACCTCCTGAAATCAATACACTTCTTCCTCACACCAAGGTCTATGTGGGTATACAATTTGAAAATGAGTCATGTAATATTTTTGGAGTTTTGGTACAAACAGTTTGGTCCGTGACCCTTTTTTTCAGCCAGTCAGCTATTAGACTTTTCCTTTTCTGTAGCTGCTCGTTGAGAATTAGCTCGAGAGCTAAACAGTCGGAGGCGCAATAGTTGTTAATGCCACGTACCCTTCATCTCTCACTATAGTACATCATAACAGAAATCTGACTTGATTGTTCTGCTTGCGTAGGAAATAATGCACTGAATGCAGGACATATACTGCTTTGACTTAAGTAAACGTAAAATCTGTCAGTTCGCCCTTTACTTGAATTTCATTCCTAATTCTTTCAGCTCAAATGCACAAAAGTCATAACTGCTCATCGAAATCTGATCAGCAGATCATCTAAACTTTAGATGCTTTAGATTCTAAAGCATCTTCACAGGCAACATAAAACTGGGTATAACTGATTACTTGTCCTGCTCCTAAAATCTTTAACCTTTAAGAGGATTAGTGCATAAATATTGACGTTCACCTCAGCCGCCTGCTGAGCGTCTTGCTCCCGGGTCAGTGAGTTCATCTGTCACCTTCAGCGTCGTCTTTATGTTGTAATGGTGTATGATAATAACGAGGAAGAGCGGAGGGGGAGCCGGTGTTCGTCCATCAGAGGCATGAACATCTTTCCGTTTCATCTTCTATCTGTTCTGGGGGTTTTTTTTCAGTCTCAGGTGTTGCTTTGTTTACATACAAAACCTGCTATCCCCAAACGGCTTATCATCTCTGGCCGGTGTTTAGCCACCCGGTAACAGTACATTAAAGTGAACTGTTCTCGTCGTGGCTTAGAGCTTCTCCTCAGAGTCTTTAGATGAGATTTACCCTTTTGTCCCCTCAGTAAACAACAACCTGACCTGTCTGGAGATTAGCAATCAGACCTGGACATGTTATTCGTGTGGCCCGATCGGGTTTGGTTCCGAACATCGTTTCAGCGCGCGGCGTTGAGATGAGTCTCCGAACGCTCAGGGAAGTTTTTCTCCAAATGGTCTTTAAGTATTTAAATATTCTTTTTGTTGTTGTTGGTTGTGCCGAACGCTTTCGGGGTTGTTTGAGTTTCAAAACTGTGAATAAATGATTGTATTGATATTTACATTCAGCGGGCTCTAGACTAGCTCTGAGCTCCCGCTAGCTTTAGCCGCTTTGCTAACGCGAGCTTCTTAACTTGCTGCGTTCCTCGGGGTGATTTAATTGTTATTATTATTTTTCATAATAAATAATTTGGTTCATTTTTTATCTTTATTTCTTTTCGCCATCACATAATAACTACATGACAACGTATTTCTTCTCTGTAAAGGTCAGTTTTAGTGGAAAAAGCCAAACATTAGTAAATAGCAACCTCCAAATACTCATTGATCATCAGTCAGGAACATAAAAATGACCATTTAAGCCACAAATATCTAAATATCTACTCATTTCTTTGACATTCAAATCTATAGTTGCTTAATTAAAACAATTAATAGAGAAAATGTTGTTCCATGAATGCATAATTCATGAAATTCAATATAATGACAATTGATGGATTTTCAGATAAATGTCCACTGTAAAAAAACAACATTGTATGATTTACTGTAAAATACCAGCAGCTGTGGTTAACAGGATTCCCCATTAAATCCTGTACACAAATTCTTTTACTATATTATAAGTAGGCTCATTTTTAATTGATTAGACATTTTCCATAAAAATTTAATTAACCAGTAACAATTTGAAAAAGCTGGAATAGTGAAGTTGAGTGATGTTTGCAAACTTCAAGATGTCATAACTTCAAATACCACTAAGATAAACAGACAATTTGATGAAGAATGGTTTGTAGAGCCGGGGTATATGTACAGCAGTCTTCAGGTGGGCAGATGTTATGGTAGGCAGGGTCAGGGTCAGGTGAGGAGAGGTTGACACGTCACACAGTCTATGCCAATATGGGGATTTTTAAAAATGAAGACAACAAACTTAATAAGACACTTCAAAATGAGTCCCCCCTGAGGAACATAACAAGTTTTCATGAAGCTAACATCAGCAGAGTGGCTAAAGCTAGGGAAGGCCCAGAGCCAGCCACAAGCCCTGAGGCCCCTGAACAAAGCCAACATACAACTTATAATGTACTTGAACGAGGCGTACGGAGTTCTTTTTTCGATTCCAAATGATGTACAATTGGTTTAAGAAACCTACAGAGGATATATTCATTTCAACAGGTCAGAATACAAACACAATGCCCACAGGCCTTACGTCTAATGTAATCCTTCAAAGGACAGCACTTAAAGTACACTACTCATAATGATTTTTAAAACTAACCAACCAATGCCGTTTTAAGTTTTAAAATCATAATGAGCAATACTGTATTTTAAATTCTCTTATTTTGAAGGATTACTTTGGAAGAAAGGCTGGTCGGCATTGTGTATGTACTCTGACCTGTCGAAATGAATGTACCCTCCATGCTTATCTTAAACCAATTGTACAACATTTCAAAGTGAGAGTAAAACTTTGTAAGCGTCGTTCAGTCCATCATCTGTTCTTTCCTGGCTTTGCACAGGGACTTCCTGGCTCCTGCTAGCTTTAGCCGCTCTGCTGACGTTAGCTTCTTCAAACGTGTTATGTTCCTCGGGAGGATTATATTAGGAAACGGGTGATTAGGTTCGTTGTGCCGGACGTTTTCGGGGTTGTTCCTCCACAGCTCATTTTGTCCTTATTGGTGTTAATTATTGCGAGCTTTGTTTTCTCCGGTTTACTTGTTAGATGTTTGGAATCGTGGTAACGTACGCTTGGCGCAACCAATCGGCCTCAAGTGAAGCTGCTCCGCCGAATACCATTTCATCACACTAGGCCTCCCGGCGCCTTTAATGAAAAAGGCACATTTTCAAAATGACCTATGTAGACTTAGCCTCAGACTGGGAGAGAGAGGAGACAATAGAAGTATGAGGGAGAGAAAAAAATAGACAAAGCATGAAGGAGAAAATGATTTTTGGACTGAAAAATGATTTAATATATAGACAAAAAAGCTGAAAAGTGCAGAATTCTATCGACTACTTCCCACAAGATGATCTCAAACTGCATGAACCAGATCTGTTCCAGATCTCCTCAGTGACTGGAAAGACGTCTACGTTTCTGTCGGAGACAATAATGCTACAGTGCCTCTCTCTCTCTCTCTCTCTCTCGCTCTCTTTCTCCGTTTGTGCGTATGATAACATGTGTTGCTGCTGGTGGGATACATGGCGTGAAAGATGCTGAAGGGAGGGTCGTCTCATACCGAACATTCCTCCGCTTTATAAATAAATACACTTTAGACACTAGCACTCAGGTTTCACCAGCTTCATACTAATTTATACTATGTCTGTATTTTGCAGCAAATCCGTGCAGACAAAAGTGGAAAACATCCTGGTGAGTATTCTTAACATATTTTTAATGCAGAAATTGCAATTTTAATCAAGCCATTTTTTTCCCATCCCTTTGTTTATAATCTATTATGTCTGCATATTTAGATAATTGCATACAGTATTGAAGCTATTATCTAATTATCTAATTATTTATTTTCCTAATTCACAAGTGCCTAATTTTCTAATAATTAGAAAAAAGAAATGAAAGCCAATCTGTCTGCATGTACTTTTAATCTCAGCCTGTAGTGGGCGCATTTGAAGCTATAACCCATACCAACCTGCCGATTTCAAATGGACGGCTTCACAAAGACCAGATTTACTACTTTTTAATGAAATCTAACCCGGCAGGTTTTTGGGTCCAGTATGTTAATCTTTTTGGACGCATTGAAGAAATTATTGTTCATAGAGTTAATGATAATGATAACAGGCGCTGTGGTTGGTTCAGCTTTGAGTTCATGCCGACACGACCTTGAGCCTCCAAAAGTTATAATAATGAGCGATGTGAGCTCAAAGGTGTGCAGAGAGCCGCCTGGAATGGCGAGAACAAGGGATCTCTTACTGCAGACACCACCACTCAATTATGCTTTTAGCAGACAAGTGACACGAGGATGTTACATCACTTGTTTCTCGAAAGAAGTGATAATTGTCAACCATCAACCCAGAAGATGTCCATGCAACTTCAGCATTTTGTTTGTTGCAGCCTGAATGGCCATACCTGTGTGCAGGTAACCAGGCATCATAAAACATTTGCAATCTCAATTCTGACACATGTGCGATCTCATTTCTGAAGTAAGACAATTCTGCTGCATTTTTAATTTATAACATAACCTACAGCAAAAATTGCTATCTTAGCGGCAACTTTTGTTACGACAAGCTAGGCCTGGCCCTTTAAGAGGATGGCCCTATTTGTATTGTGTATCTGTGACGTGGGGGATTATGGGATTTGTAGTTTTTGTTATGTGCATAGCCATCTTTGTCATTACTCGGTGCCGCACAGTAGTAAGGCCGTGTATTTATCCTGGCTCTTAAAAACAAAAACCCTGCTCCAGAATTGGTCCAGGGGCCAGCTCTGGTATATTATGCTAACATTAGCCTTAGCGAAGCTCTATTTTATTGAGAGCTAACATCATACGACGCAGGCAGAAACTTATATCTTTTCTCTTTCTACCACGTTATTTCTCCGTTGTTTCATGAAGGCCACTCATCTCTCTCTCTCGTGACTTCATGGACGAGCTGCACACTAGAATCCCACAGGCTAGGCCAGGTTCAGACCTACAAAACAGAAGGAAGGGTCGGGTTCAGGCCCGGATTGGTTATTAGTCTCTCAGACTGGGTCAGTCCCAATCCGCACTCTAGTTAGCAGTGGAACTCTTTCGTGCTCACATACATCTATCTGGACTAGATTTAGCAGTGGCTTTAGCCACGCCCCTCTCATCAACCCCTCTTGAGGTGAGACAGGCCTTGGCTGACCCTTCATCATGCTCCTGGGGGAATTTGGTAACGTTTGACACTTCTGGAGAGGTTCAAGTCTTCTCTATTTGTAGATTTCACTTTGGATCCATGGAGTCCCGGAGCCTTAGAAATAACTTTGTAACCTTTCACAGACTGACGAACTCAATCACATTCTTCCTCGTCTCCTCTGGAATTTCTTTTAATTTTGGCATCATGTGCTTCATGGTGAGAGCTATGATCCACCTTCCTGCCACTGAATGTGGTCTTCTGAAGTGATGATGTGATTGAGCGGGGCCAGTAGAGATCCGATCAGGGTGTGTCGAGTCCAGCTTCTAATTACAGAAAAGAATTTAATCCACAAAGAGAAAAGGGTTTTCCTTCTAGGCAACAACGTTTCTCACATGCAGCCTTAATTATTAATAATGGATGGGATCTGAGCCCCTTCTTGTTTGCTCTGGTGATGGAGAGGCTACGATGTTGGTGGAGGATATTGTGATCTGTAGTGAGAGCAGGGAGCAGGTGGAGGAGAACCTGGAGAGGTGGAGGTATGCACTGGCGAGAAGATGGATGAAGGTCCGTGGCAGAGAGACAGAAAACCTGTGTGTGAGTGAAAGGGAGGCAGGGGGGGGTGATGATGAAGGAGTAGAGGTGGAGAAGGTGCAGGAGTTTAAGGACTTGGGCTCAACTGTTCAAAGCAGCGGGGAGTGTGGAGAAGAGGTGAAGGAGCGAGTACAGACAGGGTGGAGTGGGTGGAGAAGAGTGTGAGTAGTTATCCCTGGAAGAAGAGGAGCAGCAGGAGTGAAGGGAATGGTTTCAAGATGGAGGTGAGAGAAGTTCTGGTGGATGGTTAAAAGACGGCGGTTCTGACCAGAAGACAGGAGGCAAAGATGAAGATGTTCAGATGTTCTCTGGGAGTGAGGAGGAAGGACAGGATTAGAAAGGAGACATCAGAGGGACAGTCCAGGTGAGACGTCCTGGAGACAAAGTCAGAGAGGACAGACTGAGATGGTTCTGACCCGTGTAGAGGAGGGATAGTGGATCTACAGGTAGAAGGATGCTGGAGATGGAGCTGCAGGCAGGAGAAGAAGGGGAGGAGCAAAGAGGAGGTTACTGGTTGTGGTGAGAGAAGACATGCAGTTGGTCGGTGTGAGAGGAGGAAGATGGAAACAGATGATCCGCTGTGGAGACAAGGGAATATGTTGAACTTTGTATTACCCAGAGTTTCCTTCTGCCCATTTTATGTTCCTTACGGTTGACGTTGACGGTGACACAGACTTGAACATCTGGTTCATCTGGGAAAGCTCCTCTTCATTCATACCATGATGTATTTTAGGATAACATTTCCTGTGATATTTCTTTTTCACATGAAGGAGATGCCCGGATGTGCAGATCCCTTGTCTGCAGTAGATCTCTGCATGATGCATTCGTACCCTCAGCTACCGGCTCTGTTGTTCTTAGCATCAGAAGTCTTTGTCGGTGATATCAGTCGAATATCTGGAACAAGATATCATTATTGTAATGGACCGCTCACAGTTTTTGTTCTGTGTCTCTGCTACCGTCAGAACCGGGTGAGCTTTAAGTCCCTAACCACAAAGTTAATCAGAGGAGATGGGAAAGGGTTATTTGAAGGAGCCACTCTAGTATCTTTGTATCTCGCTCTCCCACGCTCTCTCTCTCTCTCTCTCTCTCTCGCTCTCTCTCTCGCTCTCTCTCTCTCTCGCTCTCTCTCGCTCTCTCTCTCTCTCTCTCTCTCTCCCTCCCTGACTATGAGGGAAGACATGTGTTGGCACTGAGTTGACATGTTTCTGTATTCTCGCCATGCTGGAAGTGGTTCTGAGAGAGGGGTTTACAGCAGGAGCCAGTCTGGCCCCGGGAGCGTCTGCGGGCTTTTACTGTTTGTGTGCACATGCTTCAGAGTCTCAACTGTTTCAGCTCTGTGAATACAGTATATTAATGCTTCTCACTAGACTCATCCTATTTAAAGCCACCACGGATCAATCTCTACTATGGTACTAATTTAATCTTAGAAGTGTATTTCCCAACGTTAGACGTCTTCTATAAAACCATGATTCAGGAACAGACAACTCAGAAGCAACTTTTGGTCACATGTTTTGGAGTTCCTGAGGGCATCCTGAAGACACCCAAGCCAAATATTACATCAGAAATACAGTTTAACTTCTGTGTCCTGTTCGCCTGTTCTGTTTAGCACATTTTGAGTCTTTGTGTCTGATTTTAAACGTGACTGAACGTGTTTATAATGCGAGCCAGTGGCAGCTTGTGTCTGCCAAAGAGTCGGGGGCCAAGGGCGGTGCCCTGGGGGACACCGCATGAAAGAAATAAAATATGCAAAAAAATTATTTTTCCATACTTATTTTTTTTTTCATTGTAAGGGCATTAAAGGTTAATAATATACCCGAAAAAGTCTGGGCTAGTCATGATTGTGTCGGCCGATGCAGATCCTTCATGTCAATGCGATCAGAGCAAGGAAGAACTGGATTTTATTTGTTTTTTGTTTTTTTATGAAAGGTCAATTGCATTTTTCCACCTCTAGGGGCAGCTTTATCGCCAAAGGTATTCTGGCCCCAAATTTCTTAACTAGAATAATTTTCTTGTCCGATCTTTATAAAGTCTGACCGGCCCATTCCGACTTTTTTTCTTTAAAGTTTTAAAACATAATGAGTAGTGTGTTTTAAGTTCTTTAGTTGTGAAGGATTACAGTGAACGTAAGGCTGTTCGGCATTGTGAATGTATTCCGACGTGTTGAAATGAATGTACATGTTGACTATGTTCAGGGACTTCAGGGCTCGTGGCTAGCCGCTAGCTTGAGCCGCTCCGCTAATGTTAGCTCACTGAAACACGTTACTCGGGTTATTTCAATTTTAAAGTGTGTGATTAAGTTTTTAGGCCGAACGTTTGTCGCACAAATCAACATGCATACATATGTATATTCACAGTTTTAAAAAGACTATCCACCTTTTTTTTATTATATAATCCATCAAATACATACTTCGGTCTGGACAAAAACACGAATAATAAGGAAATGTTCGTTCCTGTTCGTACAGCGCTCAGAATTATTAACTAACCATAAATCACTCATTATATCCCTGAAAAGTCAGGGGATATAGACTTTAGCACGAGGAAGAACTGGGTTAAATTTTGGGAATGGTCTGGTTTATGTTTCAGACCGAGCTTTATCTCCAAAAGGTTTTTGGGTCATAATGTCTCAACCGTTGATCCGATTTAGTCCAAATCTGGTTTATAAGAATTCATTCAAGGAGATCTTTCTTATTTATGTAGTAGTATCTCAATCAGGGGGGGCTGCTTGTACAAAGTAGGGGCTTATAGCCCTACTGTGGACAGGCAAGGCCTAGCTGTTGTCACAGTTTCTGCTGTGGTGTAACAGGACTAAATGAAATATGAAAACTCTTCTTTGTTTTTAACAGCAAGATGTGGAGAGGTTCTCTGACATTGAAAAACTCTACCTCTACCTTAAGTTGCCTTCTGGTCCGAGCAGCAACGCAGATAAAAGGTAAGGACACCGCCGCTCTCGACCGCTCATGAATTATTCATGAGATGAGAAAAAACACTCGAACCCCTGGCAGGGACATATTTTATTCTTGTAACATCAACATCCTGTGGATTTTATCAATGATCCACGTCTCTTCACAGTGACCAGAGCGCCCTGTCATCAAGCCGCACACAGCAGACGCACGCCTTCAGCTGGATCCACAATCATCTAGAGGAGTATCCCGAGACCTCTCTTCCCAAACAGGAAGTCTATGATGAGTACAAGTAGGTACAGAGTTCAGAGGTCAGGAGTTTTTGCTGCACACGTTACAAACGTCCTTATGTAGAGGTGGGGAAATGAAAATACATCATTTGCCCCACTTGTCTCTCAAAACCCGTCAGGAGCCGTGATAGGCCGACGCTGTGAGCAAATTAAGAAGCGCTGGAAAACTTTAAAGACGCCGTTTTGATGATTGGCAACGTATTCTTAAAACCCACGACAGTCAAGTGGTTCAGAACCACCGACTTCACTTTTTACTGAGCATGAATGAAGTACTTAAGGAGCTGGAATAGGCTCCACCCCCCGCGACCTGAGAATGAATGAATCGAAGATCTCTGTCATGAAATGGGTCTGGGTTTTCAGAATAAAAGCGCATGATGAAGAGTTTCTGCTTTAAACATTGTGGATGATGTTGATCTTAACATTTATGGTGACCAACGTCACATTTTATGCAATAAATGAAGTATTTAAAGAGGAAGTAGACCGCTGTGAAAGTCTCCGATCACCAGTGGCTCTGGGTTTTCAGAATAAAAGCGCATGATGAGGAGTTTCTGCTTTAAACGTTGTGGACAATGTTGATCTTAACATTTATGGTGACCAACTTCACATTTTATGCAAGAATAAATGAAGTATTTAAAGAGGAAGTAGTCCGCTGTGAAAGTCTGTGACCAATGGTGGAACTGGATTTTCAGAATAAAAGCACAGGATGAGGCGTTTCGGCTTACAACGTTGTGGACTTAATTGCTTTTCTTCAAATAATCAGAAGACAAGATTTTTTCTTCATCATATAATAATAAATTTGTTATAACCACGCTGAGACTTTAATAACTTAGTTCATATATAATAACAGGAAATATTTAAAAGAGGGTGGAGAAAAAAAAAAGATTTTCCTGATTTGTTATTTAAACATCTATTGCTGGGGCTTGATCAGACAACAGCTACCAGTTTTTGAGATTCTTCCTCCTCTGAATCGCTCAGGTTTAGAGCGTCAGTATAAATAGACGTTTCAGGCATGTGAATCACAGAGAGCAGCATGTGTTGGTAATATTAGAATGGAAAGTGTGAGACAACCATCGAAATGCTCTGACTATGTTATGTAACCGCCTTTTGAACTCTACCAGATCAAAAATATAGTCTCCATCAAAAATACTCGTGCCTTTAGAAGAGACCGCTTAAATAAAAATCTAGAGTCACGCGGAGGCTTTCAGCTCAAAACGACTGAAGGTTTTTTTTTTCTTTCAAAACTCACATTTATCACATCTGTCAGGGTTTTGTTCTTAAATCTAATATAGATAAGGATGGTTGAATGGACTCGAGGAGATCTATCTTGCATATATTATATTTTAATCCAGTACTTCGTATTTTGAGTTCATATTTTTGATTAGAAAAAACACAGTTTTCAGACATTTTTTCAATCAGAGAGGTTGCATGTCCTACGCAGGGGATTGGGGGCTTTACGGATATATACCCTTGCTGCTGGTTGATTTTTAAATGAATACAGTCACAACTAGAAAACACTCATAAAGTATTTACCTAACACTATCTTCACTTTAACCTGAAAAAAATCTGTTTGAAATATCAACAAAAACGTTGTTTTCCATAAGTGCACGAATGTTTTTCACCTGGATGTGATTTCTTACCCTTCAAAAATACAAACGTAGATAAATATTGTTGTCAGAACCACGTGTCTGAACCTCTCTGACGTATCACCACCTTTCAAATGGATCTTAATCTCTCCAGATGACCCGGATTATGATCTGGATCTGAATCCAATTATGTTTAGTGCTAGAACATCATGTTTTGTCCAAAGTTGGGTGTTTTCATGCCGATTGTCCTATTATTATTATTATTATTATTATTATTATTTTTATTATAATTATTATTTTTATTTTTATTATTATTATTAAAATTCCTATTATCATTTTCATGAATAATATCATTATTATGATCATGATTATCATTTTTATTTTTAATAATATTATCATTATTTTTGTTGTTATCACGATTATTATTAATATTTTCATTATAACTATCATCATCGTTTTTTATTATCATTATTGTCATCATTATTATTATTACCATTATCATGGTTATTATGATTATTTTTAATGTAATGATTATCATCATCATCATCATCATCATCATCATCATCATCATCATTATTATTATACTATAATATAGTATATACTGTATAGTTCTGACACTAGGGGGAGCTTTATCTCCTAAAGTTTTCCGGATTCAAACTGGAGTTTAACCCTGAAGTCTGGGTTGATCAACCCTGAGAGAGAGAAACTCTGAGTTTGCTGTTCCATAACAGCCGATCTGAGTTGGTTGAAACGGATGAGGGTACATTCATTCCAACAATCAGAATACATACACAATTCCGACCAGCCTTGTTACTACATACACAGCGACCCTTCAAAATAAGAGCACTTAGAATACATATTCATTAAGATTGTGAAACTTTAAAGGAAGAAAACAAAACAGTATTGGTCGGTCCGACTTTATAAAAATCAGTGATCAGCCAAGAAAATTGTAATCGGTGCATCTCTACTCACAAACAGATATTAGGATTGGAAAACAAGAACAAAGCTTCATCAGAGAAGAAGAGGAAACTAGTGTTGGAGAAAATTCCCGCTTCACTACATTGTTGGGAAAAGGCGGTGGAATGTCATTGAACAGATTTCTTTTTGTTGGTTTTTTTGTTTATGGGCATGAAGCAGACGCGGAAGCAGCTGAAAATAAATAATAACAGTTCATTTATGGTCCATAAATGAACTGACCTCCCTGGAGGAATGATATTTCTCATCTGGGAAAATTCAGGATTCACCAGCACACCCGCGTTTGAGCTGGAGAGGGTTTCTGGAGCTTATTATTTCAATATACATGATGCTGTAGAAGAAGCTCTTGTTTGGAGAGAGGTTGACCTTGAAGCTGAGAAGTAAACAAACTGTCTAAACTTAAAAACTTTTCACATCCGCACAACTTTGTCCATACAGTTCTGATTCTATCCATTATTTGTTCATTCTCTGTCTCTAATTATGTTTTTTCTCCCCCCCCCCACTGCAATTTCTTCCAGGAGCTTCTGCGACAACCTGAACTACCACCCACTGAGCGCCGCAGACTTTGGAAAAATTATGAAAAACGTCTTTCCGAACATGAAGGCGCGTCGACTTGGCATGAGAGGAAAATCTAAATATCCTTTACTGGAATAGATTCTGGAGTCCAGCCTCTGTCTCTGGTCTCAGACCACCTGCTGTCGCAGTTCATAAGCCCGCTAAATATAGATGTGAAATGAAATAAAGTCCCCCTCTGCTTCAGAGGCAGACGCATAAAACTGGGGCCCGGGGGGGGGGGGGGGGCTCTGATATTGACCTTCATGAAATTCTTTCAAATGTTCTACTGTATATTATTGACATTCAGCCATTCAGTTCAATTCAATTATAATTATCCAAGTTGACATTGTAAGTCATCGATGTTGTGGATTATTATATTACGCAAAGTCTGATTTTTAAAGAAAACGTCTCAAGCATCGAGCTTTTTATTCACACAATATTTCCATTTGTTCTTTTTTTTTAATTTATTTTCTTTGTCCGAATAATTGGAATTTCTACTAACTTTTAGCGCTGCAAAAAATATCAGTTTAACTCCACAATGAGCAACGGTTCCTGAGACCGGTGTTAGGATAGCTATGATCGTGTGGCCGCAGCACAATAACGTCGTTCTACTCTAAAGATAAAGGCGCTGGCATTTATATTTATGTTTATTTAAAACCGCAGAGAAGGGGATATTATGGACTGGTCGTCGCCGCAGATCCTTCAGGCTGGCTCGATAACTCAAAAGCTATTTATGGAACACTTTCGGATTTTATACCCCCATAGACCTCGGAGTGAAGAAGAACTGCATTGATTTTGATAAAACGGTCTGTTGCACATTTTCACCACTAGGAGGCGCCTTCTGTGCAAAATCACAGTTTTCAGGCCATCATTTCTCAACTGTTGGTCGGATTTAGTCCAAATCTGTTGTATGTGAATCAACTCAAGGAGGAGTAGGATTGTTAGAGCATAAGAGATTAGGAGTATTATGTATAAGAGAATGTTTTTTTTTCAGTTTTAATTTCAAGAAAACTTCAAAAAAGACGAAATGTTGAGAAAAATGTCGAAATTTCGAAAATAAAGTTGAAACGATGAGAATAAAATCGAACTAGATCAGCGCAGAAAGGTTTTTTTTTTTATTCCACATATCGAGAATAAAGTGAAGTCCGGATTCATAAAACAAGCTGAATCGTTACGGCGTCACCATAAATGGTTTTCAGTCATATTTCACACCTCCTTTATTGTTTTTGTTTGTTTTGACTGCGGCTGAGAAACAAATACTCTTTGAGAAAATTTCAAGTCATATTTATGGGACCAGAAGTTTTAAAGAATAAAACTAAGTTTCCATGACAGACCAGTTATAAACAAACCTATTATTTGAAATGATATTATTGTGCATAAATGTTGCAAATACAAACTACCGTATATCGTCCATATATGCTCATTTTACGGAACAACTTGCTTTTGACCTTAACGCCGACTCACATATTGCTACAGTGGACTGAGGAAGAGGCCCTTAGTTCATATGCCATCTTTGCCGCCTCTGGATCTTCATAAAACAGGAGATGGCGTAAGCACATTTATCTCTTCCTCATTGGTAAATCAAGAAAAGTACGAGGTCTCTTTGTTTTAAATTGTGACCCAATGCCATGACCACCTTCCTCTGGGGTGCAGCTCCAGTGTGAAGTTCTGGAATCAGCGGGCCAGCTGAGCAGCATAAAGGAGGACGTGCGATTCGCCGCCTGTGATCTGGTGTGCGAGTGGGCCCAGAAGGTGCTGAAACGCCAGTTTGATGCGGTGGAGGACCTGGCTCGCTTCCTAATCGACAGCCATTACATCAGCAACAAGTCTTTGGCAGCTCTCACCATCACAACCACTGGCATGGCAACAGGTGAGAGGCTCCGGAGCGAAAACCGGTCAGTGCTGCCATCTAGTGGCAGCTAGGCTGCTAGTGCATATTTATTCATGTCCAGTTACAGTCTGAGAAAAAAAATACATTTTAAACATTTAATATGTGGACAAAAAAAAGATCTTTAGAGCCAAGAAGATTTTTTTTTACAATAGTTATAAGGCTTTTTCAAATAGCTCCGAAATTTTAGAAGGAAATAATTTGCACCCTCGACTTTTGAATTGAATTGAAATGTTTATTTTGAATATGTAAAAAAGAAATTAAAAAAATACACAAAGTATAGTAGACGGAAGAGAAAAGAAGATCTATTTTCATTTGTACTTCTTATTTGACTTCTGGTGCTTGAATGGCATTTTGTCTTCATTTGATTTATCTTGTGTCTTATTCTCTACTAATAAATGAGATATTACTATATTCACTAAGGGTTTAAATAAAGTATTTTTAAATCTTTTTTCTTTTGGATATTATATTCTTTTTCGCAATAATGTTGTATTTGAACTTTTTTAACGTGTGGATCTCGGTAGGACAGAAACGGTTGCTAGGACTAAAAAACAAATAAGTACCAAAATAAATGAATAAAATAAAAAAGCCCCTAAAACCAGTTGATATTTTTTACATATTATGATGATTGCTGTCACCATCTTTTACTCTCTATATTAGAATGATACAAATCTAAACTCCTCTGTTTCCTTCCCTCCAGAGGTCACTCCGCCACAGACGCTCTCCGCGTTTGTCCCTACGACCGAGGCCCACTCCTTCCAGCCTCACGTCTCCGCCCTCTCCTCGCCCACTGTGGATGCAAAGCAGCAGCTCCAGAGGAAGATCCAGAGGAAGCAGCAGGAGCAGAAACTGCAGTCCCCTTCGCCTGGAGAGGGTTTAACCAAGCGGGCAAATGACGGCGGGCCTTGCGCAAGCCCCGCCCCTCTGTCACCGGCCATCGGCATCGTTGTCGCTGCAGTGCCAAGCCCCATCACGGTGAGGACGCAGGACTTAAAATGACATTACTGCTTATAACCTGTAATATAATCGTATCAACAGTAGAAGTCAGTTTATTTGAAATTACCAGCAATTTAAGCTTTTTTTCTTTTTATAGGATGTAATATTTATCTTAAAACACTGCAGGAGTTAAATTAAGTCAGGTTCCTGCACCAAAAACAAACAAATATATATTTATGTTACATTACGCTTTTTATATTTCAGGTGTATTGAAGGTAAATCATGGATGTTGTTAAACAGCAACAAGATCAGACTTTAGAAAATAGTCTGTCTGAACCTTTTCGGACTTTTTTGTTGTTGTTGTATCAAGTTAAATTATTCTGTTTAGTTAGTCCTTACATGCTTCAATATACAAAAAAAAAATCCTACTTATGGAATAGGGCTTTCTCCTATAGCCGCTGACCTGTGGTGTCCCCCAGGGCCCCATCCTTGGCCCCTTACTCTTTTGCGTTAACGTCCTGCGGCTGGGTCATTTTATAAACAGGTCTGATCATGCTGGACATATTCCTATAAAAAAGAAATAGGGACTCAAAATGGGCTCAAACCAACAGTTGAACAGGACATGGAAGGGTTAAGAACCCACCCTCTCCTGGACACTGTTAAGATTGATCCATTCCAGTAACACTGTGTGACGGCAGATGGATTACACAATCTCCCTTTTCTCTCTGCAGGTGCAGAGAAGCCGGCAGCTGATGTCACCGAGTCCTGTGAGAACAGTAGAAAACAAAATGATGCCCATCAATTTCCAAATGGTGACCCAGCCGGTTCCGTCAGCGAAGCAGAGACCCAGAACCCCTCAGAGTATCACAGCCAGTCCGGTGGGAGAACGCGCCGCACGGCAGCGCTACGCCCAAATCCTGCCAAAGCCATCGGCCGCCACTGCGATCGCTTTGCGCTCGCCCCCCGCCATGATCATCAGCAACAGCCCCATTAAGACCGTCGTGACCGCATGTCACGTCAGTCCCGTCAGTCTAGTCAAGATGGCCACCATATCTCTGGCGCCCAACACCAGCACCTCCCTCTCAAACAGCGCTCTGCGGCCAGCGTCTGCAGGCGTCGGCGGCTCGGCAGCTGTGGACGACACCAGCGCCAATCAAAGCATGAGGTACAGGCCTGCCGCATTTGCCACACTGGCCCCGGGAGGCGGTCCCGGTCCGGCTGCCGGCGCCCTGACCATGGATGTGGAGATGGAAGTTGAAGCGATACATGAAAGCAGCCAAATGCAAAATCTCAGCGGCCTGATTTGGACTCAAGGAGCGAAGGCGAATCGGACCGGCGGGGCTGTGCAGAGGGCTGCCAGTGTGCCCATACCTCAGACCAGAGACCTCCTGGGTGTGGAAGAAACATCTGGCGCCGATTACAACCGGATATCCTCCTGTAGCGCCAGAACTCTGGCAGCGGTGTTTGGCAGCAATAACAGCTCAGATCATACAAGCACTTTACACTTAAATCCTCCTCCACCTCTTCCTCCTCCTCCTCCTCCTCCTCAGCATACCAGTGCTGGGTCTTTACCCAACACCAGCAGAACACCTTCCTTTGTGGAGGGCAGCAGCGCGACACCGGCCAAGGAAGGTTTCTGGTCCAATAAGGGCTTCAGGAAACGCTCAGGCCTCAGTCCAGATCTCTCCCCGGTCAAAAGGGCTTTCCTGCCCCAGCAGCCAGCAGAGGGCGCTGCTGCTCACGGGTATGTCGTCACAGGTCCTCTCGGTAACCTCCACAGGCCCGGAGCTCAAGTTAGACCAGAAAGTGCACCAGCATCCAGGGAGGTGGAGATGAAAATGGACTCTGGCCCGTCCGCTCATGTCCACACGCTCTGCTCTCCGTCCTTCAGAACCAGTGGCTTCTACTCTGTGGCCAAAACGCAGAGCTCCACGCAGAGGAACAACACTCCCACAGTTATGGAAACCAGCAACTCAGTCAGCCTCGCATTGATGCAGCAGCAGCATCAGGGCCACCCGGCAGCTAACATGCACGCCATAACGAACAGCCTCCAAACGCGCTCCGCCTCCGTGGCAGAGATGATGGAGGGAGCCCAGCAGCAGACCTACAACCAGCCCTCGCACTTTTTCAACCAAGCGTCCCTGTCCAGCCAGACTATGCCGACCGATGAGTACTTCCCCTTCGATGACGACGACGTGACGCAGGACAGCATCGTGGAGGAGCTGGTGCAGATGGAGGAGCAGATGAAACTGAACAACCTGCAGGAGTTTGGACGCTTTGGGACGCTGCAGGGCCAGCAGGCGATGATGACGGACAGCATGATGTCCGCCGGTCACCCCACCACTCCTCTCTACCACGCCTCACGCAGGAACAGCTACCCCGTCCAGACGCCGACTCCGACACTGACACCCACTCCCACTCCCACTCCAACTCCCACACCCACGTCGGAAATGATGGGAGGAGCCCAAGGGCTCGCCGGAGAGAGCCCCTACTCCCACATCGCCTCCACCACGCCGGTGGACAGCGCTCTGGGAAGCAGTCGTCACACCCCAGCTGGTACGCCGCACTCCAACTGCAGCAGTAACGTGCCTCACAGTCCGGTAGAGTGCCGGAACCCGTTTGCGTTCACGCCCATCAACTCCAGCATCACGGGTCTCCACGACGGCAGCACCGTCTCAAGCAGCCCGGTCAAGCCCATGCAGAGACCGATGGCCACCCATCCAGACAAGACCCGGCTGGAGTGGATGAACACCAGTTACAACAGCGGCGGCGGCGGCGGGGGCGGGAGCTTGAACAAGTCAAACAGCGGAATGGGAATCCTCCCCAGTTATCCGGGCCTGATAGGGGAGCATTTCCAAAAGCCTCACGCCTTCGCCGTCCCGCACGCCCGGCACCACGACGGCAAGTTTGGCCGCTTGACTCCCATTTCACCCGTGCTGCAGCCGCAGGGAGCAAACATGGCGAACAAGCAGGAGGGTTTCGCCGTGCCGGCCCCTTTGGATAACAAAGCCACAAACACGGCCGCCTCCACTTCGCGGTGTCGCAGCGTGAGCCCGGCCGTGCATCAGAGGACCTGCGGGAACGCGGGAAGCCTTCCTTATATCTCTCGTTCGGTTCTGTCGCCGTTTAACCTGCCCGTCACGCCGGAGGTGGTCAACATCTTCGCAAACAGTCAGGCGAGCCTTGGTGTGAGCAGCCTGGCCCAGAGGAGCCATTCTGTCCCGCTCAGCATCATGATGCAGACGGAGGTTCTGCCCACAGTGGGCCAACAATGCAGCAATGAGCTCCTCGCCAATGTCCTCCTGAACAAGCTGGATGGAGACCCCGAGGACACGGCGCGGGGTCTGGGAATCAACAATCTACCTTCAGGCTACACGGCGTGCATGAACCTCACCCAGATCCTCGAGTCCGAGCCCGACCTCTCCTGCAGCGACGACCCCCTCAGCCTGATGAGCTCCGACTCCACCAGCGCCACCTGCAAGTTCCAGAGTCCAAGTTACCTCATCAAAAATGCCATCGACGAACAAATGATTCGCATCGCCGCGCAGTCAGCGTCCGGGGAGCGCCACCGACCACAGGTCCAGTCGATGCTGTTACCTCCCGGGTCCCAGCGGCACCACCAGGAGCTCCAGCAGCACCAGCAGCTGGATTTTAGCAGCACCATGAAAGACCTCCTCATAGACCACAGCCTCACGGGGAACCAGCTCATGCAACAGGTGTCACAGCTGACCGCGGCGCCGGCCGACGCCGCCGCTGACATCAGGATGAACTCCGGCAGCATCAACGACCTCAGCGCGCTGGACACGGACCTCCTGTTCGACCCCAACCAGCAGCAAACGCAGTACGCCTCCGCCGAGGAGCTGGTGAACGATCAGCTGTTCCAGCAGATCTCCAGCGAGGCGTCGCATCCAAGTGGGCTGGACTGGCTGGAAAGCAAAGAGCATCCGACTGTCGGCTTGATGGGTTGACGTTTTTTTTTTTTTTAGTCACGTCGGACTTTCAGTCTTTTCTGTTTGGTTTATTTATATTTTTAGGTATTTACATGTTTATAGCGTGGACAGGCTGAGGTTTGTCCAGTTTAAGTGCCGGGTGGAGCCGCAGCCATGCTGCAGCACTCTGATTAAAATGCTGGTCATTTTCCCTTCGTCAGAGAACGCCGCCTCGCCCCGGTCGATGAAGAACTCCTCCAGCGAGCGAACAAAGCTGAAGCTTTTTCTTTTTTTCTTTTTTAATGTCGCGTTTTAAATAATTCACTGGATGATCGGTGGAGATATTCGCGGCGAGACGTTGGATTAGTGTCAAGATGTGTGGAAATGAATGAAGCGTGTTTTTTTTTGTTTGTTTTTTTCATTTGTGTCTAATGCGAATATTATCTAAATATGAATTAATAAGGTACAAAATCACAAGATATATTTACTGCTGAACTAACAATATGTCAATGTGTGCAATGTAGCTTCACTGGAACGTCTGGGAGTATATAAGCGATACTAACAATAAGACTAAAAGTGTGAACTTATAAATAAATAAATAAACATCATTATCGCCAAAAATGTAAAGTAAAATTCATGCGTCGCTGTAATATATATTATCATCGCAGCTTCTTACAGATGGAGTACATGAAGAGTAAATCGCTCAACCCATTCAAAAAAATGGATTCATGTGAAGTGTCATTTTTTCAAAATTGAAATATTCACATATCAAGCTTTAGAAAATTTTAGAAAATTCTTTGATCCTCGGAAAATTAGCCTATAAATTAAAAAAAAAAAAAAAAGTCCACCCAACTCCGATCCATAAATCAACAATGCAATGAAAAGTCGGGGGAAGACCTTTATATCGGTAATATATACTATGTTTGCACATTTGTTTGCATCAAATCGTAAAAACGATAATTCTCCCGTTAACTCAGAAGCTTGTCGATTCTTTAATTCATATATTTATTAAGAAATACTAAAGAGTTCTCGCCGGTCCTCAGTTGCCATGACTCCCGTAAAAATCGCTTCAATCATATGCTTTGGGTTTTTATATGGTAGTGATGTCACGTAAAAGGAGCATTATGGGATACCCGCCGTGTTTTAGTACTATGTACTAACAGGCGGTGAAAGACGGCCGCCCAATCAGCTCGTCTAAAAATAGAACGAGGGATTACTGCACTTTTAAAATCATGAATCTTGCATCAGAAAGATTCATTATGGGATGGAGAGAAAAAAAATCATAACAGTCCTCGGCACTTTTTAAAAGACAGGTTATGCTTATTAAGTGCAAATTACGCCTCTGAAGTTTCCGTCTGAAAACGCCTAAGAGAACTTCAGGGGTCGACTCCTCGCCTCGCCGCGCCGCGCCGCGCCGACAATCCGCTGGAAAAGCTGCGTTCCTCTTTACGTACCGCCGCACTGTGTCTGGTTTGGATGACGGAGGAGGATCCTCGGCGCCGTCTTCTCAACGTGAAACGTCTCACTTTTACACAAGAGAAGTTTTCCTCAAGTTCTGCTCACTTCAAGCTCATGTCAGGTCCAAGTACAGTTCGCGTACACGTATATTCATTCACTGTCATTGTGTACTTCCTGGGACTATATCGGGACTATATGTGTACTTGTAATTGTACTTGAAGTGTAAGAGCAGTTGGAGTACACACAACTAGTTTAAATGTATATCTCCTCAAACTTTACGGCAGTTTTAGAATACTTCAAGTCCACTTTTCGGTTTTCTCGTTGTATACTTTGAAGTGTACTTGTTGTAATATTATGACTACTGCTACACGTAAACTTATATATACTGTAAGTTTACACGTCAAAAGATTAGGTACCAGTATAGTCTGAATATACGAAGACCTTATCTGTGTACTTGTCAGCACATCTTGAAATGTACTTTCTCTAAAACTATTACTACTGCAAGTCAACTTATATTAACTATAAGTTTACTGCAATTATTCTCCCAAGATACTTATACGTCTCTGTATACTTGTCATTGAATCTTAAACTTATATTAACTATAAGTTTACTGCAATTATTCTCCCAAGATACTGATACGTCTCTGTATACTTGTCAGAATATCTTAAAGTGTACTTGTACTGATACTATTACTACCACCACAAGTAAACATACTGTATATATATATATATATATATATATATATATATATATATATAAAAATAGGATGTAAGTTTACTAGTCTAAAAGTGAATTATTGTAAGTATTGTCCAGAAGTAGTAGACTTGAGTGAACTTCTTTTTTGTAAAGGAATCCTCTAGATCCTCCTGAGAGGTTTGGTTTTATGTCCATCCCAAAGACTCACCTTTTTACCTCGAACCTTTAAAAACAAAAACATGCACTAAGATCTCGGGTGTCAAACATCAATCCGCCTTCTACGCCGGCGCCAGCGCCATGACGTAACATTTCATAATAACGTGAAGAATGGAGGCGTGAAACCGCGTCTTTCTTAAAAGAAATCACTTACGTCAGGATGATGTTGAGGTTTTACCTTGTTTTCTATCGATGATGCGTTTTATATAACCAACAGGTAACAAAATGTTTTTACGGTGGCAAAAACAAACCACTGATATGTTCACGAACTGTTTGTGTGTGTGTTAGCTTCAGAACCCCGAATGTGTTTGTGTTGTTGGTCAAACTAACCTCATTTATCGTACAGACTGCCAGTGTGTTGCCTGTTTTGTGTATTTATTATTTAGTGTGTGTCGTTTGTACAGAAGACGCGATCTTTAAGACCGTGCGATCTTTCGACTTCGTAAAAAATTCTGACTTGCACTGTTGTTACGTTTAGAAGCATACTCTGAGGAGAGGCGTGGCTTATCACCACGCATCGTATGCGACGGAATAGTTTGCCAGAAAATAAAAAAAATATTCAGTATCATGTGATAACTTTCATATTTTTACGTGGTAATTTTCACGTTATTACGTGAAAAGTTTTTACATGAAAATTTTTACATTATAACGCTACGGATCCTTTTCACGTTACTACATAAGTTTCTCGTTATCACATGATCATTTTCACGTTATAGAGTGATAGATCATTTTGACGTTATTACGTGATAAATTTCCATTTTTACGTGATAATTTTCACGTTACTACATAAGTTTCTCGTTATTACATGATCATTTTCACGTTATTACGTGATAAATTTCAATTTTTACGTGATAATTTTCACGTTATTACGTAAGTTTTTACATTTTTACATGTAAATGTTTACATTATAACGGGATTGATCCTTTTCACGTTACTACATGTGTTTCTCGTTTTTTCACGTTATTACGTGGTAAATTTCGCGCTTTTACACGAAAATTTTCATGTAAAATTTGGATAAAAACTTTTTACTTAAATTTTTACTTTTCACAATATTACGTGACGGATAATTTTCTCATTTATTACCTGATAAGTTTCACATGTTTATGCGATGATTTTACCTTAAATATAAAGCGTACGATTATTGTCATGTCATAACGCGAGTTTCATGTTTTTACATGAAAATTTTCACTTTAAAACACGATATATTTTCACGTTATTACGTGTTTAGTTTCATGTTCTACGTGAAAATTTTCACTTTAAAACACGATACATTTTCACGTTATTACGTGTTTAGTTTCATGTTAACTTTCACTATATAACGTGATAGATAATTTTCACGTTACTGCATGATAAGTTTCACAATTTTACGCGATAATTTTCACATTATAACGCGGCAGATAATTTTCACGTCATTACGTGATAATTTTCACGTTACGAAATGATTTTATTACGCGATAATTTTCCACTTTTAACATAATTTGTCCGTCATGACATGATGGATACATTTTTGCCATGACAAAAAACGTGAAATTATCACGTCATTACCTGGTACTGAATTTTTTTTTTATTTACATTTTTTTTACTGATATGACATCAAAAAACAACGTTTTCTAAACATGGCGGTGACTAACGCGAACATGTAACAAAAGCCTCATGCATGTGAGAATATGACTGGTTCACTATTAATGTCATAATATACTATATAGATTATATCCATGATATATACTGTATAATCTCATTTGGAGTTCATTATAATATAATAACAATAGCAGATTTTAGACAAACTTTTCATATTCATGGTTTTTGAAACTGTTTTCCCAGTTAGATGTTTCTCTTTGCCGTCTGTGGAAACGTGCGTCTTCTTTTTATTTTCTTTTATTTTCTTTTTTCGGCTAGCTGTGGCGTTTGTGTTCCATGAAGATTTTACCCTTCCTCTTGTTGAAAAACGGTAGAGCTGTAGAACCGCCCTCCACGCTTCTGTCTCTAAGGTCGGTGTACAGAGGATTTTTTGCATTTTAGCGGGTGCTTTTACAAGAGGAAGTGCTTGCTGGTAGTGGTTTTTAAGGACATTTTAAAACAAATAAACATTTTTAAGAACACTAGTAACTGAGAGTCAGTTTTTCTTAAATGTTTACTGTACAGAAAAAGGAAACTGCATGACCACGGAATGAAGTTTTGGTATTATATATATATATATATATATATATATATATATATATGGAATTAACAAGATCTATCTTGTAAATATTGTATTTCAATGCAGAAGTTCATATTTGAGTCAGCAGGGGGAGCTTTTTACAAAAAAAAAAATATACCGTGGACACAACTTCACATTTAATTTGAGGGGTTCAATCAGGGGAATTTCTTGTGCAAGGCAGGGGATTGGGGACTTTTGGGCATAGTTGTAGTTGATCTTGTCCTTGGTTTTGACAACAATGAGCACAAGTTTGTTGTCGCTGAACCGGCTCTGAAGGTGTTTGACCCCTTCCCCTTGGAATGATTCACTCATTTTCACTGTGGTATGATCTGGAACTTTGATGATCGGGTTCCTCTTGACTCGGCTGCACAGTCAGGTGCTGCCGGCGTCAACAGAACGGGTTTGAGCACACAGCCTCGAGAGGGTCCGGCGCTCAGCGTGATTAAGACTGAGAAGTTGTCAACACAAAGTGGCCGCGGCCTCTCGTGGAATCCAGAGTCCAGAAACGCGAGGCAGCTGCCGAAGCCAAACAGGGAAGGACTCTACACCAGTCTCTGCGGGTTAATGGTTCTGGAGGGGGTCCGGTGTTGTGAGGCTTTACAAGCAGGAACAGGACAAAAAGAGATTTATTAACATTTCCATAAAGAGTCCGGGGATCATCATGTGTAAATGTCTGAGGGACAGTTGTTCCTGAGATTTCATTGAAATGTCTATTTGATATTTTCTGTCCGAATTTCACAATTTCTTTGAAATCACGCGGTCATCAAAATATTAAAAATGTAATAAATAAGATGTGAAAAAGGTAGCTTTGATTTAAAATGTGTCTGAAATATGCTATCTCAAAAATAATGTTCTTTTTAGTGCTCTTTATTGCAAAGTTTTTTTTTTATATTGAGTGTAATTTGGCCCTGAGCCAAAGAGGGAAAATAATCTGATACTTTTGATGAAGAGGAAATAGTATTTTGGTAGAAGATGTGTCACCAGAGATCTTCAAGTGTAGTTTTTATCTTGATACAACTAATAAAAAAAATCTATTAATGGTCAAATAGTTTTCTAAAAACATTTTTTACCGACAGGCTAATCTAATAAATGAGCTATTTTAATTGATAGCTCTTTTTTGTTTGTTTTACGCTTTAAAATCATGATTGATTTAAAGATTTTTTATCTTATAGTAAAGTTAGACTGTCCCAAATAAATAAAATATGCAAAGAAACTATCGTACTCACCTCCATAACACGTCTGCACTGGTTAGCACACCGCTAACGGGCCAAATGATGATTTAGAGTAATTAGTTCTCTTTTTTGTGTCAGATATTAAAAGTGCATGGCGAGGAACATCTATGATACGTCACAACCTTCGTCTGGGTAAAATTTCATTAAAGGTCTGTCCTGTAGTTCTCCCGTAATCCTGCTCAAAAACAAACCTTGGCGTATGGCGTAGAAATAAAAATCTAAAAATCAGGGTGTGATCTTGGATTCAAGAAACATCGACCAATCACGTTGCAGCCATTATCGCCACCTCATCAAGTTACCAGAGCCAAGATTCCACAGTAGTGAGTCCACACCTGTGTCATGTAGCCAGCGCTACAAATGTAGCGACTGTGAATCAGGGTGGATATAAACACCTCAGACAGGTGACAGTGTGACAATGTCCCACCTGTCGTGCGCTGACAGGTCCACATCCAGCTTCTGGAGGAGAATGATGTCACGGTTCTGGACTGGCTGTGACCTCAACCTTTCTGAGAATAGCATGAATGTGTTCATGTCCGCCGGAAGACTTTTAATGGACTCTTCTTAACCCTTTGATGTCCTCACCGAGAAAATAAAAAGTGTCGAATTTTTTTTTTAACTTTTTGGAACATTTTTCTTTGGGCATTTATTCATTTGAGATCGTAAACATTCTCGATTTTTCCATAAAAAAGACCAAATTGTTGGGCCAAGCAGGTTTTTACATATACATACGAAGAAGAAGAAGAAGAAGAAGAAAGACATGAAATGATTTCATAATAACGGATTCCCTTCCTGACGTAACCCTCCCCATTTCCCGGGCTTGGGACCGTCACTAGAAGTGCTGCTCTGGTCTTTGTGGTTGGGATATTTCCCCAAAAGTTCATGAGAAAAAAAAAAATCACATGACCAGAAATATAAAATATATATAATTAAGGCCTAAGAGAAGGAAAAATGTATTGATTAAAAAAACATAACACCGCTAAAGTTAAATTCATATATATATATATATATATATATATATATAGAGAGAGAGAGAGACAGGTATATGTATATATATATATATATATATATATATATATATATATATATATATGTGTGTGTATGTATGTATGTATATGTATATACATGTATTTATAATTGTGTATATATGTATGTATGTATATATATCTATATCTATACATATATGTATGTATATGTGTGTGTGTATGTATGTATATGTATATATATAATCTTTATATATAATCTTTATCTAAAAATGTCTATAAGATGTCCTATTATATAATATTTTTTCATTTCTCATTAGGCAGCAAGTGGACATTTTTCCATCAAAGTTGATATTTTGGAAGTAAACGTAGGTGAGTTGTCGTAGTTACGTGACTGGGTTACACCATCCAAAAAAAGTAGCAGGTCCTTTCAGGTGTTCCTGGTCTGCACTGGTCAGAACCTAAATATAGGCCCCACCTCACAACTTACAGGACTTGAAGGATCTGCTGCTAAGTCCTGGTGCCGGATACCACAGCACACATTCAGGGGAACTTTGCCTCGGCGGGTCGGAGCTGTTTTGGTGGAAATATTGGACCTTTCGATGGTGGCAATTTCCATGGTGACACAACCAATCGGCAAGATAATTGCTGACCCCACCTGCAGCCCAATTGAATAGATCAAGCGCCCTCGAACACATGGCGCTGAATCCCATTTGTCAGGGCAGGTGAGCATCGAATCCAAAAGGAGGTGGAGATTTTCTGTATGGATGAATGGTCTCAGATCTTCTCCATGTGTTCTCAAACCTCATCACACGTTACAGAAGGAAACTCAGGCCTGTTATTGTTTTTTTAAAAAGGGGGCGGAGCAAATATTCAATGCAGGGTGACAATAAATGTAAGAAATGTGTTATAGAGGAAAAAAAGATGCGTTTCATGTTAAGATTAAACCAAATGTCTTTATTCACATTTTGTGATTTGAGTTTAAATCGGCTTTATGAATCTCTTCTTCTCTTTTTTAAAGGGGTGTCAATAACACTGCGATTACAAACTTAAAACATGCAACTACAACTTTACATTATAAGCACAAACTTTCATTTGCAGTTTGTTTACGTCACACCGATGTAAGGAGGAATCGAGTGAGGACGAAGGGGAGGAGGAAGGAAGTGAGGAGGAGGAGGAGGAGGAAAAGGAGGGGATGTACACAGTGAGTGACGACGGAGTCGCTGCTCTCCACCAGGTCAGGTTCACGGTTTCTAACTTCCAGCGTAAACACACCGGAGGACACCGCTGAGGCAGAACAGGAACTTAACGCCGCAGGAGGACTCCACGCCTTTGTCTCCTTATTGCAGTCGCTCGGTGGAAGGAAGAAGGACGAGGATATTATGGCTGCAGCTTCTCCTCAGATTCGAGGACTTCAGACAGATGAGGTAAAGTCCTATCAGCCTCTAATGAGGCTGGTCATGTGACCAGGCTAACTACTTAACGCTAACTGTTGCTAACTAACTTCTGTTCTGGAAGAAAGCCCCCTCGCTAACTAACTCAATACCGCCCCCACCCCCTCAATCCACTTATTTGGGAGTTTTGTAAAAGCGAATATTTGTTTATAATCGATTAAAGTCATTAGTTCGAGTCAATTAAAGAGTCTTAGCTCTTTACCAACAGGGAAACCAACAGGCTCGCGCGCTGTTAACGCCTCTCTGCTGGCCCGCCATCAATTCTGAGACAAACGTCGAACAAAGTCAAACTCGTCAACCACATAATGTGGTGGATGTCAAGTCAAATCACATCGATTGGCCAAATTTCCTGGTCACTCAGTGGTTTGAAAGTAGATGCAAAAATGAGGCATGAGTTGTGGGAATGTTCGTAAGTTCCAAGAATTGTCAGGATGTTACGTCATACTGACAATACTTGGCAACATGGCTTTTTCTGACAATGCTTGGCAACTAGGATTGTCCTGACAATACTTGGCAACACGCATGTTAATGGTGGTCTGCTTCAGCCAAGTGCAAAACACTGAACAATGGCATCAGTTTGTGATTTATTAAACAAGAAAACGTGCTTCTTATTGACATTTATAATATGGAACATTTCAAATGTTTACAATCCTTTACTAAATTCATTACTAACAAATTTTCTTCATTATACTGTAAGAATGAAATGGTGTAAAAGTTGAGCATGCTGAATACAGAATTTGAGTAATTTTGATTTGTGTTCACTTTTGGGAAAAATTCTATAGGAAATTATGGCGAAGGTGATATCCCTGAAAAGGCTCCAATCCCTTGCGTTGGTCAAGCAATTTTCCCGATTGAATTCCTCGATTTAAATGTGTCTCAATAATCTCAAATGATCCATACTGATTCCACTTAATTATTTCTAGGAAGTCAGTGATATGCTTTATGATAAGACCGGACCAACGTTTGAGAATTATGGCCCCAAATCTGTGATTTTGGAGATAAAGCTCCCCCTAGAGTTGAAAATATGCAACTGACTTTTCCCAAAATCAATCCAATTGTTCCTTGCACTTTAGGTCGATGCGGCTTTAAAATTTGAAAACCATCAATGAAAACGTCGTTGAGCTATCGCAGCGCCAGCCGACAATTCACACACACCCATGCAGTACCCCAATGTGCCACTAGGGCAATGCATAATCCTATTTGCTCACCATTGTCGGACTGCATACACAGATTAGCCATATTTCTAGTTACCGGTTCTAGTGTTCCGGCTGAACGTTGGTGTATCGTTCCGTTCCGTTCCCAATTAACATTTTTTCAACTTATGTTCTATTCTTATCCAGCTCTTTGACTGTACGTTTGTTGTACGGCTCAGGATTGCGTGTGACTGTAATCTTCCTCCTAGATATCCATCAAGTAATAAACTTAACTTGTAATGACTATGTCATAATCATAATCATAAACTCATTTGATTGTTTCCGTGTTCTTTCAGGAGGAATCCAGAATCCTAAAAGTGAAAGTCATTGCAGGGATCGGACTGGCCAAAAAAGACATACTTGGAGCCAGGTAAGTTGTAACGCTCGGCTGCATTGGCAACTATTATTATAAGTCAACCTGTGTATTGTTTTCTTGTTTATGATATCATCACATATCATGTTTTTTATGATTAGCGGTGCTAAAACCAGTAGATACTATCACCCGAGACATAAAAATTTGAGCAAAATCTCCCTAGGAAGCTACAACGATTAAGATCTCATGCAGTCATTTTGCTCCATCAAAAAAAAGTTCTTCTGCTTTCGTCCTTAGATTTCACAATAACATATTATTTGCTGTGGTATTTAAAGAAAAGGTTTCGAAACAAAGAGAAATGCAGCTCCATCAGGTTAGGAGAGATAACTGGTGTGGGACAAAAATGCTGCTTGAGTGAATTTATCTACTTATTCACAGAACATTTTCTCTGAATATCGTGTGTGGAAAAGATAAGAAGAGAAATCGCACGTGAAAGCAGCTGAAACTGAAACGCAGATACTTTTATTTTCATTTCTTATCTCGGAATGCTTGAAGAATGTTGGAGAATGTCATTCAATTAAATCAGAAAATAAAAGCACACGCAGTCTGGGTCTCACAGTCCTCTCCCGACGTCAATCTATTAGCAAGACGCGAGAGACGGGCGCCACGCCTGAAAGCTTCAGGCTCAGCAGGGGGAGGAGTCAGGAAGAAACCTGCTGGAGATCAGGTTAAGTTCACAGAGTGAGATGATAACTGACTCAGAGTTTAACTTACCTCGCTTTCTGGAATGGAAAACCCAGAGTTCTCCCCATGTCAGGTTAACAAACTCACGAGCTTCCAATAAAGCCACTTTCTGGAATACCCGTCAGGGGGGCGTGTCAGTTAATCATGGATCACTTTTTGTTTCACTATCCTTATTTAGTTCAACATTCTCTCCAAAATCCCACTAAGATGCAATCGATTTGATTCAGTTCCTTATTATTATTATTATTATTATTATAACTGTTATTGTTGGTATTATTTCTAAAATTCCATTCCCATTTTTACGATTTTTTTTTTAAAATCTTTATTTAAATCAAAAAAAAAAATTTAATCCAAAAAGGAGAACTAGTTTCTGTTTTCTATTCTGGAAAACAGAAACTAGGTCTCCAAATGAGTAGAAGTCGCCCTCTCGCCACTCTGACTCCATTTTCACATCTCATTTTTGTTCTTTTAGCTCCATTCTATTTTAAAGAATAAGAGCGGGAATGATTGTTAGTCTCTGTGTTGACAATGTGATGAACTGGCGACTCGTCTGTGGTGTACCCTGTCTGTCGCCCTCAGTCAGCTTGGATAGGCTCCAGCCCCTCAAGCGACCCTGAACAGGATAAGCGATTACAGAAATGTTCCGATATTTTAACTTTATACCAAAATCTTCCTGAATAAGTTCCGTCTCGTCTGTTAAATCAACTTCTCATTTGATTGATAGCTCAGTGGCGTCCCGTTGTTTGACCCACTGAGCTATCCGGTTTCCCCCGTCCCTGGAAGTTAATCAGAGAAAGAATAGTTACACCGCTTATTAGGTAGTGGGTGGCGGTGAATCAGGTGATAGAGCGGTGGGCCGCCTCTCTGAAGGTTGGTGGTTAGATCCCTAGTCCCTGCAGTCAACGTGTCCTTTAGCATGATATTGAAAGAAACGTCTCCTCCGCCGGTGTGTGACTAATTGTGTGAATGTTTATCACACCTGATGAGCAGGTGGCAGCATGCCCGGCAGCCTCTGCCACCTGGGTGTGAATGGGTGAATTCTGACTAATGTTAAGTGCTTTGAGTGGTCCGTCAGCCGAGAAAAGCACTTTATATTTATAGTCCATTTACCTCATCTCATGTAACACCGGCCACTTAATACATTACTAATGATACAGCTTAGCTGCGGGCATCAGTTGGCATTGGGAGTGGGAAATGGATAATGCGATGTCATTGATTGATGGGGTTATTATCCATGTCAGAGCACCTCAAACTCTAAAAAAAATGAACAACTAAATGCATTTTTTTGTCGTGCGTCGACTAAGTGGAACCATTATAAGTTCTAAAGTTTTAATGCAATATCTGATTTGCTATATTATGTCAAATGTGGGCTCTGTGCCAGGATTCCAGTTTTCGGTGACTTAAATTTTGCTGCGAAGGCACCGGGTTCAAATCCACCTCTGGACCGGCATCTCTGTGTGCCGGTTCTCCCCCCTCCTCTTGCAGTCCTAAAACCGGCAATATAGGTGAATTGTTAACCCTAAATTGTGAGCGTGATTGCCTCGATGTGACGGCCCTGTGATGAAGTGGCGACTTCATCACAGGGCATCAGTTAGGATTGGCTTCAGCCCCACGTGACCTCGAAGTCACGTGGGTTACTGATAATGTTACTGTTACTGATAATGAGTGAATGCATGAAGATGGACTTTCTCCACCTTTGTACTCTAACGACTGTGCCATTCTAACTGTATCCCGGAAAAAGTTAGGGATATTGTGGAATCGTCAATGCCCATGCCGCTTCCGCAGTACGCCACTAGGAGGGGCTTTACCTCAACGCTTTTGGGCGATAATTTCTCAACCGTTGGTCCAATTTTGATTAAATCCGAAATTTTGGCCCACCAACCGCCTCGCACCTGCTTCAACGCTCAGTCCTACGGAGAAGAAAATGTGTAATGTGTAAATATTAATGGCTGTACACCTTAACTGTCTAATTGTCTTGCAGTGATCCATACACAAAACTTTCCCTCTATAACCCGGCCAATGGAGAAATCACAAGTCTCCAGACCAAAACAATCAAAAAGGTGAGCGAAGATTTGCATCTGCTGTTACACCTATTCAATTTTGTTTTCTTCAAAATTTCAATTCAATTTTTCTTCCCATCTCCCGGTGCGTGAAGACACTGGACCCAAAATGGAGCGAAGAATTCTTTTTCCGCGTAAGTAGAGCTTGAATGGAAACGAAAATCAGTCAATCGGCAATGTATCGATCTCTTCTGCAGCGTTTTATTTGTTTATTATTGTTCATCAATGCACCGTACTTGTACTGAACTTGTACATTTTGACCATACAGTCAATTTTTAACCCGTCAGGTAATCCCGAGGAAGCATCGTCTCTTGTTGGAGGTGTTTGATGAGAACCGTCTGGTGAGTTATGGCTCCACCTGTATGTATATATCTTATAATTAGACAACTGTTCTGTTGTTAATTGCTCCAGTTGAATACTTTTGCATCCAGATGCATTTATAAAGTCCACTTAAAGTAGTCCACTTGTGGAAGGCTTGGTTAAATGAATCATTTGCCCCATATATGTCTTTAAATGGCTTGTTTTGTTTGACCAATGGTGCAAAACCTGAAGATATTCAAATAAATCACAGGAAGCAAAGACAAAATGAAAATATGCTTGAAAAAAAACTAGAAATGCACCGATTGCCATTTCTTTTGTGTCTGACCGGCTGATACTGATCGCAGATACGAGTTTATCTCTTTAAAGTTTAAAAATCATAATGAGGAATGTATTTTAAGTGTTGTTATTTTAAGGTTTGTATTGGAAGTAAGATGGCTGGTCGGCGTTGTGTATGTGTTCTGGCCTCTTTAAATGAATGTACCCTCCGTTCTCCCCGCCGTGCGTTCCTTTAACCAATTGGAAAACATTTTGAAGGGAAAATGAAACGTTGTAAGCGTTGCTCGGTCCATCATATGTTATATGTTGGCTTTGTTCAGAGACCTCAGGGCTGGTGGTTGGTTCTGAACTCCCGCTAGCGGTCGGCGCTCTTCTAACGCTAGCTTTTAACTCGCTTTGTTCCTCAAGCGATAAAATTTGAAGTGTGTGATTAAGTTTGAGGTGTGGAACGCTTTTCGGGGTTGTTCCGCTTGAGCTCCTTTTATCCTAACCTTTTATTGATGCATACATTCAGCGGGCTCGTGGCTGGCTCTGAGCTCCTGCTAGATATAGCCGCGCTGCTAACGTTAGCTTCTTAACCTTAAAAAGTTCCTCGGGCTGATTAAATGTGAAGTGTGTGATTACGTCTGTTGTGCCGAACGTTTTCGGGGTTCTCGTTAACGTCGGCTAGCCATGGTAGCTCATGCTTTTTGAGCTTTTACGGCGCATACGTACAACCGAGACGTAACGGGCCTCCAGTGTCTCTGAACCGACCGATTGCCGATTTCATCAAACTTGGCCTCCTGGCGCAGATCGAGCGGTGCCCCCCTAAAATGAACTGAAATGATTAATGCAGCTCCTTCATCAACGCATAGTATTACCGGCAACAGCATGGATTCAGTGCTTTACATTCTGGTCTGTTCTAATTATACAAGCCTGTATAATTACAGGCTCATGTGTTTGGTTAACTATTATCGTGCCTTTGACAGGATGTCCACACCAGTACTGGTTCTGTTGCCCCGTCTGTAGACATATTTAAAAGTAGCAAAGCACCAGAAATCAGCTTTACGCCCCAAGATGTTCCAGACATGAAGTTGTCTCACGTAGGTTTGATAAAAGCTTTTAAAACACACTACAGAGCACCGCTTTGTTCATAACCTAATTTGTGTATACCCGATACACAGCCAGTGCAAAACCAAGGAGCCTGAAACCGCCGCCCTTATTTTTGCCCTGACACGTCCCATATTGTTGGAAAAATTGGATATCATATTATAAAGTGCGGTAAATACGGGCAAATCTGGCCGCTTTAAGGGCTTCCTTAAAGCCGACCCGTGTCTTAATGAAGCCGTCTGCAGGGAGACTGAAGGGGTCACGTATCACCACGCGTGTTGAAACCACGTAGGCGACGTGAGGTTTGTGTCGCCCAGCAGAGTCTAATTAACACAAATGCTTGGGTTCTTGTGTGGAGCGGCAGCCTGGCAGGATGACGTCTTGGTTCTTACACCGTGGTCGGCCGAGTCTGGGATGTGAGCATAGTTGCTGTGTTGTTTTCTCTAATTGATGAAACATTTAGTGCACAGGAATGTTAAAGCCTGGGAAATTCCACACCGATATCAAATGAGCCGCTGATCTAGTTTGAGCCGCGGCACATCCTGCTACGCTAGAGTCGCCAGACAACTCTGATGTCAGACATGAATCTTTTATCATGCCTACACCTTATTCACCTCTATTTAATGTATGTATATTTACACATGCACAGATTTATATGTCTCCTTTTTCTATTATTCACTTTACAATCTTGGAGCTGCGGTGACGCCTAAAGTCCCTGTGGGGATTAATAAAGTTCCTTCCATTCTATTCTCGCCCCCTACCTGTCACTGAAACATACTTCTATCTGTGGGGGCGTTATTTATTACCATTTTACGCCAAAAATACTGCATAGGAGCAGTTTTTCAACCTGCGCAACTCCACTTGAAATAGGTGATGAACTCCTTTCCCACTGCCAGTACGTGTGTGCGTGTGTTCATGTGTTTGTGTGTTCGTGTGTTCGTGTGTTCATGTGTTCGTGTGTGCGTGTGTTTGTGTGTTTGTGTGTTCATGTGTTTGTGTGTGCGCGTGTTCGTGTGTTCGTGTGTGCGTGTGCCCGTGTGTGCGTGTGTTTGTGTGTGCGTGTGTTCATGTGTGCGTGTGTTTGTGTGTTCATGTGTGCGTGTGTGCGTGTGTTTGTATGTTCGTGTGTGGGTGTGTGCATGTGTTCGTGTGTGCGTGTGTTCGTGTGTTCGTGTGTGCGTGTGTGCGTGTGTTCGTGTGTTTGTGTGTTCGTGTGTGCGTGTGTTCATGCGTGTTCGTGTGTCCTTGTGTTTGTGTGTTTGTGTGTTCATGTGTGTTCGTGTGTTTGTGTGTTCGTGTGTGCTTGTGTTCGTGTGTTCGTGTGTTTGTGTGTTCGTGTGTGCGTGTGTTCGTGTGTGCGTGTGTGCGTGTGTTCGTGTGTTCGTGTGTTTTTGTGTTCGTGTGTGCGCGTGTTCATGTGTGTTCGTGTGTCCTTGTGTTTGTGTGTTTGTGTGTTCATGTGTGTTCGTGTGTTTGTGTGTTCGTGTGTTCGTGTGTGCGTGTGTTTGTGTGTTCATGTGTGTTCGTGTGTGCTTGTGTTCGTGTGTTCGTGTGTTTGTGTGTTCATGTGTTCGTGTGTGCGTGTGTTCGTGTGTGCGTGTGTTCGTGTGTTCGTGTGTTCGTGTGTTTGTGTGTTCGTGTGTGCGTGTGTTCATGTGTGTTCGTGTGTCCTTGTGTTTGTGTGTTTGTGTGTTTGTGTGTTCATGTGTGTTCGTGTGTTTGTGTGTTCGTGTGTTCGTGTGTGCGTGTGTTTGTGTGTTTGTGTGTTCATGTGTGTTCGTGTGTGCTTGTGTTCGTGTGTTCGTGTGTTTGTGTGTTCATGCGTGTGTTTGTGTGCGTGTGTTTGTGTATTCATGTGTGGGTGTGTGCGTGTGTTCATGTGTTCGTGTGTGCGTGTGTTTGTGTATTCATGTGTGGGTGTGTGCGTGTGTTCATGTGTTCGTGTGTGCGTGTGTTCATGCGTTTGTGTAACGTCCCGTGACGCAATTGTGGCTACAGGAGGGACACTTACGTGTTTTTACACCAAACGCATAGAACACTTCTCGTGTGTTCTGAAAGAAAAAAAAAAGATTTCAGTTTCCAACGTCAGCTTTATTTTGACAAAAATAAACTCAAGAGTTCCCTGCTTTTGAAATGAAGCGTTTAAAAAGCGTATGCGGGGCTGGGGGTGGGGGGACCACTTTAAAGTGTCCTCTGGAAACCCACGTTTGTCAAAATTCTGTGCATGTGTAGTCAAACGGATGAAGATGTTTTCATCTATTTGCCCCTGTGGACGGTCGTAGTAATCTAACCTTAAACTTAACAGCGCTTCATAGATTTTTCCCGCTAAATATCCACACGTGTTTTCAAATATTATATATATATATATATTGTAACTTTTTTTGGCTTCCTATAAAATATCAAACGTATTTGATTTAACCTACAGCAGCTCATAAAAGGACAAAATCTGTAATATCGGGGGATGTAGGAGGGGATAACGCGGTAATTATTACCTTCACACAGAAGCTTTGTTTGTTTGCTGGTTTGATTGATCAGAAGGATTGCCCAAAAACTACCTCATATATTTCCATGAAACCTTGTTGGGTGTTTCGTCTTGGAGTTGTATAGACCCCATTATATTTTTAATGAGAATCTGGATAAAGGCACAGACCCCGAAGTTCTGGGTTGTTTTTTTATTTTTTTTATTACACATCACTTTGTGAGATTTTCCTTCATTTGTCATTCTGGCATAATGAGAGGGTTGGTATCTGCATTTCTGGCACTTAACATGGCTGAAAGGTGACGAGCCTTCAGAATCAAAGAAGTATGCCGTGCATGGAGTGCCGTTCCACCTTAGATGACTGGTGCTGTTTTCGTACTGAATAGACGCTCCATAAACATTTTGACATATTTGTACCTGTCCTGCCCTCTACACGGAGAGAGACTGAATCCCCGACCTGCCCAAACTGGTATCCTCTCTCTGAGTATCACAGCAAGCGGCGCAGTAGAGTCTCAGTCGGAGTGGAGTGTCTTCTTTTTTTTAAATATTACATCCGTCTTCATGTATATTTATGGTTTTATGCCAAAACAGCTAAAAAGGATACTAAAAAAAGAAAAGCTAACTCCTGCAGCTTGATCTCGCAGCGGCGTGTTCACAGTACGCCCACTTTGCACAACTTTCCACAATTATATATATAGAAGACCCAATGTTGCAATGCTATGAAAATAAAGTCACGTGATCATTTTGTTACACTCCCTCTCTCATCTGTTCAGCTCCTCTTCATGCTCCTCGGTTGTTTACGAGGGCAAAGTTGAAGAGCGTTGCGTAAGATTTTGGCTTTGCCTCAGTTTTTATCAGCCGTCCCTCAGCAGGTCACCATGAAAAATCCATCATAACAAGTCAAACACACGCAGAACCAGTTAGCCTCTTCATCCCTCTGCCGGTCTGAATGTTATAGATTATCTTATTGCACGGGTTTACCGTCACGTGAGAAAACACACTCGGGTGTGACCGTTTCATTGTGCTTTGTCATTTTTTTGGTCGTGTTGATGACGTACCTGCACTGGGCCAAAGCCTCTGAAGCGGTGCTGAAGTATTGACTTTGAATCCGTCCATGATGACATTGTTACATTTAAGTTTGGGGGCGTCAAACAGAGCGTGCACAAACTTTTCCTTGCAGGATAAGGGTAAGGACCAATCATCAGTGCGTTTTTACCCTGATCTACGACTCTGTGTATGTCTAAGGGGGAAGGGAAGCAACAAAAAAGCATGATGGTTACCGGATCCCATGTCCTTGACACGAAACTGGCGGCAGGAAACACATCATAAAGTTATTCAAAGCAAAATAAATACAAATAATCACCCACCCAACCCACAGCGACCTTCCCTCCAACTGCCTTTCTACAAACGTTAACAAAAAGAAATACGAAATCCTCACTAACGGACTATTATAACCAAACACAGTCCAGCAGCCACCTCAGAAACAATCAAGAACATTGAGAAAAAATGTGCAAAAGGAAATTGAAACATATTTAAAAACGGATTATAAAAACATTGAAGAAAGATTTAAAGAATTCAAAACGAGCTTGAAAAAAAAATCTGCTAAAATAGAAGGAAAACCGGCGGTCCGAGCTCTTCCACCTCAGACATAAGTTTGTGTTTTCTTAAACAGTTCTGTATAGAAAAGGCAGAAATTACAATAATTCTGAAATTTAAATAAGTAATTAAGGCGGCAGGAATTAAGAAAGTCTTATGCTTTGATTTAAAAGCGGTTCTGCAGTTCTCTGGGAGTATGGTCCAAATATTTGGTGCATAAAAACTGAACGCTGCTTCTCCATGTTGGGTTCTGACTCCGCTGAGCAGACCTGGTCCGGACCACATGGGAGGTCTTGATGGTTCAGAACATAGCAGACGATCAGAGATGTATTTTGGTCCTGACCCGTTTAGTGCTTTTCAGAACAGCGGCAGGATTCTGAAACCAATTCTATGAGAACCAGGAATCCAGCGTGAAGACGTGAGAACCGGACTGATAATGATCCACTTTCCTGTTCTTAGTGAAGACTCTAGCCGCAGCGTTCTTAATCAGCTGCAGCTGTCTGATCCATGTCTTAGGAACACAGGGTTAACCTATGAAGTAGGCCCACGGTCCTAAGAATGACCCGATGAGTGGTATAGAAAAGAAAAGGTCACCGCAACAACTAGTCAGCGATCCCTACTGACGGATCCAACAATGAATCTTCAGAAAACCCGTGAATGTTGGCTCAGGATCAGAGGCTCAGATGCTCCGATTAAATCACAGCTGTCACTGCGCCGGCTGGTGACGGCCGTTCTTCTTCTGTGGGCTGATGAGGCGGCGGTGAATATCGGGGCGATGACACAGAGAGCCGCGGGCAACAGATGAGGAGTTATCCATGATGTCAGTCATTGATGATGTCAGTCAAAGGGGTTGTCGACGGGGGAATCCTTCCAGAGGAGTGGGTGGCATGTAATCCTGGGAGACGAGAGTAGGACAGCAACTTAATAACATAAACGCAACGGACAGTCAGTGGTCATAACGCCTGGCAACAAGACGGCCCCCTCAAAAGGAAGTTCGGCGTTGACTCTGATCCGAAAAACCCGCAGAAATATTATGTCAAAGATTAATGAGGAAGAACTTTTGATATTCTTCAATTTTAGCTGACGAGTGGTTTCCATGTAACATTTAATTTTGATAAGTATGATGTAACCTCCAGCTTTAGAGCCATTATAGGTTTCCTGTTTCCTCCTCAAGTCTCAGCAGCGCCTCTTAAACTCAACTCTGTGCAATCTCACTGCTTTCTTTTCGTTGTTGTGGTTTTCCTGTGATGATAAAAATGTCTTCTTATGGCACTTTTTTTGCACGTCATGCTAAGCTCAGCACTTCCTGCCGAACAGGTTGAGAATTTCAGCGAGGGAGGGGCAAAGTGCTTCAGGCGAAGACGCCGTGAGAGACCCTTTATACCGTCAGCAGTGCTGTCATTCCTTTGACTCGGGTTGTTTTACCAGCAGCTGGAGAGGCTTAAACACTCCAGACACTGGTTTCCCAAATATGTGCATTCCATACGTTTACAAAAAAACAACATAAGGCATGCTTGCTCAGAACGGTCAGTGTGTGACATCACTGTGTGGAGATGTTAGTGCGGCTGCTGCCCCATCATGCATAAACATGGAAGACACTGATAAAACGGTGAAAGCTGTTACGCAGCTGGCTGCACAAACCGATTCGGAAAGAATTCTAGAATACGTTTTTACAGGCAGCTGGAGGCTTAAAAGACCCGGCTACACTTTCTCAACCACGCACAACATAGTTTAGTGTAAGAATATTTTAAAAAAAACTGGTCCAGACCTGTCCTGGTAGTCAGATGGACCACAGCGAACCTCTGAGATCCAGATGACTTGGATCAGACCGACCTGCTTTAACGTTCTTTGTACATACTTGTTTATTGTTAGCATTCACATGGCAATTCCCATTATATGTTAGCATTAAGCTAACGGAACAAGCACTAATTATTTTCCCAAATTGTCGTGAGGTAATAAACCATCAGTCTGCACCTGGAAGTCTTTCTCTCTCGTTTGAAGAACAGTTTACCTACCATACCATGCCCTACCCTACCAAAGTGAACGCTAACGTTCAGGGAGATCAGAATAAAACTGCAGCCTCTGGTTCTTCCCATCTGTCCAAAGGTCTGTGTGCATCTACCCGGGCGGTTCTTCATTTACCTGGGCCATAAGATGGCCAGTATTCCAGAAGCTGCTAATTCTCTCTCTTCATCGCTGACATAGCAGATTTGCTTTCCTTATCGTCCTGTGAGGGCACTCATTGGTTTTTATCAAAAATAATGGAGGCGCACATTGCATGACGATTGAAATTTGAGGGAAACAAACATCATTCTCAGGCGGCCAGATGGAGGAAATAACTGCTCTGTATTTTGTCCTCCCTTGTTTGGTCCTTTGAAAGTGTTGATTCTGCTTTAAGGAACATCTCTATCAGCCTTTTGACAGCGGAAAAACTCCTCTCTACTCCTCTCCTCGAGACAACCTTTCTCTTTGTTCCTCTTTGTGCCATGCGTGAAAAGCCTTGTGACAAATTGAATTGCTTTGTCTGATTCAAAGCATCCCGTAAACACATGAATATATACGCTTTTTTGAAATCTTGCAAAAAGGCATAAACCAGATTATGCTGGACGAAGATCCTTTTCAACATGTTTTGAAATGTAATGTTAAGCATCAATAAGTTACGTTTAAAGGACCGTTCGTGCCAAAGTTTGTGCCAAAGTTTTTGCTGGGAGTTGCAACATTTTGGAGGTACTGGCTGTAGATATATATCTTCTTCTTCTTCTTCTGTTGGCTGTTCCAAAAAGGGGTCGCCACAGCAGATCATTTGTTTCCACCAATCCCTGTCCTCTGCATCTTCTTCTGTCACACCAACCAACTGCATGTCCCCTCTCGCCACATCCAGATAGTTTCCCTGCTGGTTAACAATGCCAGGGGCGGCCATTGTTAACCCGGGCTCTGAACGATCCGGCTTGGAAATCAGTTTCCTGGTCCGCATATTGGTCTTGCATAGGTTTAATGTCAGATGCCCTTCCTGACACAACCTTCCCCATTTATCCGGGCTTGGGACCGGCACTAAAAGTACACCGACTTGTGACCCCTTACTGGCTGGGTTGGCTGTATATATATATATATATATATATATATATATATATATATATATACACATACACTTCCCTCTATTCCAGTTATATTCAAGACAAGACAGATGTTACTAAGACTGAAATCTCCAGCACTCAAAAAACACAGGCAGTGTAGCTACAGGTTAGAGGAAATGTTTTTATGGTTTTAAGCTGAACTACTCCTTTAAACCCCCACAGCTATTATTGAGTGCCATTGCCATTGCTCCGCCTCAATGTGATCTACTTGTATTTGTCATGTTTTACTGTAAGTGTTCACGTTTCACTCACTGCAGGGGCTCCACTCAACGATGCGTTTGAACAACTGACTCATTGACAAGCAGTCACGAGGTTTTCCCAGCAACTTGTCACGTTGGTTTAAATAATAGACCACCAGTTCCGCCGCTGAGAAGTCTCCTCCGGTGAATCATATCTCTATCATGGCTGCGTGTCTTCGTAGTACCCCCTATGCCGAAAGTGATTTGGCTGCAGAGTAACGCTCTGAAATAGGCCAGCTTGGCTCACAATAGGCTCCATTAATAAATATGACTGTCAACAGCCATGGAGAGGAAATAAGACCTGGCCTGACTGTTACATGAGGTGTTATTTAACAGGTGTCGTGTCACTGCCGAGCACTGCCAGTCCTCTCTCCTCTCCTTGTCTTTATTCTTCAGTTAGATCTCTTAAACTCTGCATGCTGCCGAGGATTTTTGCTTTTATTCTATCTTTGCATGATTTAAATGCTTTAATCTCAGCCACTTGAGCTGAGTTGTATTTTGACATGGAATAAGTTTTCAGTAACCCTCCTGCGTGATGTCAGAGGGACCCAGTCCTCGGCTTTACACATAAGGATGCTGAAAGTTATTCCCCTTTGATTTCCTGTAATTCAATAGCAGTGGGTAAAAATATTTGTGGGGGCTCGGAGCAGCAGAAACATTAGAAGCATATAGCTGCGGCAGGAAGTAGCCTTGAGAAAGTGGCCCGGGGCAGATGAAACCATTTCCCAGAGTCTTAAGATGCACCATAGAGGGCTTCCGTGTTTGTTTCCTCCAAAGCAGTCAACAAGAGTGAGTCAGCTGGAAAGGCATAAGCCGTCAGATCTGATTGGAACGTTTAAAGTACGGTTTACTAGCAGCTAGGCTAAAGGTGTGAAGCGGGTTAGCAGTGCAAGGTCCGTCCTTCAAGTTTTACCGTCATTTTAGTTTGTGTGTACGTTTTGAGCTCCCTAAAGGGGCAAACCTCTGGGATTGCTCCAGTTTCAAAGGTCACATGTTTGGGTCAGATCTCCAAACAGAACCACTGACCTCCTCTCACTAAAAGCTGAGATCAGCCTGGACAGGAATGTAGGTTGTCACCAGAGCTATTTTGGCAATGTACAGCCACTAATGATTGTGATCACAGAGCAAGAGTGGGGAGCAGTTGCTTTGCTTTCCTTTTTCTTTTTTTTTTTACCGCCAGCGAGTTTGATCATGCTGCTCCTACCAGCGCTGCAGGGATTAGAGAGTTAAACGAATGGCACGTAGGCTGCGCTCGCGTTTTGCGTCAAGGAGAAGCAACACGGACCCTTTGTCAGAAAGCCTCAGCAGCCACGGTGAGGAGAGTGGAGTCGGCGCACCAGTTCCTGGTCCAGCTGAGATTGTGGCCCAAAGCACCGTCCACTTGAAGGTGACGCCGCTGTTACCGGACTATGCTACTTGTCTGCGATGCTCTTCAGTTTTCATACCGAGGGTTAACGTCGGAGGATTTAATAAGAAGAGCATTCTGCAGATCTCGCTGCAGCCCTGTGGAAAGGTCAGTGGGGAGCTTGATGGCAGCGTAGAGGATGGAGAACTCAGGGCTGGTGCAGGAGGTGCAGGTACCGGATCTGATGGCGGCTCGTGCAGCAGCAGTATGGCAAGCGATCCTGGGTACTGTAGCAGCAACAGCATCTTCGAACCAGAGGCTTCAGAAAAACACAGGACCATTCAGGAGAGGAATTTATCTTGTCGCCAATCCAAGGTCCCACTGAGGCGCTGCTCCTCCTTGGTTATATTTCCAAAAAGCCCCTGCAGCACTCCACCTGCTTCCCCAGTCAGTCCAGTGGCGCTACCTGTTCTCGCGGCAGCGAGGGGGACTCATCTGTCATCTCTTCAGACGGCCTCCAATGAATACTCCCACAATGACGAGGACGCGACTTGCAAAGGGTCCACCGCCGCGGCTTTAAGTGGCCATCGTGTCCAGAAGGGAAGCTGCTCAGCGGATTTCAGGGACAGCAAGCACATGGTGCAATTCAATATTCCTTTACAGGATGAACCAAAAAGCAGAATGGAGGAGAATAGTAAAGTAATGGATCTGTCATCGACTCCAGACGGATCAAATCGTCACTCTAGCAGCTTGCTGCTACACTTTGCCCACCAGAGACCAATCGTGGCCGGGAAGGGAGCTACAACTGTGACCACGGTCAATGTCGGCTATCCGGAGGCTCCCAGCCCAGCTGCACATCACGAGGGGAGGCACAGCCCCCATAAAAAACTGTATCGCAGCACCTCTGCTTGTTTGTTCTCATCGACTAAACCGTCGGAAAAAAACCAAGAGGCGTGTTTATCAGGAAAAGGCCAGGAAATGCCTGAGGAAAAGCGCTGTCATCACGCCATACAAAGGAGCTTTTCCCTGGAGCTGCCCTACGCCAACACGGGAATTTCATGTCGCGTGTCAAACAGAAAGTTTAGCAGCCCTTGCTCTCCACATGTGCACATTCATTTGTCTCCTTTCTGCCCAGCTAAGTTTCCCAACTCCCTGACTGATGTAAACACCAGCCACAAAGGGAGTAATGCACCAAAGAGCCCGGGTCAGAACTCCAAGGTGAGTGTCGTGTGTCTTAATTAGGAATAACAGATGTTCCCCGACCTCCAGCAACGAGCGGAGCTGAATGACTTTCGAATAAGCATTTAGTGGCGATAACCGTCACGCAAATGCCCTTTGTAGTGTCGTTCGACTGGTTCGAGTGGATTCCGCACTGCTTTGGTTTGTACGGCTCGGCGGATCAGACCAGCAGAACAGAGACTCGCGCTCTCATGTGCAACGTGACGTGAAAGTTTCGGAGAGCCGTGAAAGAGTGTGAACGGCAATTACATTCATGCTTTTGCACTCTTTCATTCTAGGATTACTACCGCCTAAGGGAAGGTTGAGGAGAATGCTTTTCTGAAACTGGTGCGGTTCTGGATGTTCTAAGGGGGGGGTTAAAGGTAATACTGCTGTCTTCTCACCATGTTCACTCAGCGAGTGTATTCAGGCTCGTTCCAAGACGGATCCAAATTCAGTAACTGAGAGAATATCTACCCCTAAGTCATGCAATTAACGAGCGCAAGGTGAACAAACAGACAAACATTCAGAGGTATTGGGTTCCATTCGGGTAAAAACGCATATGGGTTTTAAAACGAGAGGGAAAGGTTGCCCGTCGTTCATCCGGCGTGAAGACACTCCCAGCATTTCACTGGTTCGTCATTTTCTCTCATTCTATTAGTGCTGTGAGTAATCGACTTAAGTATTTACCCGGCCTAATTTTAGTGGTGGGAAAAGCAGTGCCCCTTGCTGATATAAATAAAGTGCCTCTGAAATATTCCCCCTGACTCCAGATAGTCTGCTGGTCTGTAGCACTGCCCAGTCTCGTGGATTCAAATTTAACAGCGTGATACTAGAGCGGCGCGCAGCCATTCCTGCCATCTGTGGACATGGTGTGTGTGTCTAGGTGGTGGGGGTAATGTAATGTAGGCAGGATGTGAGTTTGAGCCCTTCCCAGTAAAAAGGCTGCTGGGTCCCTTCCCTGTGGGTCCCCCTGCCATGCAGTGTTTGCGAAGTATCCGGTGGCACCAGCCCCCCCGCCACCCCCACCCGCATTTAACAAGTTGTCAAGTAAGAAGGTCTCCCGCAGCAGTTAGCCGTTTATTTTGAAGATCGACATTTGTGGAGGAAAACTTAAATATAACCATCAAGTATATTGGTTTTTTTTTTTGGTTTTTTTTCACTTGCAGTCTTTTAAGCACGTTTTAGTCCGGTGTCAAATCCTGCACCTTTTTTTTCAAGACTGCAGCAATCTTTGTTTACAGCTGCCCATGTTCGGCCCGACATTACCCACAATGTTACTCACTTGATTCACATGCATTCAGGTGAAGTTCAACCAACAGGTGCCGAAAAGGCGTTTAGACTTTAGAAATTGGGGTATTTAAAAAAAAAAAACTAATTTTTTTATGTTTTTAGGACTGATTGTGACATAAGGAGCTTTGTACTCACAGACAACCTTCAGTTTACAGCGGGGGTCAAACGGATATTATATTGCCTGCAAACAGTCCCAACGGCAAAGTTACACTTATCTATGAGGTAAAAAAGAAAAACAAACATTAATCCTCAGTTTTTGCAATCTAGTGGTTTTCCAAGGTGACACAATCAAAATCTGCCCAAAGTCAATGTGATTTGATGTGTGCCTGAACACACGCTCACCTCTGCCAAAAACAAACAACGCGCTGATAGCGCTTTTATTTGAACCAGTCACAGGTGCAAAAATGTCCCCTTGGAAATTTTTCAGGAAAATTTCCTTCCCGGCGTCGTTATCAGCAGGTTCCCTCATCATGGGTTAATGAACAAACAGGAGGAAGACGACAACCTGAGTCCAAAACCTCTGCTGTTTTCTAAACAACCGCAAGGATGGACATCATCAAGGCTTCACTTGTTTCATGGCTGAATGAACACGTTTGTTTTTTAACGTATCTATAGTTAAACGTTTCTGTCATGGGGGCGTCCAGATCTGATGGTTTATCAGTTTAGCACCGCGGTTATGTGTTTGCGATAAAGGAATGCTTTTAATAAGTTCCAGCTGGATTCCTTTAAAAGTTTGAATGTTCTGAGAAGTCACAGGATATAGAAGGCAAAGAAGAAAATGGGGGAAAGCTGATCTTTAAGTCTTAAAACAGTTGAACAGCTGGGATAAAGCCAGCAGACATCCCTTTTCTTCCTTGAAATAAATCTTTTTTTTTGGTTACACATTCTTTCTCACTTTGACGAATGACTGACGCAGGTCATCTGAGTTGATCTCCATTTCTCCTGGGGTGCCGGGAAAACGTTAACACGACTCGACTCCTTCCACACGGACGTTTCAACGGATTTGTGTGTAAAAAAGTGGCTGTGCAGAAGTCTGAGTTTTACAGGCTGCTGTCCACCTGTTAAAGAAGGTTCCTCTCGCCAAGTTAGCTACAAACTCCTACTGTACGCGCTCAGCACTGCTTGGTGCGGCATGCTCAACCAATTTTAGTGTCACATGATCCTTTGGAGATGCTCTGAATAGATGTATGTGTATCAGACCTACCTGTGGTCGACGCTTTATCTCGGCCAGTCCTGGCGCGAGCCCAAAGCGGACACTTCCTCTTTGTTAGGCTTGGCCTCACCTCACCCTCCATCCAGGAAGCTTCCAAGGACGCTGAGGAGAATGTTCAGTTTGTGTTTTCTGATTGCTACGGAAATATAAATGACCCACTTGACCTGCAGTTACTGCAACTGCTGTTGGGCTGTGATTGTTTACATATTACTGTTTATGAAACGATGAGCTGGGATTTAACTTGAAGGCGGGGGGGATCAGTTTTCTCGTTAGCCTGTGGTTGTTTGGATGCTTCGGTTTCCCAAGCTCCAGCAGAAGGGAATGAAGGTCAGAGAGATGACATGTATACTAGGACCGAGTCTCTCCCTGGACACTTGGATCCGATATTCAGCATTTTTACAATTATCAGCATCATTAGACAGATATTTAATGTGATGTCATATCCTCTCTGTATGTAGACAACTCTGCCCACAGCTGATTGGTTACCCACTATGAGTTATAATAATGAAGGGTACTGTGCCAAAGGCAAGAAAAACAAAATTAAAGGTCCTAGCTTAGTCTCTAATCAGGCACCATATTGGTTAATAATGGTTGATTAAATTAAAGAGAAGTAAGATGAATCTTCAAAGACACTAGTGGCTCATTTATCAAATCTAGCGGAGGAAAAATATTATTATAATATTTTGGCCTCCTAAATGTGGTTAATTATATTATAATGAAGCAGAAAACAGAAATTCCAAAAAAAACAACGAGTACCTGGGATCTATACTCAACGACGGTTCTTTCCAAGTATTGAACTCTGGGGAGTGAAGCTTGGACTCCAAGGTTTGCGTCGAGATTATTGACTCGTGTAAGATGTCAGAGGCAATGCATTGTGGGAGCTGAATGTGAAGTTTAGAATGTTTCCTTATCTTCGTCCATATAGACCTTAGTGTGAGGAAGAGGTGGGTGGGTTTGGGGAAAGGTTAGTTCCTTATTTCCAGCACTAGGGGGAGCTTTATCTCCAACATCACCATCATTTCTCACGGATTTAGTCCAAATTATGCTGCAAATGAATCGCCTCGAAAAGATCCATCTTGTATGCATTATATTTTACTTTAGATAGTTCTCACTTAGTTACTTAGTTACTAACTTAGGGGAACTTTTCTTTTGACAAAAACACCCCTGATGAACAGCCTGGAAAAGATGTAACCTGTATGTGGCATTGTTCCTTTTTCACTGACCAGGTTTGTTGGTTGTTTCTTAAGATTTTTCGAAGCATTTCTCCCTCTCTCTCAACTCCCATTACCTGTTATAGCATAAATACAAGAGTGAGCCAAACGGTGCATGACAGTGTTGTGTATAGAACCATACTACTGTGTGTACTGTATACATTCTACTTCATCTCCAGTATGCCGGACATTGTAATAGAGACGTACATAAACCAAACTTTATGATTTTTCAGCGCCTGTGGGTCAAAGTCAGTGACACCGTGTGGAGGGGTTTTCTCAAACGCATCGCAGACATGAAAGCAGCTGCAGCTGGTAGACTGGCAAAGAGAATTATTCTTAAAGCAAAAAAAAAAAAGTGATAAAAAGTTATTTTGTGACGGTTTCAAATGATATCGAGTGTCGCCTTGGGAAATTCACTCACTCATTACATGTTTACAACGGGAGGAAGAGGAGCTGCTTGGCTCTGATGGTTGATCTAACAGGTCATCTTTGGTGGAGCAGGTGGAAATGCAGGTTACAAAAAGGAGATGTGACAAAAATGAATTAAGGCCAGAATTGTTGTTTTGTTTTTGCTGGCATGCCAAATGCTTTTTTGTTTTTTGTTTGTGAATGCATAAACTACCTGGTCTCCTTCTGTGTTGGATCACGTAAACGCTGCTGTCGGACAGTCCGTCCTGCTCAGGTGATGATATGCGAGTCCCGTAGTGCGGAGTGCGTTCGGCCCCAGCCGTCGAGGATGTGACGGATGTGGTAAAGGCCTCAGGAAATGTTCAAAGGGGAGCCAGTTTATCTAACAAATGCTACTTTATGTTGGTTCCAGTTTCAAGTATAAACACAGTGCAGCCATTCATGGGGGACTGGTAAACAAGACTCCCGTCCAGGACCCATTTCAAACCGACACGGAAATAGTTTGAGTCAAATGACGCCTTAGTGTTTGAGTGAGGAAAAGAGTTCAGTGTCTGATCTGATCAGAAGACAATTCATAATATGGAAGGGTCTAATTATTAAAGAAGGCCTTATCTCGCTGTGATAGACACACATGTGTGTTCCTACGTGTAAATCATAGTGTGTGTGTGTGTGTGTGTGTGTGTGTGTGTGTGTGTGTGTGTGTGTGTGTGTGTGTGTGTGTGCGCGACTCTCTCACCATCAGACACGTGACGACTTTCTGGGTCAAGTGGACGTCCCGTTGAATCAGATACCGGTGAGTTTTTTTTTTTAATTCCTAAGAAATCTTTATTCTTTGTGATTTGATTTTGTGTTTGTTTTTCGCTGTGACTTTTCCTGCACGAACTCTTGACCCTCCCACGCCTCCACATGGATGTAAACACGCACGCCCTCATTCCAGCGTCTGCTCCGCGTCATTGTATGCAGTTTTGGAAACAATGTCCGCCGTGTTTATGTGAACTGTCTGCTTTGTTTCATTACAAATACAACACCCGCACATTTCTCCCCACGGTTCACTGCCGCCATCATCTGACACGGCGGTGTCTGCCACTACAACGTCATGTGACTAGGACGCTAGGATTTAGGCACGTGGCCATGAGAGGATGTATTTAGATATTTAGAGTTGAATTATGTTCAGTTTTGTTTTTTTTCTCAGACAGAAAATCCTAATTCGGAAAGGCCGTACACTTTCAAGGATTTCCTCCTTCACCCTCGAAGGTAGGCTTGATTATAATAATAATAATAATACGTTTTATTTATAATTATATATTTTTTGTTTCTGTGTTCGAATTTCCATCTTTTGTACTTTTTCTTTTTTTACAACATTTGTTTCCTCTCCTGATTATCCCGCAGCCACAAGTCGAGGGTCAAAGGCCACCTGCGTCTGAAAATGACCTACCTCCCCAAAACCACGGGTTCAGAGGAGGAAACGCCGGATCAGACTGAGGATGTGAGTTAGGCTGCGATCGGCGGTCTCTTTCACGATCTCCATCAAACAACACGGGCGACGTCTCTAGTGTCCAGTCGAATCCCGGGGAAAACTCCGGGATATCATGAACTCGTTCTCGCCGCGTCCACCATAACACAAGAACTCACAAACGTTTTCATGCATCATCTTCAAGTTTTACACCCCCATAGACCTCAGTGCGAGGAAGAACTGGACTGACATTGGGAAAGGTCTGGTGCATATTCCTGCCACTAGGGGGAGTTTTAGCTGCCAAACGTTTTGCGATCATAATTTCTTTTTACCAAAAACGCTATTTATCACTTTGACAGATTTAGTTCAAACTTGACAGCCGTGCAAAAAAAGTAACGATGCGCTGTAATCAGAAAAAGTGTGGATGAACTTAAAGAAACGACAACAGCTGTCCTGTAAAAACAGGATCGTTTGATTGACTCAAAAAATGATTTCAACCAGTCATACTCAATTCAATTTAGTACTTTCAACTTTAACTGATAAGTTAGACTCGTAATACTTGGTTTGATTAAGGTTAGAAGTTTGAGCTATTTCTTTAAGATCATCCACAGTTTTCTTTTTACAGTGCACGTTTAGACCCGGTTAGATCGGTTGGGAATTTTTCAAGACGATTTTACCTTTAAAACACCTAAAGTATAAAATGGTGAAAAAATATTTTTCTATTGTAGGTGCAGGAATCTGACATTATTTAATTCCCTCAGCTTTTTAAGACAAATATTACACACTCTAAAAAAAAAACAATAATAATTTTGTGGAGTAATTTGAAAATAAAATAACTTCCACTGGTGACGCAATTAAATTATTTTCAACTTAAATTGTAAACTCAATCATACTTGATTTAATTTAAGTGTTAGCAGTGAGTAAATCATTTTTTTTTAGAGTGTTTATGCTGCTACTTTCCACTAATGAAAAAGCACTTTGAGATTTGATCCAAATGTAAAGTGCATTATAAATTAAATGTATTATTATTATTATTAATGGTTGGGTGGGATTGTAAAAACTCTCTGAAGAATGCAGATACTTTTATCCTTAAAGGAAGAAGAGCATCTATTTTTGCCGCAGACAAACGTCACATGGGTCACATTACAGCAAAATGATTTTTAGAACACGGACACATCTCCTTAAACTCCCCTCGTTAAAGATGAACTCCATGAGGGGGAGTGAGTATTCGCCGCTTCGTGCGTCCCTGGCCTTTGTAAAATAAGACATTTGCTTCTTCGGAATGATGTCAAGCCAAAGGCTCCTCTGGCGGGTGTCATTAAATGAGAGGAATTAGAATGTCCGTCTCGCTTCTGCCGCCATTGTAAAACTCTCTGTTTGTCTTTTGCAGCCTGGGTGGGAGTTCCTGGAGGCTCAGGACATGTCGGGTCCCAGACAAAACCAGAGGTTGCCGGCTCTACCCCCTGGCTGGGAGGAGCGGCAGGACAACCTAGGAAGAACCTTCTTCGTCAACCACGAGAGCCGAACTACACAGTGGCACCGACCCACGATCCAGTAAGCAAAGTCCCTGCAAGGTATTTATCCCTTCCCTCAGTCCCCCAGCGCCGCTAACGCGTGTCTGTGTCGTGAGCAGGGACAGGGATGTGGAGCTCCAGAGAAGACAGAACAACGACACGGAGGTGGAGCATGCTCTCATTGCACGCCGACAGATCTCCGACCCGGATGAGAACAACACACGGGAGTCTCCTGAGGTAGTTGAACATTTGTACACCTCATAACGTGCGTCCCGCTCGTCTCGTGTTGGCGTTCTGTTCGGACCTACCTGCAGCGTCCCGCTCTACTTAGGCTCAGGGATAACGCAAAGGTTTATTTACTGTCAGAGAAACCAAACCAAACATTCCACAGTCAATCCCAGAACGCCCAGTTAAGTGTTTGCACATGACAACACACTCTACCCGTAACAGTTTCTTCTTCTTCTTAACTATCGTTTGGCTCATTGTGGGCTTAACTGTTTTCTGTTGTCGCTCATAACAGTCATAAAGTTGTTGCTACGGCCACAGCGCCGGATGTTTTGAGTAGAAAAAAAAGGCTCTTCAAAAAAACCTACTGGCAGGTCCTGCTCCTCAGCGAGCAGCAGACAGACATGGAGACCAACCGTCTGCTTTAACGTACTGAGGCGCTTACTAGTGGAGGAGTCAGGTCTTTCCATCAGGAGTCGAAGGAGACACAAAAAAACCCCAGCATTGATAGGCGAGAGGATATTAAACTTCATCAGGTGGACTGAAGCGCAGCTCTAAGTAGATGAAGATGCTGAGCTGTTGAATGGGGGAAAATTCATCATGTCTGTTTGTCAGCTGTGTGTTCAGAGTTTGTTTCCACGGCAACAAGTGGCAAAAAAAAGAAAATCTATAATATCACCCAACGTTGTCCACAACACAGCTCTGTAGGGGAATGGCCTTTGATAACTCTGCAGACCCCATGTGGAAGCCAGATGCTTCACTGCTGTTTGTGGCGGGGCAGTTTTGGATGAACCTCTTCAGACTGTGTCATAAACACTTTCATTGACTCCAAACAAACCCACTTGTTGTTTTTGGCGAAACGGAGCTCTGAACGTCTCACGCTGTATATTTTTTAAACTCCGTAGTGATTTGGCAGAGATCAGTGGCTACGTCCCCCACCCCCCCACTCCACCTCTCTTAATCGTATCTCTTCTGATCCCTCTTCTAGAGTTGGGACATCATTAACGAGGACGAGTCCATCCTGTCTCGTAGCTTCACGTCGGCGTCCCCCCTCTCGCCTGCGCCCGAGTTCAGCGCGTTCTGCGGCGAGCTGAGAAACGTTCACGTATCGGGGTCCGCCGCTGGGGATCTGCACACCTCCCGGACCGTGAGTCTTCCTCTGTGCAGCAGAAGGTTGTAGGGAGGAGGGATGTCACGATATCAGATTTAGGTGTGACGATTATTGTTGGAGGAAGAAAATGACAGTTTTAAGGTTTTGATGAGGATGGAGACCAGGGAAAGAGACACTGAGCCATGACTGCACAAAGCTGTGTCTGTTGTTTGTGGCGTGCATGTCAGTGCTGTCTGTGGCGTGATGTCACCTGTTTACATCCGGAGGTGTGTTTGGATTGGCAAGTCACCATAAGATTAAAAAAAAACCTGCCCAAATATTGTAAATGCGCCGACACAGCTCTGTGTGTGTTCTGCCACCTTTCTACCGCCATGAACTTTTTCACACATAACAGTGAGCTTCGGGCGCCCGTGAACCTTTCACTGGTTTTCCAACCCATCAGCTTCAAGGTCATAATGTTCTCTTGCTGCTGAATGTATCCACCCACTGGATACTTTCTTATTCACTTCAGTTGTCGGTGGTTCTGGTATATTCCACAGATGATTACATTTTGGTGACGTCACATGTGTTTGCAGCATGTAAAATGAAATAAGAGGATAAAGCGTTTGGAGTCGAGACGCCACGTCGGGGCGAGGCGCCCTAAAGAGCGCTGCTTTCACATCACCAGCCGATGCGCCGCAGATCAGAATGAGATCGGTCATCTTAACTAACGGTCTTTATACCTGGCTAAATAAATATAAGGCAGCAGTAGTGATGTCAGCGTGTCTTTGGAAGCTGCATGGTTACCCAGAGTCGCCGTAACGGACCGCACCGTTGATGGTTCCCCTCACATCAGCAATACCTTTCTTGACCTTGATGCCTTCATCAAACATCAGCGTGCAGCACGTCTGGATTCAAACAGCCCTGAATCCCAAATACTTCCCACAATGAAGACGACCCGCTTTGAAGGTCCAACTCGTTGCTGGTTTTCCTTTTGACCGCTTATCTTGCGAATATTAGCGATTCTCCTCTCACGATTATGTTTCTCGTCCAGCCAGGGAGTATTTTGAACAAGTAACACCGCGAAATGCTAGCGGCTGCAGTTTTTCCTTTGATAATCAGATCATCCCAACATGTGATGAACCGTGCTGCTGTAATAAGAGACTGTCGTCTCTGACATCCACTCTTACTGCAGGACCGTGCTTCTAACTCAGTCCATTCCAGTCCCAGAAGAAGTGTTCGAACCACGCCGGGAGAAGAACACGCCATTAGTCCCGTGGTGAGTATTTCACTTCCTGTCCTGTCTCAGTAAACAAACAAAACCGGATGTTGATGAAGGAGCGTGACGATTTCAGTCTGCTTTTATCACCACGGCTTTCCTGTGCTGAGGAGATTTGATATGGAGGTTTTAGAGAAGATGAAAACTTTCACTACTGATCCCCCGATTCATGGATTGTGTCCACTGGCAGCTGGTGCCCACCTCAGCAGGGCTGCCCCCAGGCTGGGAGGAGAAGCGGGACATCAAAGGAAGACGCTACTACGTCAACCACAACACCCGCAGCACTTCATGGGTGCGGCCCACGCTTCAGGTACAGAGTGAACATTCGTAGTGGTACCAGAAGAGGGGCGCTTGAATTTCTAGTAATCAAATATTTTCAGATTGGATGTGAAATCAGTTGAAATCCAGTTGTTGGTTTAAAACCAACCCTTTCATATTCTGCTTTGGACATTGGACAGAGAACCACCGATTCAGTAACGGCATCAGCAGCATCATCAGCGGCAGTACAGAGTGGTCCTGTTTTACCCCAGAGCCCGCCTCCATCCCAACCCGCCGAGGAGTCTCCTCAACTCACCGCCGGTCCAGAGCCCACGCACGACACCAGCTTCCTGCTGGCTGGCTGGGAGGTCCGCAGCGCTCCCTGTGGAAGACCCTTCTTCATCGACCACACCACCAAGACCACCACCTGGGTGAGACTTCCGATAAGGACGCGTTATCGTTACTGACCCTTCTTGTTCCTCTCTGACTGAAACACACCCTGTTTGCTCTCACCTGAACAGGAAGATCCGAGACTCAAGGTTCCTGTGCAACAGAGGAGGAGCACCTCAATGGACCCATCTGACCTTGGGCCTCTGCCAGTAGGTTCATGAGTTTAATCCATCTGTTGTTAACCAGACATTGTACTCTAGAACCACGTCCAGGAACCAGTCTGCTCTAGGATCAGATCCCATAGTGACTCAATAAGGCAGATAAATAAAGTTAAGTAGTTTTTTCTGAGCTCAGGATTAAAACAGTCGAAACCTTTCATAGGAGCTAAACTCAGATACAACTGGACTCATGGTTGGAAAGTTATGGACGAGAAACTGTGTATTTCCGCAAAAAAGATCCTCCTAACTAGTCAAATGTGAACTATGTGATAATAATGTGAACTATTATAACCCCCCCACTGAGTTAAATATGAACTATTCAGTATTATATGACCTATTAAAGCAAAATATGATCGGATCGGTCGGATCATTTGCACGAGCTGCCTGTTGTACCTAATGGTCCAAACCCAACTCGTTCTGTTCTTCCTTCCTAGCCTGGTTGGGAAGAGAGGATCCACAGTGACGGGAGGATATTCTACATAGATCACAGTGAGCATGACATTCAAAGCTCAGAAGATACATCCTGAACTACATTTTAAAGATATTAACGACAGAGTGCTTCATTTCGCAGACACCAGGATCACACAGTGGGACGATCCTAGATTACAGAACTCGGCTATAACCGGACCCGTGAGTATTCATCGTATTTGATGTATTGTTCTCTATTAACATCTTTGTGGCGCACAATATAAAAGTCAGAAGGTTGATGCCTCTTTCAGTCCATAATAAGGGTGGAGGCGGTTGGTGCTGGGTCGTGCTGCGGCGTGGGAGCACACGAACAGCTTTGCATCATAATTTGGTCCAAGGACTCCCACGGATTTCCTCTCATTTCCTTGTCCTGCCTTAATTACAACCTAATTATAACTTAATTACAACTCGTCCAGGGAAGATTTGTTCCCCCTGCTCGTCTTCAGTCTTCAGGCAGCATGATATCGTTTGAGGCACTAACCAACTCAATAGACACTCTGAGCAACTTGTAAACAACGGAAGAGCAGCTGATCTGATCGCCGGGTCACGTGACCCAGCAATCCTCCAATAGTCGGATCCGTTTCGGCTTTTTCTCTGCAGGGCTTCTTATTTCTTCTAAAACAACCTGCGGTGCTCTTAACAACCCGCCCACGCACAGAATGGATCAGTCCGATACCGTATTTGACTCCATATCTTGGATTGATCTGGTTAAATAAAGGTTAAATGAAAGCAAATAAAGAAATGAGGCCTGATCTTGATTTTGTGCCACTGAACACTCTCCTCTGTTGATTATAGGCGGTGCCTTATTCCAGAGATTATAAACAGAAGTATGACTACTTCCGGAAGAAGCTGAAGAAGCCGGTGAGTGCTTGTGTTTTTCAGAGCGACATTGGTAACGCCTCCTTTTACAGTCCCCAAAGTATTTTCCAGATAAAATGCTGTTAATACCAATGTATTATCAGGTAAATATCTAGTATTTCACCTGTAGTTCTTCTTTATTAACCCATTTAATACTGGTTGTGATGCTGGATAAATACCGTGTGAGTAAGGGACTATAAAAGGAAGGGTCGCTCAATTATTGTAACGTGGACTGACTTTAAATCCTTCCCCATGATTTCACTTTCACACATGTATGCTCTTTTTTCAACGCAGGCTGACATCCCCAACCGCTTTGAGATGAAACTGAGAAGGAGCGCCGTGCTGGAGGACTCGTACCGACGCATCATCTCAGTGAAGAGGGCGGACCTGCTGAAGGCTCGACTGTGGGTGGAGTTTGAGGGAGAAAAGGGACTGGACTACGGGGGCGTGGCCAGAGAGTGGTTCTTCCTCATGTCCAGGGAGATGTTCAACCCGTACTACGGACTGTTTGAGTATTCTGCCACGTGAGTCTCCTTCTATAACCGTCTGGGGTTTAAATGATTGCAGACGTCTTCACCTGACTGGTGTTGTACAACCCAGGCCGGATAACTTCTCCTGTGTGTAATTTTTTAATTTCTATGAAGAAGAAAAAAAAGTTCATTAACGTAGTTCCTGCTCACGCATGATTCCGACATGCTCATCCTCTTTAACTGTCGAAAACCACAAATGGAAGAACTGGATTTACGTTGGGAAAGGTCAGTTGCGTATTTTTGCCACTAGGGGTAGTATTGGCTCCAAAATCACAGTTTCCATGCCACGATTTCACAACCGTGGGTTCAGTTTAGTCCAACTTTGGTGCATAGGAATCCACTGGTGAAGATCTATCTGGTATACATCGTACACCAGATAGTAATATATATATATTTTTTTTTTTTTTCTAAGATAATAATGTTCTTTTACTTCTAAACCATACGTCCAAATTAGCTGATATATGAATCCACACAAGGAGATCTCGCTTGTGTATTAGTTCCCTATAATTGTTCATATTTTACTCTTTATGGTGAAGCTGTTTGTGGAATCACATCTTCTCGTCGGTAATTTCCAAAGTTGTCAGAATTCAGGTTCTATGAATTGATTGATTAATTCATTCATTATTTGTCTTATTCCTGAGCTCAGAAAAACTAGTTAACCGTATTTATCTTCATTATTGAGTCACTGTGGGATCTGATCTGAGAGCAGGCGGCTGACAGTTAGGTTGAGTCACTATGGACGGTTTGAGATTGTTAATAATTCACATTGAATTTGAGGAGATCAATCAGGCGGGGTTGCTTGTGACACAAAAGCAGACGTCCAGTTTGACACGCTAACCTTCTCACACAAGCTGGTTAATCGGTAATAACAGGAGAATCACGCAGGCAACCTGGAATTACATCTTGCCGTTGTAATGTTGTTGTTTTTCTCTCCTAATACAACAAATTTTTGAAAACTTTTTAGTTTTATTTCAATCGTTTTTTCCACGTGTTACTATTCTCACGAATTTATGGGAAACCTGACGGGAAACTCTTCAGCGACTCTTATGCAAATGGCTTTCGGTAAACTGATGTGAGCCGGGATCAAGTTTTCCGCTGGAGACCAGAGTTATTGCTATTTACATAACTGAGGATGAGCATCAATGAAAACCAAACCCTCGACTCAAAATAGAAAATACACATGAGAGAGCTCTAATTATTTGTGGGCAGGAAACAGATGAACTCGTTTAGGGAAATATTTGTTCTCTGAAGTCTCCACTTCATGTTTTGTTTCTCCAGGGACAACTACACACTGCAGATAAACGCCAACTCGGGATTATGTAATGAGGACCACCTGTCCTACTTTAAATTCATCGGCCGTGTGGCAGGCATGGCAGTTTATCATGGCAAACTGCTCGATGGTGAGTGCTAACTGTTCACGCACCTTCCCGACTGCATGAATGTCATTTAAACAAGGGTGGGTTACACAGAAGGGGAGGCAGAGCCGCAGTGGATAAGGGAGTGGAGTGGAGGTTCACTGATTGCAATTTTCTTGGGCGATCACCGATTTTTATTAAGTCTGACCCATAACGATTTTGGTCGATTCCGATTTCTTTCTTTCTTTACCGTTTTAAAATAACAACGAGAAATATATTTAGTATCTCTTATTTTGAAGGATAACAGTGGAAGAAAGTCCGTTTGGCATTGTGTATGTATTCTCACCTGTTGAAATGAATGCCTCTCTTAAACTAATTGTGCGACATTTCAGTCAGTCGTTCAGTCCGTTACATGTTTTGCGTTGGCTTCGTTCAGGGACTTCAGCGCTCGTGGCTGACTCTGCGCTCTCGCTAGCTTTAGCGGCTATGCCAACCTTAGCTTCTTGAAACGTAATATGTGCGTCGGGGTGATTCATTTTGAAGTGTCTAATTAAAACCTAATCTAATCTGTCTAATTAAATGACAGCAATCGATACATACACACAGCGGGCTTATAGCTAGCTCTGAGCTAACGCCAGCTTTAGCCCCTCCTCTGACCTTAGCTTCTTGAAACTTGCTATGTTCCTTTGGGAGATTACATTTTTTTTTAAAGTGCGTGATTAGGTTTGTTGACCCGAACGTTTTTGGGGTTCTTCCTCCACAGCTTCTTTTTTGTCCTTAATGGTGTTACAAATTGCGAGTTTTGGGTTTTCTGGTGTTTTCTGGTTTACTTTGAGATGTTTGGAGCCATGGCAGCTCATGCTACGGGTGGGTAACCGGCAGTGAGTGAGGCTCCTTGGCATATTTCATCAAAGTGGAGCTCCCGGCGCCGATCGATCCATCGGCCCACCTCTAGATTAGAGCAAACTGCACGATGTTTAATAGATTCTGACCTTTAATGTTTGTGCTTGAAAGCTTTCTTCATCCGGCCTTTCTACAAGATGATGCTGCAAAAGCCAATCACTCTCCAGGACATGGAGTCTGTTGTGAGTTTCTATATAAAATGATTAATACACAAAACCCCTCGATTCCACATGGAATTCCATCTCGGTAAATGTCGCCTCTTGTCGTTTCAGGACAGCGAATATTTCAACTCCTTGATGTGGATTTTGGAGAATGATCCAACAGATTTGGATTTGCGGTTCACCATCGACGAGGAGCTCTTTGGACAGGTTTGTGCAGCGGTCCTTCAGGGTCTCCACTGGTTTCACGCGTTACTGTGTTTCTTTTACATGGACCTCTCCCATTCTACTTGTTCAGACCCACCAGCATGAGCTGAAGCCTGGCGGCGCCGACATTGTCATCACCAATGAAAACAAGAAGGAGTACATCCAGTAAGCAGCAGGGATGGAAAAAAACAAAACACTCTATCATCCTCACATGATGGAATTAAAGCTTGACGCTCCTTTTGTTCCTGACAGCCTGGTGATTCAGTGGAGGTTCGTGAACCGGATACAGAGGCAGATGACGGCCTTCAAAGAGGTGATCCATTGCTCAATCTGATTTATAGTGAGCGGCATAAAGTGCAACACGAGAGCCTCAATCCTCTATTTCTTTCTGTGATAGGGATTCTTTGAGTTGATACCGCTGGATCTGATCAAGATCTTTGACGAGAATGAGCTCGAGGTGAGTTTTCTCCGTTAATCCTCTGAGCTGAATCTGAATCTGAATCTGAATCTTAGCCGAGCGTGAAGACGATTGACGGCCGGCCCACCTGCCCTCTTGTCCCCCTTGCAGCTGCTCATGTGTGGCCTCGGAGACGTGGACGTGAACGACTGGAGGGAGAACACCAAGTACAAGAACAGCTACTCCTCCAACCACATGGTCATCCAGTGGTTCTGGAAAGTACGGCCACTTTCCCCGCCTTCATGTTTTCCTTCTCTTTCAACAGTTTTTTATATATTGCGTACACGTTTGTCTCGTCATAGACGGTGCTGCTGATGGATGCAGAAAAGCGAATCCGGCTCTTGCAGTTTGTGACGGGAACGTCTAGGGTTCCGATGAACGGCTTTGCTGAACTTTACGGTGAGAAGACCTGCAGCGTTTCACAGGATATCCCCTCCTCCACCCACTCACCCGTCCAGATTACAAAAGAGGGACACTCTCTGTGTCGTGGTGCGTCACATATGTTACATCTATGCTAAATGCACTTGGCTCTAAGTGATTTCTTTACCTTCCAGGGTCTAACGGACCACAGCTGTTCACCATCGAGCAGTGGGGGACGCGCGATAAACTCCCCCGGGCCCACACGTGGTGAGCATGTCACGGATTTTTATGTTTTGTTTTACTCCATTAACACTTTACACATAGCGTTGCAATGCGCTGTAGGCCTTTTCACAGTTTGCTGAGAGTGCGTGAGGACATTTCAAAAGGCTAAAGCGAAATAAAAATGCTTGCGTGGCTTTTAGATTTTCCATGCTTTTAATCTGTTGTTGTTGTTGTTGTTGGTCACGGTGTGGCATCATTACCGTAGAGCCGCCCTGGCGTTCTTGTTTGCTCTGGAGCCTCTGTCACGATAAAGAATGAATGATAACATGAAAAGATCGAGTGTGAAATCATATCTAAAGCTGGGCTCACACTGCAGGATGTTTGGTCACTGGTTTCAGCCTGATTCACCAGTTCTGACCGTCTGGAGAAAACTGAACTATGTTTGGTCCACTGGGAAAGTAAGGCTTTGACAGATCCACTCTTGACATCTCTAGCTACTAAGCATAGACAGCCCCCCCCCACAGCAGCCATGTTTTCATTACTCAGCTGCTCCTCCAGAGATCACGTATTCATTTCTCTCTCTGGGATGTAATTCCTAATGAAATCCTGTGTTGTGTGATGACCTCGTCCTTTAAACATCGAAGCGTGTGAAATCTTAATCTTGATATTTAAAGGAAGATAATCTGTTAAGATTCTCCTTGTGTGAATGAGGAAATCCTGACTTCATAACCAGTGAGGATGTTAAACCCCCCTGAGTGTTAGACCACCTCCCATGAGCCGCTGGTGGATTGAAGTCCTCTAGTGGCCGTTTACGGTCACTGCATCTATTTGTATTTATACTTATTTTCATTGTCTAACTATTTCATCTCAGCATTATAATTGTCCTGTTGGGACTATATAAATGTATCTGCGCTTTATCACGTCACGTGATTACCTCTGCTTATTGGTTTTAGTGATAATTGTTAACCAGCTCTGAAAGCAGGAGTCTATGAAGATGGTGCACGACTAATATATAATTAAAAAAAAAAAACTAAGTCAGTAAGAAAAACACACAGCTTCAGCTTTGTGAGTGAACAAATAGGAAGAGAAGCCAATTTTACCCCCAGCATGATTTTGAAGTGGAGCGGATTTCCCTTTGACTATCTCACCATCTTTACCTTCTCCCCTCAAGCTTCAATCGTCTGGACCTGCCTCCTTACGAGTCTTTTGAGGAACTGAGGGAGAAACTCAGCATCGCCATTGAAAATGCACAAGGCTTCGACGGCGTGGATTAGAACTTCTGCTGTGAAGGAGCGGCGCTGACATCTCTTCAAAGAAACACGCCTCTGTCGGACCTGACCTGGGTCCCAACCTGTCCGCTGTGTGACACATGAAGGATCGTCACACAGCTTTCACTCTGCCGAGGCACACGGAGAGACGGGACGTGGGTGACGGAGATCTTCGTCTCACCGTGTGTTCTTAAGTTTACGAAGCAAAAATGAAAAGCTCTGCATCGCATAAGTGCGACATCTAACTTAAAGCCACGCCTTTCGTTTGGACTGAATAGAAAACTTTGACCATGTATCATTTTAAATTTAGTTCTGTTTCTCCTCTTTTGAAATCCCTGGACTTTTCCTTCCTCTCACTGCGTGTCGGTGCTGGAAAGAGCGGACCATGGGTCGGAAGCCCACTGTGACTTTTGAACGGAGAGATTAGAACCCACAACCAATGTCTCCAGTCCAGTAGCATTCACAGTTTTAGTCCAGAACCCCTCTGAACCCGACACTGACCCCCTCCCCTGGAACAATACGACAAGAAAAAGTTGTCTAGACGATTTAAACTCAGAAGCTAACGGGGGATAAATAACATTTGATCCTAAATATAAAGATGTGAAACATTTTTTCTGATCAATTCTATGTTTTTCATTCCATCTTATCAGAAACGCTGATGCAAATCCCAAATGTGCACCTCAAAACCCCTTCTAGCAGAAACCCTGCAGTTTGTTGTTTGATGAATGTAGCAGGGATGTAAACACACCGGAGGGTTAATCCAGAACTCCGGCTTAAACTCAGAATTTATTGAACCTGCTTTCTGGAAAACACCCCCGGACCAGAAACAGGTATTCTAATTATCCAGGAGTTCATATCTTCTTTTTTTTTCTCCCCTTAAATCCAAAGACCTGACGGCGGTGTTAGCATGTGCTGGAAAGAACTGCAGAAATGCTCACATTTACACGAGATAACGGAATATCCTGTGATTTTTTTGTGAGTCCCCAGTTATTGCAGACAAACAAAAAAAACCTGTGGACACAAACATGAGGCCGCCTCCCACAATATCTAATATCGAAGAAGTTATTAAAACTGTGGAAATGCGACGTTTGGCGTTATTACAGGCGCACCTCTGCATTATGCGTCCTTTTACTGTCTTTCGTTTATTCGCGATAAGTAACCACTCGTTTAGGAAGAACGCAAGCCTGGTTCCAACAGAGCCGGAACGCCGTAAAACGGACTGTGATGATTTCCCTCGTCCTCTTTCGCACATATTCAGTTTAAACCTCCGACGAAGGCGGTTGATCAAACCCTCCAATGTCCTCACCAACAAAAAAAATACAGAAGAAATGATTTGAAAGTCATGTGGTCCGTTTGACTTGTGGTGTCCCCCAGGGCTCCCTCCTCGGACCCTTACTCCTTTGCGTATGGAAGCTGCCACTCAGTCATATTAGAAAGAATTTAGTGGCAGGTATTTTTCAGTAAGAAATAGTGACTCAAAATGTGTTAGACCAAACAGTTGAGCGGGACATTAACGGGTTTTTAATATCTTATAACTATGATTTATTTGTATACTCGGACGAGTATCAGCGCTTACTGAAGTCAAACCTGTTTGACTCCCCTCTGTGTTTTTATTCATTTGTCGCGGTGTCTCCACCACTTTGGAATCCGGTTTGAATGTGAATGTAAGTTGGTATCCTACGTCTCCTGGCCAGTTTCTTAAAGAAACACTCCCCAACAGAATGACTGCATCACAACGGGGACATTTTTGTTTCTCCTGCTCCTCACGGGTTTGACATTTTAGCACATAGCTCTATTTTTTTAGAGTGCAAATTTAAAATCTGTTTTTTTCTTGGCTGTCAAAATATGTACAGATTCTAATTGTCTGCTTTCCGAAACAAACAGGTTGACTTTCTTATGCCTTTTGTAGGAAAGTAAGTGTACTCGAGCACTAGTTTGGACGTTCCCTGCCCTGAAACGTGTTTACGCTGCCTGCCATGTTTACTGGTTGTGGATTAAAGGAAGATATCGCGGGCTGGTGCTTGTCTCTGACAAAAACACTTTTATACTTATGCTTTTATAAAGTGAAGCACTTTGTTGATTTTGATGAGTCTTACTTCTGAACTGTTTGATTCTTTGCCAAACTGTCACCCGCAGACTGCTTCAATCACTCTCTGAGGAAAATGATCCAATGCTTGTGTTTCAATGTTTACATGTCAACATTAGTGAAAATATGCACATTCTCTTCTTTCACGTCTATTTAAGTTGAAATACGGACGTAGACTTTTGATTGTTTATTGATGTTCGGATCTCTGTGGAAATACTGTTATGTATGAATTGTTGTCTACTAAATGATGAATAGATCAACTCTTAATTTCTGACATATAGCGTTTTGAGGATATAGAATTAATCACCTTTACTTAGTTGCTTTATCACAACAACAACATGCATGCAACATATATACAACAGTTTAAAGGTTGGAATGAAGTGTAGCTGTTAAATACCAGTTTAATAACCTATAACACACCAAATTAAATATATTTGAAAAATAAAGAAATATGGAAACGACTGCTCAGCATCTTTATGTCTCTTTCTTTTTTTTTACTCCTATTCCCTCTTTGATAAACTTTTAAGCAATTATAAGCATTGACTAGTTTATCAAATACTTAACTGTTGTTAGCAGACTTAAATTTTCTGTTGTTGTTTTTTTTTTACCTTTGCCAAGGATGGAGGTTATGATTTTACTCCTGTTTGTTTGCCTGTCTGTGAGCAAGATTACGGAAAAAGTAATGAATGGATTTGCATGAAATGGTATCCAGATGTAGGTCTTGGCATATCCTACTGCTCATAAATTCTAGTGACTTTACGTGTTTCACAACATTTGTGAGAAAAATGATTAAAATAAGCCCATGTGGCGAGGCGCTCTCTTGAAACTCTGTCCATTAACGCCTTTCGTATTTTGATTCCTTTGATGTGCCTTTTGAAGTGGGGCAGAGGGCTCATTTTCAAAAGTTTGATCCCTTTGATGTTCCTTAAGAGGAGGTGGTGGGAGCTTGTTGGGCTGATCAGAGACGCTGAAGTGGAAGGAGCAGGAGACGACCGGCTACAGAGTATCTTGAGACGTACTCAGAGAGTTTGTTGGCGTTGTCAGTAGATTTAGAGGCTTGCAATAACTCAGACATTAAAGTAGAAATCTGCATGAGTTTTTCCTAAGCTTTTGCCTTGTTCCTTTGATGTTTTATACTGGAGAGGAACAGGAAATGGCGCAACATTGTCAGTTTGGGAAGCTGGCGTATAAATAGATAATTAATGGCGTATAAATAGATAATTAATGACAATGTAATGACATTACAATGACCCAACTATCCTACACATGCATGTCCACTTCTTTAAATTTAAAAAAACAAAAGGTAAATCATCAGACAACAAAAATGATTTCTCATTAAACACAGTAGACCTTGTGTGTCTGGATCCACACCAGAATCTAATGGGTTCTGACCTGACCTCCATGCACCTCTCCTCCCCAATGTGTCATGAAAAATATGGTCATTACTTTTTTACAAAATCCTGAAAACAAATTAAAAAATCATTAGATTCATGAGACACACGGAATTGTTTGAACTGAAAGGTTCCTTTTTTCTCAAGAGCACCCATTAAGGTGCAGAGGGGGTCCTTAGGGTGATGACGGTGGACTTTTGATTAAATTATAAAGGTACGAAACCATTCAATCAAAGATGCATGGCTGATTTATTTTTATTTCTTGTATTTCTAGTACTTCTGTATGTATTGATAAAAAAAATGTATCAACTAAAAAAAGTATAATGGTTTATATGGTCTATATTTAAATGCTGAATTAGGTTCCCCACCTCTCTAAGAAAAAAAAAAGTCACGATTCACCCAACACTCTTTCCAATAAAGATAAAATTTCAGCTAACGAGGCATCAGTGGGTCTGACTTTTTTTCTTTTAATAGCTAATGTCACATTCTTTCACAAAATCCTTGAACATCCTCATCCTGGTGAGGATGAGGATGTCCCCCCCATAGATATTTATAGTCTCTCTTTAAGGTAACACATGTTTTCAGTTTAATGTTAAAATGCTGGAAACATGTAGTACTGGATTTCTCCAGCTGGGGGCGCCTGCGCACAAGAGAGCCTCCCTCATAGACAACTCTTCTTATTTAAACTTCCATCTGAATCAGAAAGAAAGACAATTTACTCGTTTTGCATAGTTTTTAAGCAGAAATCAGCTGTTATCAGTAATGCACTTTTACTATTATTACAATCATTAATCTCTTTAAGTTCTTCTTAGTTCCTGCTGCTTCACTGCTGCTCTTGGCTTTATTGTGACTTATTTAGAACTACTCTTCACTGTAAAATAAATGAAGGTCGGTCTGAGTGGATCTCAAGCTCTTGTAAATATGATATGTGTCCCGACCCGGCAGCATGGAGGAAACATGCGGTTCTATTACACAGCTAGTACTGCGAGATGATCACAGAGGACCCATCTGCATCTCTGTGGTCAGAACCTTTTATGTGATTCAGCACAACAGTACCTTATTTCTACACCAACCCCCCATCCCCATGTTGGGGCAGTAAAATCCTCTCCAGTCCACAGGGGTCAGTTGAAAGGTCACGCGGGATTCAAGCTGGCCTTTTGGACACTGCGAGGGTCAGCGGGGAGGGGCATGTGTGGCAGCGGGAAGACACAGGCCTCAGCCAATGGGAGCAGGTCTTCTTTACCCACAACCTCAGCAACATTCATAACCTGATAATGACTTCTAGTCCATTGATCTGGACTCAGAACCTGACCGGAGTTCACATGCAGGCGGACCCAGCACTCCACCCACAAACTCTGCCTTATTGGCAGGTGCTGAAACGGAATTCTTGATTAGTTGTAGCACCCTGGGGAGATTCTCGCTGACCATGAATGAGGCCGACTTCTCGGTTTCTCACATTATGTAAGCGGAATCTGCACCGAGGTTGTGTTTTACAGCAGGAGTTCCCACTGCGGGGGGATTAAAGGGGCATGTAGGAGCAGTGCTGTGACTAAAGATGCCACTTTAAAGAGCTGTTCTATAGATAATTACAGAAATAAAAATAATTTAAAAAAAATGAAAAATGATTTCTCTGCAAATTTCGATTTATTTGGGACATTTATTAAATCTAATATCTTATACACACATACGCACAGATTATTTAACATAAAATGACAATTTGTTCGAATATAAAATGTATTTAACAATAAAAAAAAACTAAAAGAAAAAAACAACTCCAACAATTTCAGGATGAAATTTTGTATTTCATGGAAAATAGTTCATTTTAATTGGATTAGCTCAAAAATGTTTTGTAAACAATGTTTTATTTGACAGTTATCAGACTAAGTGTCTTACGAGTGTCATATAGTTTTTTAATGGAGAAAATAAAGTACAGCTTATCTAACAGGACGCTCTCAATAGCAAATAGCCTCTGGTGTCCCCCAGGGCTCCGTCCGTGGTCCCCTTACTCTTTTGGAAACACGTGAAACACACATTTCCTAAAATAAGATATCTTTTCACAAGAAATCCCACCTGTTTTACAACATTTTGCACTAATTACCTTTCAACGTCAAATTCAGGGAAAAGCTTGCAATGATTCACAACTTCCTGTTGACCTATAATTAGAAAAGAAAGAGGATTTTATTTTTTAGATCTCATCCCCATATATCGGTGACAGCAATGATTGTCAGATTTATAAACCAAACTCCATCAGGTTCTCTTTGCTGAACCAGAACACGCTGACTGGACATCACAGCTGGGCTGAATAAAAGTTCATAGAGGGAGGGGTTAGGAGCGTGGGAGGGTGGGGGTTCGATCTCTCTCCACGTCAAGTGATGGACATCGGATCAATACGGACATTGACACAGCAGCTGTCTTGCTCCTATCAATGCTTCCTGGTAATTGCAGGGTTGGGTTTTAAAGGACAGGAGGAAAAACTCATTTACATTAACCTCTTTCGGGCCGTGGCTCCATTAGGTGGGCGGTCCGTCTGCGGCGGTGGGGGATCTGTTCACTTGTATCGATAAGGGAGAGTGAAAGGCTCCTGATGGATCCTATGGCGACGACGGGGCTGCATGAACGTTGACCTTTCATCGTCTGAAAGTGTAAAGAATCGTCAGTCACGGTTTCAGAAACACAGAAAAACGTGTTTGATCTTATCTTTAAGATACTGAATAAACTGTGTTGATTCCAAATGTTAACATTGGGAGAAGTTATTCAACAACTCAAAGTCTATTTTCTCAGTTTTCTGGGAATTTTTAACTTTAGCTCACAGTCTTCCTCAGTATTTGTTAACTTGTGCAGGTGGAGACACGAGAAAAAAATGTTTCTGTGTGTATGAACACAGTTAAAGGTTAGATGGATGGATGGATGGAAGGATGGATGGATGGATGGATGGATGGAAGGAAGGGTGGATGAAAGGATGGATGGATGGATGGATGGATGGAAGGAAGGGTGGATGGAAGGAAGGGTGGATGAAAGGATGGAAGGGTGGACGAGGATGGATGAAAGGATGGATGAAATGATGGATGGATGGATGGATGGATGGAAGGATGGATGGATGGATGGATGGATGGATGGAAGGGTGGATGAAAGGATGGATGGATGGATGGATGGATGGATGGATGGATGGATGGATGGATGGATGGATGGATGGAAGCGTGGACAAGGATGGATGTATGGATGTATGGATGTATGGATGGACGGATGGAAGGATGGATGGATGGATGGATTGATGGATGGAAGGGTGGACAAGGATGGATGTATGGATGTATGGATGGATGGATGGATGGAAGGGTGGACAAGGATGGATGTATGGATGGATGGATGGATGGATGGAACGATGGATGGATGGACAGATGGATGGAAGGATGGATGAAAGGATGGAACGATGGATGGATAGATGGATGGATGAATGGATGAATGGATGGATACATGGATGGATGAATGGATGGATGGATGGATGGAACGAGGGAAAGATGGATGGATGGATGGATGGATGGATAGAATAATATTTATGTTCAATGTAAGATGTACTTATGAGGATATTACAACTTCCCGAGCAAAAATATACTTAGTGCAAAACACTAATACAAATGTGAAAAAACTTTGGATGGCCCCACAGAAGTGTGCTGTGAGAGGGCTGATGAAGATGTACGGAGAAAGTCAGAAGGAGCTGATGAAGATGTACGGAGAAAGTCAGAATGAGCTGATGAAGAAGTACGGAGAAGGTCAGAAGGTGATGATGAAGAAGATTAAGAGAAAGGCTTCGACAGAGTGCTGAGAGGGGAATTGTGGGATGGCATGAAGAAGTCTGTACGTCAGATCGGTAGAAGAGACGTAGAGGAGCAGCATGACAGCAGTGAGGTGAGCAGCAGGTGGAGCAGCAAGGTGGAGACGGGACTGCACCAAGGATGGGTTCTGAACCCCTTCTTGTTTGATATGGTGATAGACATTCTTGAGTATTCTGCAGCTTAAATATCTCTCTGCGATCAAATTCCCATTTTCCCCGCACATTTTGTGTACCTTGTATATCCAACAGGGAGTACTCCAGGTTCTAGCCCACAACAACAGTGTAGAGAAACGCCTAGTTGGTGGTACTTTTATTGACTTTGAAGCAGCAGTGATCAAAAAGTTTCTGACAAAATCCATTGATTGTTTGGTTTCATGGTATAACTATAATATAAGATGTTAGAGAATAATTTATCTGGGGGAAATAATGCCTGAAAGGCACGATTTTTCTTCTAAAGGTCTCTTTAACTTCTGCGCTGATGCAGAAGGACTTGGTGCCACCAGGCTGGAGGTTGGGTTCGGGTCTCACTGGTCCTCCCTGGATGGAGGGTCTCCCCGCAGCTGCCGGTAGGGGTCGTTTGAGTAAAAGCTTGACTCAGCGGTCCAGACGTGATGAGTAGACTCTGTCCATCCCAGAGGAGGGAAAGTAACTCCGGCAGCTCCGTCCACCAGCGCTGCTCCTCAGTAGGAGTGCAGAACATGTGGAGGAGACACCTAGGAGACATCTAGGAGACACCTAGGAGACATCTAGGAGACAGTAGCTTAGCTAGCATGCTCGGACAATTCATGTAGATGGCGCCTGTCCACCCAAAGAGGTCACATCAGCGTCTGCTGTTGTTCTTCATCGCTTTCATTCCAGTCCCAGGTAAGAAGGACTTTCTCGGGAGTCGGTTGGGTTCGCCGCTCGGTTCATCTCCGTGAACCGGAGCTGCCCGGTCACCTCCGGCGGTTTACCGGCGGTCCCCATTAGAACCACCGCAACAAGCTGGTTTAGACATGAAAGTGTTTTTATGTCGACTGTTTCATGTAGGGCCGCTAATTTAAACGTTTAATTGTCTCGTGACTGGGTCAGAAAAAGGAGAAAGGAGTTTTAAATGATTTAAGAAGTCATTTCAACTTGTGACGTCAGCTTGTGAAGTTGAGTTAGAATTCTAACGTTTAACTCTTACTTCTGACACAACGATATTTATTCAACCGCCTTTATCTGCTATTATGAACTACATTTGTTTCATGCTGACTTTATTCAAAGAAAATACATACATATTTAGTAGTGTAGGAAATGTTTGGACATGCTGAGGTTTGTGTTTGCTAGTTTTGTGTAATTTAAGTAAATTACGAAAATATCGCGATTTATCGCGATTATTTTCGTAATAATTCGATATATATTTTTTATTTATTTATTGCAATGTAATGAAAACTAACTATGAAACCGTATGTGAAGGCAAATAAATAAAACTTCATGTATTTACTTAATTACTATTTAATATGTCAGATGTCGGTTATGCTTATCAAAAAATAACTATAAAATATTTATGACTCTTTATAGTTAAACTAAACATACAAAAATACAAACCAAATAATAATCAATTATGAATCTCAATTACTAGCTTTAAAGTAGTTTTTTTTTTGTCTGCACTTACCATGTCTTAAAATACGTGCAGTTTGATCCTGCAGCATATAACTTTATTATATTATTATAACTGTTTCATGATTGGGGATGCGGGCATGTGGTCTAGAGCACTGGATCGGATCTCCAAAGGTCGTTACTTATAAACCGTCAACTTTATTTGTATTCTCCTCAAAGGTATCCAGTCAGTCTCACCATGTTTAATCCTTTTAACTCGCATTTTACTCTGAGTTAAATGTCGACTGATTGAGTTTATGAGGCGATCTAATGTGGCGGCTGGACTGCCATTGTTTTAGAAGCTGTACCACCGCACACACTCTCTTAGTTCTGGTCATCCCTGCAGTGCGACTTTGATCCAGTCAATGTAGTCGTGTGTTACGCTGATTTATACCGGTTCTATCCTGTAACCGGACTCTAACCGAGGTCAGTAACATGTTCCTGGTTAAACTCAAGCGGCTAATGGGATCAAGTGTCTCCCCTTCAGCTGGTGACTTTATGAGCCATAAGTAACTCAATAAAACGGAGCGGAAAAATCTTTGTGACGCTTTAATGTGATTACGGTACAGTACGGGAGAGTTCATGCTGACGGGCCTCCAAGCTTCGGCCCATTAGAGGTGATTCATTCTGAGAATGTCCGTTCAGATGAGTGAGCCGCAATCTGCAAAAGGGGCAATTAGTGACTCCAGTAAAGACATGCAGATTGAGTTTAAATTCACCTTTGAAATGACTTTTAGACACTCTTTGGATCAGACTGTGACGGATTTAAATGTCTCACTTGACTCCTGTTAGTGCAACCTTCGCTCATCTTCTTCTCTCTCTCTCTGCAGGTGTTTTATGCTTTAGCGAGTTATTTTTCATCAAGGAGCCCCGTGATGTCACCGCCATGCGGAAAGACGCGGTTATTTTGGACTGTCAGGCCCGCGGAGAGTCGCCCATCGACATCCGGTGGCTTAAGAATGGAGTAAAAGTGGCGGTGAACGACCGGGTGTACCTGCTCTCAAACGCCTCCCTATATATCTCAGAGGTGGAGAGCAGAAGAGGAGACAAATCAGATGAAGGGCTCTATCAGTGCCTTGCTCAGAACAAGTATGGTGCAATCCTGAGCCAGAAAGCCCGTCTTACAATCGCAAGTGAGTGTCATCCCCGAATCAGATCAGAATCATGTGGGACTTCATGAGTTCTTGCTGTCTGCTTACAATAACTATTTGATGAGATTCATATTTAGACCTGTGCGAAAAACTCCGTATTCAGTATCTTTGCTTCCTAATGTTGCATGTGGGGAAACTCAATAGTCGCTGTGTGGAAGTTTCGCTGTTTTAGAAGTAGAATTTACCCATTGGTGTGTAAATGAAGGAGAGGCAGGTTTGAAAGGTTAGGAGCTGTCCAGGATACTTACTCCCCGATGCTAAAGAGCAGATGACCCCTATTCAGGGGCCGGGGCTTTCATGTTATTGCACCCTGATCGCTTGAGGAATTGTTCTTTTGGAATGCTTTCTCCTCTAGTGGTGTGTGAGTTTGGCCTTATATTTTAGAAGGGGGTTGCAGAGAAGCTTCAGGCACCGTTGGTCATTCGGGAGATTAAATCCCCCTCCTCCTCCAGAACACGCTGTGAATCTTGCTGTGCCACTTTTGCGTCGTGCATCAACACTTTTTACCCCGACGACAATTCGTTCCCATTCGTACCAAAACATGCATTTTTAACATTCCATGGGAGATTTTTAAAGTTTATGTTCCAGTTACATAACTGGCTTTATTCTGAAGGTCCACTTAAAACTCGATGTTGTAATCATTACTCGACTAGCTTACCTGCTTTATAGCTTGAAGTGAGGAGGTGATAAAGGCTGTCAATAGGCTTTACTAGTTTATTTTAAAATAACACTTGAGGGTCTATCTGGAAGCTCATAAAGTTTGCCTGTACCTGAGAAATGCTCCGCTGAAGGACACAGAGGTAGCAGTGGGGTTTGTTGCCAGTATTTGAACACACACACACACACACACACACACACACACACACATACAAACCACTGCCCTGCCCCGAGTCTCTAAATTACCAACTTTTATTGTGGGTCTTACAAGGTCAGGAGGGGCTGAAGGCTTTGCACACAATTGTTTTCTGCTTCACTACTCTGGCGAAAGAGTGAAAAGCTTTTTCCTGACCCACACCCACACTGATACTCGCGACAACAAAAAAAGAGTTTCTTTGGGGCGAATTGTCTGTCCTGATATCAGTGGACTGCTAACGGTCGCTAAGCTAATTACATTAATTGTAAAAGTTAGGCATCTTAACATTTATCCAAAGTTTACATTTTGATTGAAGCGCTGATCCTCGGTAAACGACACTCATCTCCTCGACCAGCCGACTGTTGACAGGAAGTTGGACAAAAGATCTCAGCGATATTGTGTAATTTGTCTTACATGAACCGGTGTTAATTATGACCACGACAATCCAAGTCTGTGTGTCAAGAGGTCTTTTGACATTAACGCCTCTGGTGAATGATGGATAGTGTAAGACGTGGTTGGCCTCTGCAAATTCCAATATCATCTCTACAGCTGGAACCTCTGATAGCAATGAAATTAGAAGGTTTTATGTCTAAAAAAAAAAGGCAGGGATGGTTGTGAGCTCTTGAATCCAATCCTTAAAGGTCAAAGTTGTGGATCTGACCATTCTTCTTTGTGGAATGTGATGCTGAAGGGAGGCTAAACTCAAAACATTGTGCAGCTAAAGCGCAAAGGTGAGAAGGGATTTGGCCTTGATGAGAAGGAATGCGACACTTGAGCCTCACCACGTGACTTTTGTCAATAGGCTTCAGATTGATGGGGATTTCAGGGGAGATGGTCTCCGCAGTTGGCACCGCCGTTTCGAGCTCTAGCTCCATGCGGCTGCAGGAATATTAGGCTTGAGATCTGTGGAAATGTCATCAGCCTTGACAGATATGGCTCGGTTGTTGATGTCGACGATAGTTTAAGAGCAGAATAAACCAGCCAGTAAAGGTTATGCTCTATCGGACCAGTGCGCTTTTAATCCAGTAGAAGCTGGGGACAAACGTTTGACCATCAAAATGATCTCATTTACCGTAGAATCCTACCCTTAGATGTAGAATCACGCTGGTAAAACGTTATTTGACGAATGGCATCAGGGTGTAGTCCCAAAATTTGATCATTTGATTTCTTCCATACCACATGCCTCGCTGATGTCATGGTTGTCCATTACGTAATAGACAAAAACAGTTCAACCCGAACTCTAAATGTAAAAGTTAAAAAAAATCCTGACTGTATCTGGTTTCCTTGCTAACATTTATTGGACTATACTTTGCATTTCCCAAATTTCATCACAATCGGTCACGTAGTTTATTTTGTATGAGATCGAGGGGGAAAAAAATGCCTCATTCCATAAAATTAGAGAAAGTTAAAGAAAAAATATTGACTCAACCACATTTGTCTGGAACCACTTCAAAACTTGATGGGTTTTCAAACCACGTTTTAGAAAAATCCATCAAGTAGTTTTCTCTGTACTTCCTCTAATGGACAGACAGAGAAACACGTGTCAGCGAAAGCTTAACCTTCCTGGCGAAGGCAGTAAAGTCTATAAAATTCTATTGTAGTTATCACAGGAGCTGTCCAGTGGGCATTTGCTCCCAGATCATCTATTTTAACTCAAGTTTGGTCCAGTTACAGTTACAGTAAAATGTGACAAATACGAGTTAGATCTCTTGAAGGTGGTTCATATGAAGTCAATTTCGACTAAATCTCAACAACGGTCAGGAAGTGATTTCCAAAAACAGTATTTTTTTTAAAGATCTTATAAAAAATAAGGTAGATCTCCTCGAGTTGATTAATATGCACCATATTTGAACCAAATTGGACCAACGGTTGAGAATTGATGCTCCAGAAACTACCAAACCTTGGTGTTATGGAACTGACCTTTCCCAAAATCACTCCAGTTCTTCCTCGCTCTAAGGTCTATGGGGGTATACGATGCATTGAAATAGTTTATGGATTATAATGTTAACATTAGGGGATATGCTGTGGTATTTTTCTGTATTCAAGTAAAAACTATAAGAGCGGATCAACTCATAAAGATTTCCGTTAGAGGAGCGGCTGCTCACGTCCAAAAGTTTATTTCGCCGTACCGGTGTGTCGGTAGGAAGCCAGGCCTGGACCGCAGATTTATTTAAAGTTGCTAAGGAATGCTTCTGACTCGCACTGGCTCGGCACAATTAAAAAGGCCAATAAGACGAGAGCAAACCTGGCACAGTGTGAGCCGTGGTGTGAATGAATGAGATGGCTAAGTGAGACAACTCAGAGCCTGGAATCTTGTTTTTCTCCTCTGCTGGACACCAAAGGTTACCATGGTTCCCCTGAACGGCAGGGACAGAGGTCAAAGGTTTCGCTAAATTGTTCAATAGTTGGAGGGCAGTGAGACAAAGCCCAGGACTTAAATCCTACCCACAAAAAAGTGCTGTTTGCTCATTTGGTTCTATCAGTTACTGCCTCAGTTGTTCCGCGCTGGACCTGGGGGTCCGTCACTCCACACCTTTTATTTTTTCCATTTAAAATCCACTTTTTTTTTCGTCTTTTTTTTTTTTTTTTTTATGTGACAAAAGTCAAAATTCTCATTTAGGTCTAAAAGTTAATTTAGCTGTTTACAGATTGACACCTTCACCTCCACGTTGTGATATGGCCATAGAAAACAATGAGGCCACTGTCTGTGGTGAGTGAAGAGTTGCTGTTGACTGATTGAAAAACTTTGCAGCAGAGATAAGGGGCTGGAGGAGGGGATGAATGGCTCCCCCCCACCGCCTGGTCAGTGGTTTGAGAGGTCACGTTGCTCATGGGAATAGCTCTTTGTTTGGCCAGGCCAGTGGTCACTTGACTGTCCTGCAGCCTGTGTGCAGCAGCAGCAGCAGCAGCAGCAGCAGCAGCAGCAGCAGCAGCAGCAGCAGCGCTACATCTGCCAGCCTGCCAGTGATTGATTTGTGGGCTTTTCAGCTCTGCATTCTTCTTCTTCTTGCCGATCAGCCCTCTTCTTTCCCCCCACAGCCTTCTATTAATGTTCAGCGGGGTCACCTAACATTGTAAAAGGAGCCATCACTCATTTAACCAGCTGTGCTTTTCAGTATTTCACTTGTGGAATGAGTAGAACCACCGATTAAATGTGAAGTTCTGATAATAATGAATACTTTATTTATCATAGTATAGAGTCACACAAAAGTCATATTTATTATCTGCATTTGACCCATCCCTGAGGAGCGGTGAGCAGCGAATCCCCAATCCTCTCCCCTGATTGTGGGATGACCTCTCAACCTACTGAGCTAAAGCCGCCACTCTGTCTGGAAAAACAGCATTTTTTTGGGGGGAGAAAAAAAAAAGAAGCTCTCCCAGGGTGTAAAATATGAGCCATTAGGCTAAAATATGATATATGCAAAGTAGATCACCTCGAGTCGATTCATATGCACGGAATTTGGGCTGAATCCAACTGACAGTTTGGAAATTATGTTCCAAAAAACAGTGTTTTTCATAAAAAGCATCCTAATAGGGAATAACATATAAACTATTAGACTGAAATATGATATAAGCAAAATACCAACGGTCGAGAAATTATAGCCCAAAAACTTATGAAGACAAAGCTCCCCCTAGTGTCGGAAATATACAACCGACCATTTCCAAAATAAATGCAGTTCTTCCTCTCACTAAGGTCTGTGAAGGTATAACATTTGAAAATAATACGTGAAATACTTTTTGAGTTAGTTGCCTTAAGGGATGGCGAACACAGCGGGGGTGGCAGTGACGGTTTCATAATATCTCCGACTGTTCGGATATTTAAAAACCATGTTGAGCATCAAATTCACAGAAAAAAATAACTTCTTTCTATTTTAAGAGTTTATGGGCTTCCTGATGCAGAAGACTTATCGTTATAGAGCCTTCAGGATCGGGAGAGGATGATCAATTTCAATGTCTCCACTAAAACGTGTCTCATGGGGATGGTTGTAATTCTGGTCCACAGTGCTAGTCTGCTCCACCACTCAAAGCGCTTTACAGTACGAGTCAGCATTCACACACTCACACACACATTCTTACAGGGATGAGCGAGGCTGCCGTATGCCTACCAGGAGCGGTAAGCGTTCACGCCATCATTCACACACCAATGGAACAGCCATTGAGATCAACTCGGGGTTCAGTATCTTGCTCAAGGACGCTTCAACATGTGGACTTTGCTGCTGATGAACCGTCTGAACGGGAATTTAAGGATGATTCTGAATCATTTTGGTTGGCGAGCTGAATGGACTTTTGGATTAAAAACACCAAAAGAATTATGTCAGTGTTTGGAGGTAAAACCCACCGCTATTTGTAGTTGATGACATGCAGGTAGTCATCAACACGCTGTGCCTCAGCCGCAAAGCTGTCCACAGTGAAACAGTAAAAGTGGTATCGGTAGAGGAGCTGTGGTTTGGGCCGGACCCGTCCACTTACCTTCAGTTTGTTGAGCTGTTGTTATAATAATCATTTTCAAGTTTTATTGATTGCATTGTATTTTGGGAACAGCAGTTGTGTATCTTTTCACCACTAGAGGGCGCTTTATCTTAAAAATCACATTTTTCAGGCCTTTATTTCTCAGCCGTTCGTCCGATTTAGTCAAAATTTAGTTCATATGAATCGACGCAAGGAGATCTAACTAGTGCATATCATGTTTTACTTTGATAGTTCATATTTTACTCAAAACAGGGGCTTATGTTTGTTTTCTCTTACAAAATACAGTTTTTTTTTTACCATTTCCTTCCAACCATGTGTTGGAATGACATCCAAATTGGTTTCTATGAATCTACGAAATATATTTCACTATAATAGTTCACATTTTCACACATTGGAGTATCTTTTGTGTCGAAAACACTGTTTACACGTCCATAACTTCCCAACCACAAGTCCAACTGTGTCTAAATTCAGCTCAGATGAATAGACAGAAGGAAATCTGTCTCGTTTTATTCCTGAGATCAGAAAAACTAGTTAACTGTACTTTATCTTCATGATTGAGTCACTGTGGTATCTGATCCTAGAGCAGACTGCTGACTTCATGGAATGGTTAGTTTGAGTCAATATGGACTGTTTGAGATTATTTATGAGCCACGTTTAATTTGAGGAGTTCAATCAGGGGGATTTCTGGTACAACGCAGGGGATTTGGAGCTTCTCTCACTCCTGATTGAGAAAGAGAGAGAGAAAACTCCCCTGTGATGAGGCGACTTATAAAACATGCATCATTTGATTCTCCATGCAGGATAATATATTGCAGCGGAAAAAATTGTCTCAGTGGCATCATTATGGCAGAGAAGGATGTTTTTAAAAATCAGCTATTGGAGTCAAGGCAGCTGGAAAAACACGGTGAGGAATCTGTAAGCAGTTTGCAGACGTGAGCAGCGATGCCGGTTCCAGGTGCTATCTAGGATCTGTAGAGTTCAGAGGTGAAAAGTTGGGTTGCTGGGAGGGACGGATTCCACGTGCTTTTGCGGAACATGCAGAGGACGTTTGAGACGGCTAGAAATCTCATGTCATACAAGACCAAAGGATTTGTATCTTAGTATGGAATGAATAAAATAGAATAGAACAAACTTACAATAAAGGACATTATCTCGTGTTAGTAGCGCACTGATTGCTAATGTCTGTCGTCATCATTTCCTCTGCCTGTTTGTTTCCCCTCAGCAAACATCATTGCTTCAAACCAGAAGGTCATCCTTCTATTTTGAGCTTGAGCCAATCCTCTACAAGCCCAGGAGGTTATAGATTTCCCACCTCGTCTTAGTAGTTTATCAATAATCAATGATTATTCCTCTGTTTGTCAATGCAGCATCATTGGACTGGTTTGAGAAGCATGGGAGTGAAGCAGAGGATAAGTGAAGCTCATCTCTCATGCCCTGCAGCCGTGTCATTTCAGCACATTAATGCCATTTTGTAAGAGCCTGTGTTAACGTGGGGAGGGTGGAGGAGGGTGGAGGAGGATGGGTACGTGAATGGGTTGAGGAGGGGGTTTCCTCTCTCTCTCCTTCTGTTTTCACATCAAACACAGTGGAGCCAGGAGGAGTAACAGCTCAGGACTAATTTGATTAAACGCGTCCATAGCGAAAGTACCTGATGATGTGTATTAACATTATTTTGTCTTTCATCTAATCAGAATAATAGCGGACACACATGGGATTCCCTAAGTCTGGAAAATAAGTTTCATCAGCAACATGTGGGCATTTGATAAAAAAACAAACCCAATTTCAATGGAATTCGGTTTGTCGTGACACCTGATAGGAAGTTTTTCGTATCAGGTGTCACGACCCACCAGGATCACACCTCTACACCGGGTCCAATCCTCGCAATAATCCAAAACGTACCTAGAATAATAATCTGAAAATACAAATTTCATCTGTAGACAAAATTATCCCCCCACCCTCAGCCGCACAACAAGTTTTTGAGAACGGTGTATCTGAAAGATGTCCAACCTTTACCAAAGAACTGCTGCTGTGCATCTCTGTTACCCCTTTTCCACCAAAAATAACCTGGTTCTGGTTCGGGGCTGGTGCTAGTAGCAGGGCTTAGTTGGCTCATATTGTGCAGCTCCTAAGAACCTGTTTGCTACCATATTGAAAGGGGCCAAGTCGGAGCCAAGTCGGAGCCAAGTCGGAGCCAAGTCAGAGCCAAGTCAGAGCCACGCCATTACATCACCGTATAATGTAATCGGTTCTTGGCTCTGGACCAGCAAAGAGTTGTTGCTTGTCTGGCACAAGTTGTTTTTTTTTTCATCTATGATTATATTTATGTTAATTAGTTCAATTTTAAACCTGTACTGAATGTTACTGTTTTTTTTTTATGTTTGCTGTCAGCGATAATTAGCAGTTCGATTGATTTCTTCTGACAAATGATTGAACTCGGGCTTTTTGAGCACAGAGGGGGGACGGCACCGCAGTGGGCTGACATAATGGCCTTTAAGACTTTTATGGCCAAGGAGGAACTACTGTCAAAGAAAGTAATTTATTAATGAAGAGGGCAAAGAAAATCTCTCTAAAATGCGTACACTTATTATATCCATGAAAAGTTGGCTGATTAAGGAATCGTCATCCTCACCTCCGCCGCCAATCCTTGGTTTTAACGCGATAACTGAAAAATAGTTTCTTGGATGTTTGTTTTAAATTTTATCCCCTCTTAAAATTTAGTTTGATGAAGAACTGGTTTGATTTTGGCATATTTTTTTGCCCATAGAGGGAGATTTATTGCCAAATGTTGTTGGGCAACCATTTCTCACCTGCTTGTCCGATTTAGTCCAAATGTGGTGATGATGAATCGACTCCAGGAGATCTATCTTGTAATTTGTATTTTCATCTAAAATCTCATATTTGACTCAATAAGGGGGCTTTTTTGAAAAAACAAACAGTTTTTTGACTGTTTCTATCCAAACATCCAATAATGACCAAATTGGCTCGCATGAATCTACACAAAGAAATCTAACTCCTATATATATTATGTCACTGTTGGAGTTCATTTTTTACTCATTAGGGGTAAATTTGTGTTTGGGAAAACATCTATTGTTACGTTATCCGTTAGCTGTTTCCGGCAGTAGGCGGCGTCTTGGAGCCATAATATCACTATTGAGTCACTGTGGGATCTGATCCTAGAGCAGACTGCTGACTTTATACAAAGAGTTAGGTTGAGTCCATATGGACTGTTTGAGTAGAAATGTGATTAAAGAGTCACATTTCATTTGAGGAGTTGAATCATGGAGGTTGCATGAACAACGCAGGGAATTTGGGGCTTTTTTGGAAATAGACCCTTGCTGTCGCGGACGACAGTGTCGGCCTTGTTCTTGACTATTCTTAAGCTTGACTGTAATTCACATTGGGTCTCTTTTGCTTCTTGATCAGCCGGTGGTTGACAGCAGGCTCGGTTTCAGTGAAATTCTATCCACACAGGATGTAGCTGTTCCACTCCAATCATCACCTTCCTGCAGCCCTCAGCAGCTCTGTCGCGGCACGAACTACCAGTAGTTGTGTTTTCTGCCGTGCATCGCGACAGACCGAGATGGATGGATGTCCGAAATACATCATAATGTTTAGAGAAGGAGAGAAAAGACGTTCGGAAAAAGATCATTAGATCGATCTTGCAGCTCAGGCCACAGGTACTTGGTTTTTTCGTGGTGGCGTTTGTAGATGAGTGGTGGCTTCAGTGTGATGTCAAAAGCGAGTTTTATGGCAATTCATGGAGCAAAATCCAACACCCGCTTTCACAACAAAGAGACACCTAGAGGGAAAGGAGTTTCCTTTTGCTCCGTCCAACAGGACTGCAAGTATGTGATAAATACATGAATACAGTTCTGCTGTACATGACAGAGAGTTTAAGCCATAGCTGCACATCTGGACCAAATCTGGCCTCTTTTAAGATCTACGGCTTTAATATGGAGCTGAAGAAGGAGATCGATGCTGCTGTGATACAATAAATCAGTCCTATCAATCAAGTTAATAGTCACCTGCACTCAGCCGACTTTAAGCTGTACACCATCTGTTTATTACTCACTGGGAGCCAGTATGTAACATTTCGAGCATTTAAGGAGCAAAAGGGCACCGCTGAATCCACGACAGCAGACCAGAGCTTTGTTAGGAGAAGGAAAGCATTAAGGTATTCATTTTATCTGCTTTATCTCTATTTCTAAATCTTAAGAAGCCAGAATTCCGGTAAATAATTTGATCTATCGTCTTATTTTGACGGTGATAAGGCGGACATTGCATGAAGTATTTTCACTTTTTCTGATCGTGCTCTGCTTTATTCTGCAGGTATCTCGTCATTTGCAATCCAGCCGACATCAGTGGTGGTGACACACGGCTCAGTCGCCAGGTTTTCCTGCAAAATCAGCGCACACCCACCTCCAATCATCACGTGGGAGTTCAATCGGGTCACATTACCCCTCGCCACTGACCGGTATGCAGGCAGTTGTTTTCAGTTATGCTACGTGTTTTCCGTTTTTAACACGCTAACTGGACATGAAATTAGAGGCGCACCGATTGCAATTTTCTTGGCCGGCCGATACCAATTTTAGTCGATGCCGATGAAAGAAAGGCTAGTCGGAATTGTGTAAGTAATTTGGACTGTTGAAATATATGTATCATCCTTCCCATCTGGCTCTGTGCTGTCGCTCGCTTAAGCTAACGTTAGCTTCCTGAAACTTGCTCCGTTCCTCTGGGTGATTAAACCTTCGCTGTCGGGGAAGTTTAATTTGTAATTGCTCCCTATTGTAGATGATATATCCGTCATGTCTGTGTGTCTCTGTTCCCCAGAATCACAGCCTTGTCCAGTGGCGTTCTTCAGATAGCCGGGGTGCAGCGGGCAGATGCTGGAAATTACCGCTGCATCGCCACCAACATCGCCAGCCGCCGCCGAAGCACGGAGGCCAGCCTCACCGTCGCCCCAGGTTTGTCACCCAGCCTTGTTTTGTACAAAGGTGTTTTGCAAGGGCATGGAGACACAGGTGAGGCTGTGTTGGCTGAAGGAAACCTGTCTCAGGATTGGTATTTTAATGTAATTGGTTTGTATCATGTAGAGGTGCACCGATCGATGGACACCTGGAGGCCAACTTTGATTGATTCAGCCGAGAAGCCTCATTTGAGGCCAGTTACACAAATATACCACACACGCACACCAAGCCTGAAATATCAGGGCTCTAAAGATCTCACAGGTAAACCAGAAAACACAAAGCTCGCAATGTTCAATACAACAAACATAATCAAGCACTTCAAATTGAATTAACATAGCAAGTTAAGAAGCTAAGGTTAGCAGAGCGGCTGAAGCTAGCGGGAGCTCAGAGCCTGCCACAAGCCTTGAAGTCCCTGAACAAAGGCTGAATATAACATATTATGGACTGAACGAGGCTTACAAAGTTTTATTTTCAGTTCAAAATGTCTCACAATTTGTTTAAGAAACGCACAATGTGAAGGACAGAGGGTACATTCATTTCAACAGGTCAGAACACATACACAATGCCAACCTCACTTGTTACTTGAACTGTGATCCATCTTTGCACCATTCATCTTAAGAAGATGACACGGACGGCACGGAAGCAGCATTTTCATTTGATTCCATGGTGAACATCATCATCTTCAACTTCTTCTTCTCCCTCCTCTCCCTGCAGCCCCCAGGCCCCAACATCCAGAGAGGCCCCGCATCATCGCTGGGCCGCAAAACGTGTCAGTGTCACTGCACCAGAACGCCATCCTGGAGTGCACGGCCACAGGCCATCCCCGACCCATCATCTCCTGGAGCCGAGCAGACAGCAAGTCTATTGATGTTTACAACACCAAAGTGTTGGGAAATGGCAACCTCCTCATCACAGACATCAAGCCCCAGCATGGAGGAGTCTACATGTGCAGAGCCACCACGCCCGGCACCCGCAACTACACTGTGGCCTCGGCCAACGTCACAGTGCTGGGTAAATTCACTCCTCCGTCAACGAGTCGGTCTGTATGTTTGTAAGTCTATCCGTAGGTATTTATTGTTTGATTGTATGTTGCTCCTCTGAAGCACCTCCTTCCTTGGTGGAGTGGCCAGAGAGCCTGACCCGGCCCCGCGCCGGCACCGCCCGCTTTGTTTGCCAAGCTGAGGGTTTTCCAACGCCTGAAATCACCTGGCTCAAAAATGGAGAGAGGGTTCACTCCAATGGTCGCATCAAGATGTACAACAGGTAACTTTCCCTCCTTTTGAAGGATCCAAAGGCTCCACTGTCATTTTCTGATTCTGGGCTCCTCCCAACTTTGTCCAAGAATAGACGACATTTGAAAAATGAATCAGATTAATTACATGCTCTGTAATTAATGACTCCTGCCGTCGTTATAGAGGCTCCCAGGGTCTTAATGGTAAATTCATGATAATGACTAAATTCTCCTGCACTGATTTTCATGCAGATCAGTCTTATGCTTGAGACGTCCTTGAGTCTGACTTGTAGGACGGCGTAGGAAGCCTGGGATCCGTTCATGACATTCATAAATCCCATTTCAAGTTAAATGTGCGAGCGTCTTTATGCACAGAGGTAATGAAACCCATTAAACAATCATTTAACAGTCTTTGGTGGCCGTTTTAACAGAACTCAAATAAATAATTCACTACCGTCCTTACCGTCGAAAGGAAACTGAATAATTTACAGCAGCGCAAATGGAGTCGAAGGTAGTTTGCCTGTAATTTGTTCTGGCTCCTTGCTGGACTGCGAGGGCTCAATGGTAATTACAGAATGACGGAAGCCTCTTAAAGGGGCCGTCCTTGTTCTCACTCGTCGTCTCGGTGCGTCTTTGTTCCCTCAGCAAGCTGGTTATCAACCAGATCATCCCGGAGGACGATGCCATCTACCAGTGCCAAGCGGAGAATGAGCAAGGGTCGGTCCTCTCTATGGCCCGGCTCATCGTGGTCATGTCTGAGGATCGTCCGAGCGCCCCGAGGAACATCGGAGCAGATACCGTTTCAAGCACCGCCATCCTCCTGGCGTGGGAGAGGCCCATGTTTAACTCTGATAAAGTCATTGCTTACTCGGTGCACTACATGAAGGCTGAAGGTGAGCGGAGTGTTAACATGACTGCACAGAGTCACAGAGTCACACTTTCTTTGTCTTGTTTCATTGTCACACTGGGATTTGGTATTGGATTTATGGACTGGCCGTTGATCCAGCAGAACCAGAGGTGTTATCTCCTACAATGCAACCACACCCCCGACAATTCAGTTTGACTTTCCACTGTGATATTGTTGTAGTGGCTAATGTAGCGTCACGTTATTAACCCTGGAGCAGATGAGCAGAGTGGGTTATGGAGATCTTTCATCGATTCTCGGCAGATTTTCCACCCAAAATTATTACATCCCCAAAAAGTCGGCATATTAGGGAATAGTCATCAGCGTCGCGTCCGTTGCAGATCCTAACGCGATAACTCAAAAGATATTTCATGGATCATTTTCAGATTTCATACCCACATAGGCCTTAGAGCGAGGAAGAAGTGGAGTGATTTGGGGAACAGTTGGTTCACTAGGAAGCTTTTGGGCCATCATTTCTTATTGGTAGCACCCATCGACCCTGATCAGGATAAGTGGTGACAGCGGATGGATGGATGGTTGGCTGGACGGATGGATGGATGGTTGGATGAATGGGTGGATGGATGGTTGGATGAATGGGTGGATAGATGGATGATGGACGGATGGGTGATGGAGGAATGGTTGGAATGATGGATCGATGAATGGGTGGATGGATGGTTGGATGGATGGATGGATGGACGGATGGATGGGTGGCTGGACAGATGGATGGGTGGATAAATGGATGATGGAAGGTTGGGTGATGGAGGAACGGTTGGATGGGTGGATGGTTGGATGGATTTATTTATTTGTTTGTTTCAGACATCAGAATCAGAAGCCTTTATTCATTATTTATTCATTGTGCAGGAATACAATGACATTTGTTGTGACACCCAAGGGATGCATGTCCAACATAAAGACACTGGACATTAAGTAAGCATAAACGGCATGAAATAAACATAACGTTTATGTATAGTATAAAAGTGTTTTAAGTGTTTAGAGTGTGGCAGAATGGCGGCACGTCACATTATTTATGATATTTTTAACTTCACATTTCTGTTGTTAGTTCCATCAGGAGAGATTACTCGTATAACGCAGGGGATTGGGAAATTTTCAGGGATATACCCACACTTGTGAGCGGCGAGGCAGGGGCCTAATTTCGGACGGCTCCCCCGGGAGACTTTGTACTTTCAAATAAGAGGTTCTGCTCTCCAAGACCCGCAACCGGACTTTGTTATGCATTGGATGAAAGGCAGCAGGAAGTAGCAAAAACATCGATTTTGACACTTCCTCTCCATAAAGTATATTGTGTGAGTTAACCATGTATTGTTAGCTGTGTTGGTGAGCAGAGGTCAAGAAAAGAAAAGAAAAAGAAACGCTCCTACAAAGTAGAGAACAATCCCTTTTTCTAGACAAACAGGACCAGCCTTCTAAACGTCGCGGCGCTGCGGTTGCTTCCAGGCGAAGGGTCTCTTCATTCCGGCCGTTAAGATACAGAACTATTCACAAAACGCACAAGGGTTGCAGTGTGGCAGCAGAAAAGCCTTTCAGCTTTCCCTGGGAACTCTGGCTGTTGACGACAAGAGTCGTATTCAAACAATGCGACGTTTAAAAAAAAAAAAAAAAATCAGCTTACTCATTCAAGCACTGCACTTTATTAAAACGCCCCTGACTTCCCCATGGAAGTCAGTGAAATGTGCCGAATTCAGCCGGAGAGAAGGAAAAAAAGAGCACCTGCTCGTTTGTATCGGCTGTAAGGAGGTCAAAACAAGCTCTCTCCATTCCTCTCTTGAATAACTGACATCTGTCAGGGATTTTATGCACTTAATTATGATGCAGTGGCACCGTCTCGCCGGGCCCACTCACAGAGAACGGCTGTTCCATTGACGGCCAGTCCTGCACCTGAGGTTGAAGAGATAGGAGCCACACACTGAAACGTGGGGCTCTAATGAAAGGAGGAATTAATCAGCCCGGGATGGAGGGTCCAAAAGTGTGTATTCTGCGAGAGCCTTAGGAGGGTCTGAATTGGACAGGAAGGGAGACTTTGTTAGCGAGGCATTCAGGATACTTGTCTTCCCATGAAAAGCAGCAAGAAAGCAGCAAGTTCCCATTCTGACGCTTCCTTTCTGTGAAGTAGAGTGTGGGAGTGGACTAAGCGTGGTTGGCCGTGGCACCCGTGTCCCGGTTCCACCTGACCGATGCCCCTACATGATACTACCAGTCAGGTCTGACAGACTGGAGGTCGCGTTAATGAGGTGCCCCGACAAAGAGAATTCAATTCAAGTTTACGTCGGGCGAGATGGAAACGACCTTCTTGATGTAAGGTGTTTGTCTCCAAAATGTATAATTTTGGGACCATCATTTTCTCAGTTCAATCACGCGGGTGGCTTGTACAACGCAGGGGATTGGGCGTTCTAGGGGGATAAGCCCCTTGTTTTCGGGGGACCAGGACGTGAGTCTCGTCGTGGCGTTGAAGGAGTGAAACTCTGTTTACAACGATGTAACTCTTCCAGGATTAAACAACGAGGAATATCAAGTTGTCATTGGAAACGATACGACCCGCTACATTATTGATGACCTGGAGCCGGCGTGCAACTACACCTTCTACGTCGTGGCGTACATGCCCATGGGGGCCAGTCGCATGTCGGACAACGTCTTCCAGCACACGCTCGAGGATGGTGAGCCCAACGCACAAACACGCAGAACAGTCGTGAGCCATATAATCCGTCCCACGGTTTATACCAGAGCAGGGGGAGATCGAAGAGAGATTATTGATCTGTGAGCGGAGTGATAGACTCTGCTGTTCCTGGGGGAGCACGCACAATGTTTGTTTACAGAATACTTCCACGCAGTAAATGAAGAGTTGTGATGTAAGTATTGAGCCAATAGAAAGAAGCACATCATTTTTTTTTTCTTTTGAATAATATTTTTATTGAATTTTACACGTAGAAAATAAATTATTTGAAATTATTGTAGAATTGATTGACAGATGAATCTGTGTGTGTTGGTGTCCCATTCCTCTGGAATGTTTTATATTTCCAGGTATATTTAATTTACTCTAGGTCTTAGGTCTAGATATATAAAATATAATGGGTTGACAAACGTAGAAGGCGGGAGAATAAATATCTTCTTACAGCCCAGTAGTTAGCAGCTAATACTAAGTCTTCTAGCTAAACCCTCCTGATTTCTCTCTCCACAGTCCCCCTCCGGGCCCCTGAGCTCAGCCTCACCAGCCACAGTCCTCTGGACATCCAGGTGTGTTGGCAGCCCCTGTCAGACAAACTGAGTCGCGGTCGAGTCTCCGCCTACCGCTTGTCGTATCGCACCAGTGCCGAGAATACGGTCTCGCAGGTGGAGCTACCTGGAGACAAGACCCAGCATCTCCTGGAAAAGCTGCAGCCCGACACCATCTACCTCCTGCGTATCACTGCCGCCACCAGTGTGGGGTGGGGGGAGCAGTCCGCATGGACCTCCCATCGCACTCCGAAGGCATCCGACGGAAAAGGTGCATTTACAGCTTCTGGGTGAAGCAGCGGGTTTTCTTACGTCAAATGTGCAGACACACTATCAGAACATGAGTAGTCGGAGCCGGAAGGCCCACTTTGATGAAGTCGGCAATCGTCAGAGCAGCCTCACTTAAGGCCGGTTGCACGCATACATTGCCCATTATGATTTTTAATCTTTAATGGAATAAAAATAGTAATCCTTAAACATCGGTATCAGCCGGTCAGACTTTGCAGAAATCGGCGATCGGACAAGGAAATTGCAATCCTGGCCGACTTCTACTTTAAAGCCCTCCCTTCTCTTAAATGCATGAGCGGAGGGAAGAGCTTGTTCTAGCGCTCTCTCTTAAGGCAGTGCGTTTGTTACAGTGTGACCCCTGCCCTGCTCTGTCATTAGGATCGGGGGGGCTTCAGTAATGGGTCATAAAGGGAGCGACTCAAGCCTCTGGGTGGAAAAGAGTATATGGCTGCTCAGAACCACATCTTAAGCTTCAAGGCGGGGGAAGGGGAGAACTTCTTGTCTTTTCTCGGCCCATCTCCTTTGCCCTCTGTCTCCAGTTTAAACTCAAAGCGGAGCCCTTTGAGGGGGAACTTCAGTCCCTTCGTCCCTTAAATCAAAATGTGTGAAATTGTTCCCTGGACTCTACGGTAAGTGTGAAACAGCTGGAATCAGAGGATAGTTTCCCTTTTCAAAGAAGAAGATTCCTGGTCAGGGAGAAACCCTGGAAACCTCTATTCCGGTTTTCTAAGAAAATCTGCTGTTTTCTAAAGCACACATAGTTTTTACAAGGGACACAAGTTCACCCTTCTGGGAATGTTTGGATATTAAGCAGAGTTGGAAAAAAAGATTTTCAGCAGCTCTACCTAATTAGACTCAAAGTTTAATTACAAAAACAAATTTTTTTTCCGTAATTACTTTATTCTTTCTTGATTTAATCAATCTCTGAATATAATATTAATGTTTTTGTGTTTTTTTTCGTCTTCTTTAGTTCCTCTGGCTCCTGAGCTGCGCTTGGAAGCTTTGAACTGCACCACTATTTTGGTGGGCTGGCACCTTGAGCCCAGGAACTCGGCCGGTGTGCAGGGCTACAGACTCTTCTACCACGAGGAGAGTCAGCCGGAGAACGCCCCCCTTGAGCTGCGTGCCACTGAGAACACACGCACCATCGGCGGCCTCAGTGAGTCCAGTGTCCCTTCATGTTTGTGTTACCTCCTGCCGCTGTGACACATCTTATCACGACCTGCTTCTGAACACCTAAATGAAGGAAGCTTCGTATTTATTCTGCTATTTTTCCTGTATGCAGGTCTGATTTTAGACCATCTTTCTGCAGAGATTTGCATCTTGCTAAAGAAAAGGTTTTAAAGCAGAAAATCGTCATCACGCGCTTTTATTCTGAAAACCCAGATCGACCGATGGTCAGAGACTTTGACAGCGGTCTTCTGCCTTTTTAATTCTTTAATTTATTCTTGCCTAAAACGTGAAGTTGGTCACCATAAATGTTAAGATCAACATCATCCACAACATTTTAAGTAGAAACTCCTCATCACATGCTTTTATTCTGAAAACCCAGATCGACCGATGGTCAGAGACTTTGACAGCGGTCTTCCGCCTCTTTAATTCCTTAATTTATTCTTGCCTAAAACGTGAAGTTGGTCACCATAAATGTTAAGATCAACATCATCCACAACATTTAAAGTAGAAACTTCTCATCATGCGCTTTTATTCTGAAAACCCAGATCTACGGATGGTCAGAGATTTTGACAGCGGTGTTCTTCCTCTTTAATTCCTTAATTTATTCTTGCCTAAAACATGAAGTTGGTCACCATAAATGTTAAGATCAACATCCTCCACAACATTTTAAGTAGAAACTCCGCATCACACGCTTTTATTCTGAAAACCCGGATCGACCGATGGTCAGAGACTTTGACAGCGGTGTTCCTCCTCTTTAATTCCTTAATTTATTGTTGCATAAAAAGTGAAGTTGGTCAATGTAAATTTTAAGATCAACATCATCCACAACGTTTAAAGTAGAAACTCCTCATCACACGCTTTTATTCTGAAAACCCAGTCCCACTTCATGACAGAGATCTTTGATTCGTACATTCTCGGGTTGCTGGTGCTGGAACCTATCCCAGCTCCTTTAGTACTACATTCATGCGCGGTAAAAAGTGAAGTCGATGGTTCTGAACCACTTGATTGTCGTGGGATTTTAAGTATACTTAGGCGTCTTTTCCGAATCTTTTCGGGATTAGGCTCCATGTAAACCCACCTACTGACCCCCCAACCTCTGTGGAGGACTTCAGAGCGTGTGTCCTCTCAGCAGCTGCCAGAGGGCGTTTGTGGCGTATCACAGCTCCGTTGGCCTTTAGGTCAAGATTCATTTTTGGCTTTTTTTTGTTTGAGTGAGGAGATGGGATCCGGCCAAAGCAGTGGACAACTGACCATCTGTGGATTAGAGGGGTCAACCAGGTGGTCAGCAGCTGACTTGTAAATCAGGAAGCTCAGAGCTTGAATGGGATCAGAAAGAAAGAAAGATGAGGAGAGACTATAAATCACTTTAGGTGTTAACTCTTACCGCTGCAGGCATTTAGTAAGTGAGGTTATTTAGTTTAGCCATCACTATCGGTATTTCCAACATTTGCTATGAAACCTACAAGAACTACTACTAATGTAATACTGACTAGTTATAATAAAATAATAAGTCTACATAAATAGTAAATGTACCGGTGAAAAGTCTGTCTAGAAGAAAATAACTCTAACTACAGTTTAATAGTGTTGTATTTGTGTGTTTTTAATACGGAGAGATTATTCCTCTGTCATATTTCTCTGAATTCTGCATAAATAGAATAAACTTTTTTCCATTGCTCTTTGAGAAAAGGAGCCGCGCTCCTCAGAGAAAGCCGCTCAGCGCCGGCAGATTTATTAGGTGTTTTTTATGACTGCTGTGAGCAGTGCCGCTGCAGGAGCATCAAAGACCACCATTGTGTTTTGCTCTGGGAGTCGCAAAGATAGTTTATTATTAGTCAAAATGTGAAGGAAATTCGGCCTCTCACTCTCTGAGCCGGGGGGCCAAACAATGAGCTCGTCTTTTGAGATTTGTTTTTTTTTTTTCCCCTGATGATTTAGCTGTTAGGAATTGTGTGGAAGGAAGGTGGCGTTAAGTGCTGCTTCTCGCCTCCTGTGTGCCTCACAGAGGAAACCCTGCTGCACTGTGGGAGTCCCACTAATATTCTTTATTTGCCATTTTTACAGCAGCAGCATTGATCAGAAGCTACTTCGGTGCAATTGTTCATACAAGAGCTCTCTGTCTTAAAAATGATCAATAAACATCTTGATTTCAGAATCAACTGAAGGCAAACTTTAGAGAGAAAGAGATGGAGGAGAGTCATATAGTCGCTCAGCAACATCAACTAAAAACAATACAGCGTCTGTGGAGGCTGTGGAGGTAAAACCCCCCACTGCAAGGAATAACGCTCTCAATTATTGTCAATTACTTTCTATTTTTTCGTGCAAGAGAAAGTTGCATCATCTCCGATTTAATGGTGACTCTTCTTAACATGCACTGTAAAAAAAAGTGTGCGTAGAAGTTACGGTGAAAATCCGAAAAATCATAAAATTCATCCTGGTAGATGTTGGGAATTCTCTTACATAAGGAAACAGTAATCAATATTTACGCTGGATTTATTTATTTGCACGAAAACACAGAATTTTACTGCAAAAATACAACGTTTTGGTAAAATGAATAGAAAGTCATTACTGTTTAGCCATGATTCTGTATAAATGACAGATTTTGCAGGTACGAACATTTAAATTTACATTAAGCAAAAACATACTGTCGTTTTCTACAGTGTCAAGATGCTCATCTACTGCAAACTCATCCAATAATAACCACCTGAATGATAAGAGAGATGACAGGCTGGGGCTGGTTTGTGATTTATGCACATGTTGCCCTCTTCTTCTCTTTTACGCCTCGGCTAATTTTTGTAGCCGCATATTAATAGACTGCCAAAAACGTCGAGTTGGCATTTTGTGTCCTCAAGAACGCCAAATGCTGATTTTCCTCTCGGCCGGCAATCTGCAAATGAAATCTGCTTGTACTGTAAATAGAATTTCCCATAATCCCAGTTAATGCCGAACAGATCAGCCATCCGTTTTTTTGGTGCCGATACCATTGATTTCTGATCGAGTGTGTCAGAACTGGATTGTGCTGAGTCAGCGCCGCGTGACGCTGCAGAGCCGCCGAAATCATCCCTTATGACAATCTGGATGATTGAAAGCGCGTCCCGAGAGACAGGAATGTGTGCGAGAGGCTCCAGTCGGGTATAAATGACACCCATGTGACCTTTCCCTCGCATGTGTTTTCTCTGCTCGGCCCCGGAGCCCCAGTTGGGTGCTTGAATACCTTTCATACCTGTCGGCACCAGGAAGCGCCGTTATGCACAACTGGAGATTTATCTCCCCGCCGTAGACCGCCTCGCATCAACTCCCTTTATCGCTGTGAAAAAATAAGTTTTTATATTCTTGTCATCATTTGTGTGAGTCTGTGTGAGTCTGTGTGAGTCTGTGCGTTTCTGTGTGAGTCTGTGTGAGTCTGTGCGTTTCTGTGTGAGTCTGTGTGTTTCTGTGTGAGTCTGTGTGAGTCTGTGTGTTTCTGTGTGAGTCTGTGTGAGTCTGTGTGAGTCTGTGTGAGTCTGTGCGTTTCTGTGTGAGTCTGTGTGAGTCTGTGCGTTTCTGTGTGAGTCTGTGCGTTTCTGTGTGAGTCTGTGTGAGTCTGTGTGAGTCGGTGTGAGTCTGTGTGAGTCTATGTGATTCTGTGTGAGTCTGTGTGAGTCTGTGTGTTTCTGTGTGAGTCTGTGTGAGTCTGTGTGTTTCTGTGTGAGTCTGTGTGAGTCTGTGTGAGTCTGTGTGAGTCTGTGTGATTCTGTGTGAGTCTGTGTGAGTCTATGTGATTCTGTGTGAGTCTGTGTGAGTCTGTGTGTTTCTGTGTGAGTCTGTGTGAGTCTGTGTGAGTCTGTGCGTTTCTGTGTGAGTCTGTGCGTTTCTGTGTGAGTCTGTGTGAGTCTGTGTGAGTCGGTGTGAGTCTGTGTGAGTCTGTGTGAGTCTGTGCGTTTCTGTGTGAGTCTGTGTGAGTCTGTGTGAGTCTGTGTGAGTCTATGTGATTCTGTGTGAGTCTGTGTGAGTCTGTGTGAGTCTGTGGGAGTCTGTGGGAGTCTGTGCGTTTCTGTGTGAGTCTGTGTGAGTCTGTGTGATTCTGTGTGAGTCTGTGCGTTTCTGTGTGAGTCTGTGTGAGTCTGTGTGAGTCTGTGTGAGTCTGTGTGAGTATGGGTCAAGAAGAAAAAGAGAGGGGAGAGATGGATGATAGATGCTGGTGTGAGAGTCCATGCAGGATTGACATTTATGGCCCCCTGTTCAGGCCTCGCTTGCTGCGGCCCGGGGGGGCTTTCGCAGGCCAGAACAAAACCTCAGGGGCCAACCGGATCAGCATTTTGGCTGTAAAAAAAAAAAAAAAGGGAGGGGAGGGGGAGGGCAGTGGAACACAAATGGTTAAAATATGCCCTTTAATACAAACAGTGTAATTTATGGCACTCAGGCCATGTGAGATTCACCCCCAGTGGGAGGGACAGGAAATTGTTTTCACTCAAGGAACTCGGTTGAAGCTCTCCAAGAACAGAATGTGTCGTCACGCAACCACATTTAAATATTACAACTCCTCTCCGGCGCCCCCAGTGAGGTGATTGACTGGAAATGACTTACAAGAAGACTTTAGTCACGTTTTAGTCATTTCTGGAAATGTTGCTTCTCCCTGCTGTTTTACAGAGGGGGCTTTTTTATAAATAATGTTAATAAATGATCATTTATTAGAATGAAAGTTTATTTATTAGAGGCGTATTATTTCTACGGATAGGAATCATCCATTATGAGTTCAGTTCTAACTTTTCTCTTCTGACACGCTCTCATTGCCTAGTAGGTGACTTCGTATTTTGACTCTCCCCTGTTTTTCCACTCACATCCTCTGCTTGCCCCCCCCCCCCCCCCCCCCCCCCCCCCCCGCCCCCTCAGATGGCCCCTCCTCTTTCAGGATTTAGCTTGCCCAGATTCCATGTCAAAGGTCGTGGCCCAGATGTCACAGCTTCCCCCCCTCCTCTTAGAGCTACTCTCTCGCATAATTACCACGGGGCCCATTGTGTCGTGAGGCAGGGTGGAGATGAGCGCGCTCTTCCTCAGAGACGGACAAACTCAGCAGAATAACAAAGTGCACTTTGTACAAAAAGTGAAGGTCCCCTTGTTGTCTCTGTGTTGCAACAAGAAAGAAGGTCCAACCCAGGAGGCCTCGTCTTCCTCGGTTTCCTTCGTCTCACTTTAAATTGTATTCGGCCACAGGTCTCATGTTCTCTGCCCCTGACCTGAGATTCTTAGAGTTTAATCTCGGGCTGACCCTGCTGGTCCTGGGCCGGCTCCTATGAAACTCCTGGGGGGGGGGGTTGTTGCAGGAACTTCAACTCCACCCCCTCCGGAATTTCTCTAACCTCCGTGGTCACAAATTCATCACCTGTGTTGTATTTTTTTTTTTTCCTGTTTCCTGTGTCACATGTGACATTTTTGTTTGTTTCATGCCTCATGCACAACAAAATGCCAAATTATAAAGTTTCATCTTGAAAAGCTTTTTGGCACTTGAGGGGTCATTCATTCAAAAGCTTAGGGTGGATGTGGATTTTTCCTAAGTCGTTATAAATCAGAGTGTGCTATGTTTAAAATAGAGGCCGGCCGTTCTTCCGACCTTTAGGCCCCAGAGGGGGACATGTTGTCAGAGGGCTTTTGTTCAGCGCGGGGTCTTCAGGGTCAGCGGGGTCTGCCGCCGCTGTTGACCGTCAGTAATGCTCTGCCTATGGGATTTTTTTTTTTTAGTCCCTCTAACCCCCCACAGATTGCAGACCTGAATAGGAGTGACCGCTGACCGGCAGGCCCGGTGGGGGCCGCAGAGAGGTCCTTGGTATTTGCGATCAAAAGACTCATGGTGACAGAGTGATGGATAGTGGAGCTGTTCTGTTTCGCTGCCCCGAGCTGCACAACCCGACAAAAGGAACTGGCAGTGACACTAAGCATCTGTCCCATGGCCTCACCTCCAGTTCCCACCACACCACCAAAGCAGAACCCCCCCCTGACCACACACCCACCCGCTTTCATGTAGCACCCCTGCTTCCTGTTGGCTGAAGGAGTCACATTGTCATCTGTCGCGGTGTTGAGGTCCACGGTGAATTAGTACATTGATTGCGGTGTTAGCGACAATAAATCCATGGATGCCCCCCGGAGGTAAAACCACAGCCGGGTCGAACTCTGGCTGCTTTTCACCTGCCTCTGACCCGAATGATTCACACGTTCCCTCTTTTCCCTCTCTGTCCGGATCTAGACCCGAGAAGGAAGTATCACGTTAAGCTTCTGGCTTATAATTTTGCGGGAGATGGTTACCAGGCAGACCAGACCATCAGCACCCCCGGATGCGTCTGTAAGTCTCACGACACACACGGGAGAAGACGTTCCATCCGGCGCCGCTGCAGCACGACGCCGTCGTTTGTGTTTACATTGTTTATAGCTATTGAAATAACATCACTCCTAATTTATCGCAGCTGTTAGGGATCGACTTGTGCCGCCCCCTCCTCCCCCACACAACGTTGACGCCAAGACCAACAGCTCCTCTGCTATAATTCTACGCTGGGGTCGGCCCGCCTTCACCTCCAGCCAGGCGGTCAACTACACCGTCCGCTGCAACCCAGTGGGCCTGCAGAACGCCTCCCTGGTGTTGTACCTGCAGACGTAAGGATAGATTTTCAAACAATGTCATATCACCATGTTAACTTTTACTTGACAACACTTTAAAGTCCACATGAAGTGACCTCACACCTGTTCTGTTCACACACACACACCGCCATCACAACTCTTTATCGCCATCTGCTGGGCGAGCGCACAAACACAATCAAAGATCATCTTTTTGAGTCACTCCGTCTTCATCGAGGCACCCGTAAAGTAAAGGAAGCATGTTTTTGATAGAACCCGTCCTTTAGGCCTCTCTTTCGTCTTTCTCCTGCAGGAGTGAGCAGAAACTCTGGGTGCGGGATCTAGAGCCCAACACCAAGTACGAGTTCGCCATTCGCCTTCACATCGACCAGCTGTCCAGCCCCTGGAGCCCCGTGGTCTATCAGAGCACCTTCCCCGCTGGTAGGACTCAAAGAAACTACAATTCTGTGGTTCTATTGTTTACACACACACACACACACATACATACATATATATATAGATATTAATATATAATATAAAAGTATACAGCAGTCAAAGTAAGACAGTTAATGCCGAAAATGCAAGGAAAATATACAAAAATACAAATGATAAGATTTACAAATGTGAGCAAGAAAAGAATACGAGAAAGACGTTTAAAATATACATATATATATATATATATATATATATATATATATACATATATATACTGAGTATGAAAAATTCTATCATCATTGCAGATTTACACATCTGGGCTTGATTTTAAAAATGTGTACTAGAAATTTTATAGCTGCGATCCAATGAGCCAAATACTGACAAACAAACATCTTCTCTTTAAAATAGAATCCATGTTCTCTGTTCTCATGTCTGCACAGAATGTGAGCCAAATTATTCAAAAATCTAAAAATCAGTAGGTATTTTGGGTTTTGTGAGTGAGAGAAAAACGTCCTAAATGTTTCTTAAAGGATCTTTAGGTTGATAATGTCTATTTATTCATTTATTTACTGGTTTGCTAGTATTAAAAAATACACATTTGAATATTTAACCAGTTGAGAGGCTTTATAATATTGATTTATGCCATTTGTTTCCATTATTACCCTAATACACACGTAATATTTCACATGTTGAAATTGCTCAGAGTCATTTTAACAAGAACACCTTTATTCTGTCAGAGGATTTTATATCTTTCTTCCATCCATCCCACCCACCACACAGCTCCCACTAAACCCCCCGCCCATGTGAAGGTGACCCTGATTGAGGAGGACATGGCGCTGGTGTCATGGAAACCCCCAGATGAGCCAAACGTGGCTGTGACTCATTACACGGTCCTGTATGCCTCCAGACGGGCCTGGATAGCCGGGGAATGGCAGGTGCTGCAACGAGAAGGTGAGGAGGCATGAAGCGAGAGCGTCCTGGAGAAACGGAGGTTGTACAGGTGTGCAGGGGAGCGAGGGAGAACAAAAGCCTCCCTTCGGCCCCACACAAGATGGTTCATTGGAAATCAGTAACTCATTCCAACCACATTCCTTGACTCTGGTCGTTATGGTGCCTGAATGTTGCTTGGACAGACTCCCCGACTATTGTCTTACTGATAAAGGACTAGATTGGATGGTTAATGTGATTACAGCAGGTTTGGTTTGAGCTTTTCACACAAAAACATCTTTGAAGCATTTCTATTTAGGTGTATGTATACCTGTCCAACTGGTTCACTCTTTTAATAGATATTTAGAAAAAATATCAGAATACAACTCTGTTGTTATACATTTAAATCCCTCTTTTCACAGGTTCATAGGTTTGTTCAATGCAGCAACACAGATTAAAATACAGATAAATGCCGATGTTACTATAATAGTGTTTAGTGTTAACTCTAAGTTGGATCGATTTTAGGAGAGGTCAGTTCCATATTTCTGCCACCAGGGGGAGTTTTATCTCCAAAAATCACAGTTTGCAGCCATCACTTCTCAACCATTAGTGGGACTTGGTCCAAATTAGGTCCAAATAAGGCTTGCATGAATCAACTCGAGGAAATCTTTCTTTTACATATTATATTTTACTTTGATAGTTAATATGCACCAGCGTTTACACAAAAAACACTATTTTTCTCTCATAACTTTCATAACCGTTGGTCTGATTTAGTCAAATCAGACCGTTGCCTCCATCAAAAAGTTCAGTAGTTTCTAACTTTAGCTCAGCATAGGCTCTTGGCTATGTTGTTATATTTCTAAAAACCATGTTTAGATGTTTTCCTAACTCCTGACCTTCAGGGGCCAAACTGTAGGAAATGTTTTAAACTGGTTCCGTTGGGCTCTTTTCCAACATTCTAAAATACCAACCTTATTTCTCACAAACAGGAAGCATCACCATGGCTCTGCTGGAGAACCTGAAGCTGGGCCAGTCGTACTTGGTGAAGGTCTCTGCGTCCAACAGCATGGGTGATGGACCGTTCTCCCACACGGTGGAGCTGACAGTCCGAGCAGAACCCTCCTCAGGTCAGGACTCCTGGCTCTCCCGGGGCGCCACACACTCCTCAGGTCACTTGCTACTCTAAAACCTGGACCTTTCTTGTCCGTAGCGGACTACGGCGAATGGCTGATCATCTGACATTTCTGCCTCGTTCACAGCGTCCGCTGACGATTTCTACCACCTGGACCAGAAGTCAATGACGGGGATCACCGTGGGAGTCTGCATCGCTCTCATCTGCATCATCATATGTGCCTTCATCATCGTCTGCAGAGGCAAAAACAGGTACTGAGCACGGCCGCCGCAGACTGTTAAACTGCAAAAACCCGTTTTTCTTGACTGACCTCTGTGGCGTTTCTTCACCGCAGGAAGTTCTCAGTCGTCAAGTCGTACAGAGACGGAGGAAGATCCACCGTCTCCACCGCTGGACATCTGGGCTCTGAGAGACCAGCCGAGGACGTCGACGTGACCGTGCCGATGATGAGTCCGACCCACTTCATTGATGCCAAGGTACTGAACGCCAAGTGTAGCATTGAACATCGTCTCTTGAGGAAACGAGACATTTTAATTCAAGACACTGATAGAAACGATGTTAAAGTACGAAGTAAAAATATAGAGTTAAATCCTGAGTGTGGAATTTAATAATTCAACACAAATACAGACCCAGACGAAACCAGAACCGACTTTTCATTCAATCAAATCATCTTGGAGTCTGTGACGGAAGTGGATCATACATTCATTTTTTTTTTTTAACTTATAGGGTGGAACAAATCTTATTATCAATTCTATCGGCCCAGTTCAGCCCGGCACTGAGAAGAAAGACAAATGGTTTTCCTTTAGCAATAATGTGAAAAAGGAGAGTAAATCAGTGCAGGTAAGACTCAGAACAGTCAGTTCTGCTCGTTAAAACTGTCATCCTCACCCGGGTTTGGGCCTCAGGCTGCATGAAAATCTGGACTCGGAACCCTCTGACTAACTCCCAAAACATTTTCTCTGTGCTTTAGAATGTAAAACATGGCACCGCCTCCTACCAGCCCAGTACCACCGTGTTGTCCTACGAAGAGGAGCTGAGTCCGGACCGGCCCACCGCCATGCAGGCGCTGCTCTGGCATTCTGGGGACACGGAGGGCTCCTCCAACAGCGAAGGCAGCCACGCAACCGGCGACTCGGGTCGGTACTCTCACGACGAAACGGAGATGACCAACCTGTCGTCCGGTCCCAGCAGCCGCCCCTCATCTCCCTCGGCGGCGGGCAGCGGCGGCTCGGACCCCGAAGAAGAGTCGGACGAACTGACGGACGAAAGTCTTTCTCGTGTGAAGTTAAGGAAGTCCGATGAGACCGGCTGCCGTCTTCATGGAGCACGGAGCAGTTCTGAGGACGCAACCTCTGTCCAAGTGTGTGACCGCATGCCTGAGTGTGTGTGAGACTGTGTGTGTGTGAGAGAGAGTGTGTGTGTTTGTGTGCGTGTCTGCAACGAGAGGTGGACTGCATGGAAGTAGACGTTGAGGCACAGCTGAGTGGATCAGTCTGGACTCGCTGTAGCTTCCTGTCGTTTACGATCACCGAAGCTGAGGGGTAATCCAGAAAGCGGGTTTAATGGAAAACTCTGAATTTGTTGATCGTGAGATGAGGAACGCTAACTCACTCTGTGAACCCAACCTCCGGCAGCAGTTTCCTCCCAGACGGTCCGTCTCCTGCTCAAATGCCTTGAAGCTTGGCGACCATGGCGTCTCGCTGGTTGCCACGGTGCATCACAGTATCTGAGCTCCATGGATGCTGAGGCTTTTGATCGTCCTCCTGCACGAGTTTACAAACTCAAGAGTTGGTTCTGACCGGCTCAGATCAGCCGTTCAGGATTACTCTTCCTGGGATACACCTCAGTTGAAGTTAATAATCCTCTGCAACCATTTTCTCTTGCAAGTTTACCGCCGGAGTCTGTGTGAGCGATGTGTCGACCCGAAGAGAGAGATTGTTTGTTTTTTGGTTTCTTTCACCCTCCTCTTCTCTCGGCCTTCACACACCGAGCAGAAAAGCAAACCGATGCCTTTAACACTCGGAAGACGTTGGCAGGGACTTCATTCATTTTTGCTTCTCTATTCTTCATCAATTGAATGTATTTTTTTTCTCTCTCTCTCTCTTTTATTTTGTGTGTGTGTGTGTATGCTTTGAAAAAAAAAAAAAAAAAAAAAATCTCACCCACCCATGAATGTTTCAAAACTGTCAGAACTTCTGACGTTATTTAAGAGAGTATATCACTGGAGCCAAAGGGAAGTGTGAGTCCCTTCCACCAACTATCTACCTCGGTTTACCTCTGGGTAAACGCCCGCCATCACGCTCACCCGCGTCACGTGATGGGAGTCCGTTCCGGGACTCCGTTCTGGGAGTCCGCTCTGGGAGTCCGTTCTGGGAGTCCGCTCCGGGAATCCGTTCCGGGGGGATGTTTCCGTGGACTTTCCACTGACTGACATTCCCATCCTGCGTTTCCTTGGCGTTGTCCTGATCTGTGGACGGTGAGGGCGCTGCTGCCTTCTCCTCTCCCTGAACCTCACCTACAGATTCTTATTTATCTCCTCACATGCTGCTGAGGTGCTGAGCCAGTTTTTAATAGTAATTCTTTGTCCATTACCGACTAATGGTGTGAAAGAAACTTAACGTATGTCCGCTTTTTGTTTTGGTATGTCAAAGTGCAGCTGCCCTTGCCATTCCAGTTTCGTACTACCTCGTTTAAGAATTTATTGTAATGTCTTATTGTGTTTCTTCCTAAACTCAGGGAACAAGGTTTAGCACGTTTGAAAAGTCATGTAATGTTACTTGCTGAATCGACAGGGTATCTTCTCAGTGCTAAACCGCTGTAATGTATAATTGCCTAATAGAATGTGCGATGAATGTATCTCCGACACTGCGTGCCCGTAGCTTAGACGATTGTGCTGCCCCTCCTCACAGAAGGAAACCCCCTCTGTGTTTTTTTTCCTCAGGTCCCGTTGCGTCTCTTTTTACTGCAGACCCTTTTGTTCGTACGAAGGAGGATTAGGGCCAACTTGAGGAAAAAATAAATAAATCTAATATTACGACAATAGAGATTTAATTTTACCCCCCAAAAAAGTCATAATATAAGGAGAATAAAGTTGTAACTTGAAATGAAAAAAGTCGTAGTTAAACGAAAAGTCGGGATTTTACGATAATGAAGTTCTAGTGTCATGAGAAAAGATTCTGACTTTCTTCTTGTAAAATATATTTACAAGTTGTAACGTTCTCATAAATCACAATTTTATTCTCGTAATAATAAAACTTTACTCTCGTAATATTACAATTTTTTTCTCATAATATTACGTTTTAATTTTCGTAATATTGCAACTTTTTTTCAAATAAATTACAATTTTGTTCTCATAATATTACAACTTTTTTTTCTCATAATATTGTGTGTTAATTCTTGTAATACTACAATTTTATTCTCGTAATATTACAACTTCACTCTCTTAATATTACAACTTTTTTCTCATAATATTACGTTTTAATTTTCGTAATATTGCAACTTTTTTTCAAATAAATTACAATTTTGTTCTCATAATATTACGACTTTTCGTTTGTAATATTCGGTCTTTATTATGGCAATGTTAAAACTCTATTCTCGCGATTGCACAGCCTTTTCGCCGTAATATTACGACATCATTCTTGTACGATTATGACTTTTTCCCACAGATTTTTTTATTTTTTTTATTTTAGTCATTGTGGCCCTGAAACTCCGTCGTAGTTTCTTCCTATTAGTTCTAGTAAAAGTTCCCACCAGAAGTGCTTGGAGTGGCGTGACGGTACAGAAAAGCTTTACGATTAGCCTTAATGCTCAGATGCTGGAACTGAAGCGTAATCCGTCTGGGGGTGGGGGGTGGTCGGGGGTGCGGGGGGAGCTTCACATGAGGATGCAACATGTGAAGAATGGTTGCAGTAAAAGCAACGGAAGTGAATCAGAGAAGAAAGTGAAGAATCGAATGATCACCGTGAAACCTTTTACTTTGGAAGAAAGAAAATCTCTATTTTTCTTGTAGATCACGTACTGCTGAGTTCACGGGGTGGTTACGTCTGTTCCGAGTAGTTTTTGTTGTTTGTTTTTGCTTAGATAAAGATTAGCACTTGTCTGCCAAGTAGATTTGTATTATCGGCCAATGTGCAGCGGTGACTGTGACGCTAGAGCCCAAACAATTGTTTGCTACCCGAGTTTATTTTTACTCAACAAGTCTCTCGGCAGGTTACGATGAAATAATCAAAAACAGACTAGACCAAAGATGAAAAATACCTGTCCTCTTGAGATGAGTTGAGTCGCCGCTCTTCAAAGAAAAAGCCTTGCACATTAGTGGCCTTGACCCCGCAACCCAAAGAGTAGAAAAAAAGAGAAAGTTGCAGGTTCAAACTCCGAGGAAGCGGGAGCCGGATCCACGGTTACCTCGTTACGACGGAGCCATCATTTAAGAATCAATTGTTTTATGCACCCGAGCCAAAAATGATCCTCTCGCCCGAGACCCTCATCAACTGTTGCGAACAGATGTCGGCACATTGTAGTGGAAAATTATAAGAGTTAAATACCGTATATTATATCCGTTAGGAGTTTGTGTCGCGACAGCGCAGCTTTGTGTAAAATGTGCACTCACTGATTTTTGTATTACAACTTTTTTAAATTAGTATTGGGAAGATTTCTCTGTACGAGGTCATAGAAGACGAGAAATATTCTTGTCTGCCTCGCTGTAGTTGAGGTGCAGATAACCAAAACAAAGTTATTATGTCATGATAACAATGGTGGAAATGTCAGTGAGCGCACCAACATTTTATACATTTCTGTATTTTAATCACAGGGACTTTGGCAGAGGATTCAATCAGGGGATGAAAAGTGACACAATCAGTTTTTGGAGATGCAAACAATGGAAACCAAAGATTTTTTTTTGTTGTTGTTGTTATTGATGGTCGCCGTTGCATATTGGCAAGAGATCCGTTTGAGAGCATCCTATATTTGTGTGACATGTGACTCACGTATGCCTGTATTTGATTCTGTTATGAGACGGCAGCATGAAAATGTTGTATTTCCTCTTAAACCCAGAAAATGTCTTTGTTCACCGGGCCAGAGTCAGAATCTGAAGCCCGATTACAGATTCTGAATTTTCCGAACCTAGAACTCTGAGCTGGAGTGATGATGTGGCGATCCAGACCTCCTTCATCCCAAAACCTGCAGTCGTTTACATTTTCAGCTCGTGATAAATAGATAGATAGATAGTTAAATAGAAGTCAGACAGGTTCTGAACCGGGCCTTCAGAGCTCATACAGGCTCATAAGTGCTACCTCGGGTTTTATACTCCATTCCTATTCTTGTTATTGCTCCAGATGCAAATATGTTTGGGTCAGTAATGTTCAAAAGAAATACAAGTATGAGACTGTAAAGGGATAAAACACGGTCTGCGTGGGATCGGACTCAGTATCGAATGAATGTGGGGCGGAACCGTTCATTTCAGGAAGAGTCGCCGCTCCTCCTCAAAGACAAAACAAGATTCCAGTCTTGAAAATTGAATGTACTTTTTTTGTAATTTTCATGTTTTCTGTTTTTTTTTGTTTGTTGTTGTTGTTGTTTTGTTTTATTTTGCTGGTTTGTATTTGTCAGAAAAATCAGTTGCTTTTTTTTTTTTTTTTGCCAAAAATGTTTAGCTAGGTTGATTTTAAGACGGTTGTAATCATGAAACATTTGCGTTCTCAGTTCTAATAAAATTGCAAAACATGTGTTTTGGTTCTTGTTGTAAAAAAAAAACAACCTATGGATTCATATATTTATTTCTTTTACCCGGGGGTGTACAATGAGTCAATGCCTTTGTGAATGAGTGGATTTACTTTTTATCATAATAACTTCATTGATATGGCATCTTTTAAAAACATAGTTTAGACAATAAACAATAAAGACAATAAAGTCAAATACAAAATGCAGGCAGAAGCAAATAAAACAGCCGACACTGAGAAAAACCCGCTAATGTCCCCCTCACACGTTTGGTTGAGCCCATTTTGAGTCACTACTTCTGATTGAAAAACGTGACTCAATCTGTTAATAAAAAATGAAGGAGCCCTGAGGGACACCACGTCTTTTTTTTAAAACATAATATAGCATGTGAAGACTTACTAAAAATATTTTTTTTAAGATGCAGAAAAGTCTCCTAAGGGTGTTTTCTAGAAACATTCTTTACCAAAAGGTTGAGCTAATCTTCTTAAAATGTTTTATTTTCCGTGAAAATACAAAATTTCACTATAAAATAATTTTACAAATCAAAAAAATACGTTACCAAACGATTTGTCACTTTATTGTATATATATATATATTATATATACATATATATATATGTATATAATATATACATATTATATAATAACATTTATAGGTTGCAGCACGGTGTTAAGATAATAAGAATTGTGATGTCACAATTCTCTTCTTCTTCTTCTTTCTTTCTTCTTTTAAACATCAGCTTTATATATGACTTAAAAGCGAGGCAGATTGTCCTACAGCTGCAGGACTCTTGACTGACTGCAAACCCTGTCCCCCCTCATTCCACAGCCGGGCCCCTGGAGCGAATACAAGGCCTAAACTCGAGCACCTCAAGGTGAGAGTCGGTGAAAAAGGTGTTTATGCGACAGCTCAGCACTTTTGAGATTTGCTCCAAATGTAAAGTTCCTTATAAATTAAATGTATTATTATTAGTAGTATTAGTTCAGAGCCTTAAATGTAATCAGTAGAATTATACAATCTATCCTGAAAATAAATAAAAATTTACTGGTATTTTAACGTGAAGATATTTTTAAACTGTGTTTTTTATTTATTTTTTATTCTGAAATGGTTAAAGATTATAAACCCTCAGTGGTATAATGCTCAATGCTATTTTTATTAGGCCAGACATCAAGATTTCTTTGCAACAGTCAAAATATCAAAGATTTTAATATTCAAGAAACTTAATCTGGGGGTGATTTTAAGGCAGGAAGAGTAGCAATAAATCAGGAAAAAACACACAAGTCCTTAACAAAGAAAAAAGAAAAACACTCGAGACTAACGGAACATAATTAAAGAGAATGTAGAAATATAATAAAAACTGTACACTTAGTGGAAAAAGAAAGTGCATATCATTGTTGTATTATATATTTACTGATACAATTTCAAGAGGTGCCAAATACATTTTTTTTTATTTTCATTTACAATTCTGCCAGCCGAGTTTTGAAAATGTAGTGTTTTACGGCCTGACATCAAACACGTCTCTCTATAAAACTCAAAAACTCAAAGCACTTTTGAACTAAAAATTCAAAAAGCTTTGAGTTTTTTGATATTTATGGCGAAACGAGTTTTTGAACGTTGATCAAAGGGAATGTTTTAGTAAATCTGGAATTTTGCATCAAAATCGTATTTTTAATTCAAAATGGCCGACTACCTGTTACGTCTACATCATAGCAGCCAACGACTTTTTGAAACTTTTTGGTAAATCTCACTATGGTAAACATGTTTCCCGCTTTATACGTCTATGAAAATAAACCATAATATGGAGGAAATTTTATTGGGGCGCTATGGAGCCATTTTCCTATGCCATACCAATGAAACAAAAACATTTCGCCACGCCGTGTTGATTCATTATGACACTACATTACCCAGGGTACACCGCGTGGGGCCTGCCTATTTCTCCTGACGCTCACAGGATTGCGCTTGCGAAAATGTGACGTCACACGTTAACGCTAACGCACGAGTCACAACAATACGTGATGAACGAGAAAGCTGACGAATACAAACCCGGCAGTAATGTTGGCCTGGCTTCAAAAGTTCACATAAACAACGCGAACTAGAACGGAGTCTGATGATGGCACTTCTTTATGAGAGTTAAAAACTTTCGAGCAAGAAAATGCAGGTCGGGAGCGGCAAGCTAACGATAGCGCCTCTGCTAGCAGCGAATAGTGTGTCAAAGATGGCAGCGACTGACAACAGGTGACACTGCAGCCACCTGCGATGTAAACAATAACCTCGTTTAAGATGACTGTTGGTCAAATGATCAAGCATGGTAATTTTGCTCACAGAGCAAATGACTCCTATGAAAGAAAAGAAACTTGAGTGCAAGGTTTATGGAAAAGTAAGTGTATTTACTGCCCAAACACAGAAAGGTGAAAAGTGAGTGGAGTGGGTCTTTGACCGCTGCATTTGGTTCTGACAAGTCTAAACAACTTAATTTATTGCGCAAGAAAATGAAAGAGAGACGGAGAGATTCCCAATCCTTAAAAATAGCAGATATGAAAACGATGTTATCAATCAAAGAACTACAAAAAAATATTCAAAACATGACCAAGACTGAATATGATACAAGTTAGTGTTCAGAACAACATACAAATTTGGCAAGAATGGAGTTCCAATTACTGATAACAATTTGAAGTGGTGCCAAATACTGATTGTTTTTATTTTTTACCATTCTGACGGCTAAGATATGACAGTTTTGTATTTTATGGCGTGACGTCACGCCATAACACATTATCTCCAGTTGGCTTCGTAGTGTCACACAAAAGAAATGCGCATGGTACTTCGTTTGTTGAATAAATTCATGTTGTGAAAATCCTTATTATCTAATGAGTGTCTTTTTCACTGTACAAATTTGGAACTCATTAATTAAATATTTATAGAAGTGGGCAACAAGATGCACTTGCCAACAGTTGAATGAAGGGTAAACCGTCACTTATTTCTTTTCCACTTAAGGCAAACCTACTTATGAAACTTCAAAATAATGAAAACGGATATTCTTCTTTTCACACGAGTAGAACCGAAGCGGAATAAAATGGTTGGATAGAACCGCTCGTACTATGTTTGTCAAGCCATCTCAACTATAATATTTGTCAACTTCCGTTTCACTCCTTCAAAATAAAGCTACTTTCCGGTACAGCTCAGCTACGGAAATCAAAAGTAATAATAGCAGTTACTTGGTCTAAACATTTAATTCTGGTACAATAATAAGCTTTACAAAAAATAGGGTCCGTGCACTGCTCGCACAATATTATTATTGTATATTATATATAATAATATTGTCGGCCAGTCTTTGTAAAGCTCATGTTTACTTTTATTGTGGCTTTATAGAGGCCACTGCTACACCTCTTTGTTTATATGAGATCTATAGAGAAAAAGACCACATGGGTTGTTGAAATAAAATAAATATGTATGCATGTATATTAGTCAAGTAGGCATTGTATACCCATATGCTACCTGATTATGATTTAGCAGATAGCATTATAAATTGTACACCCAAAGCCTCGTCTTAATTGATCGGTAAAGTAGTTGATATCTATTTATCATTCAATTGATTATTAAGATTAAAGATAGACTGGAAACTATCATTCATATCATTCATTCACTATCATCATATTTTATGCGTCTTAACTTTCCTGCAATTGGAATATGCACATGTAGGTAAATTACTGTATTTACATTAATTCATTACAATAATGAAAGTTAATTTTGACTGCTGTATGTCAGTTTGTCAAGATTTATCGTCCACTTACCAGTCCTATCTCTTTCATGACATCACACTACACTGCACTGACTCAAGTGTTTTATCTCATCTAGATTCCTGTTTATTGCCAACAACTGGCAAAATGTCGGAGACATCGAGTTTTGCAAAATCGTCCTGTGACTGGACCTTTATAAGTAATGAGGTACAAATCCTTCATCCTTCTTCCTGATCCCTGCTACCTTCATTTGTTAATGCACAGAGTTTGACGTTTTAAAGGGGAAGTAAGGATAGCGGGTTTTATATCAAAGTGTAAAATGTGAAAATTATACAAGTTGAATTTCTCCCAACTCCTTTTTTTTAAACATTTTTGAATTTAGAGTATAGTTGATGTTGAAAATTGTCATATAATTTAAATTTACTGCGATTGAAACAGATAATCGATGAGCAATTATGACATCACAGTGCTAATTATCTTAGCACTGTCCTCTAGCATATTTGCAAAAGAAAAAAACATATTTAATTCCTAAAGTTCCTCCTGAAGTTTTTGCGTTTTATTTTATGTTGTGCTCGAGTTATAAATCTAAAGTCAAACCAAAACTCAAGCTGTAGTTATTAAAGTAAAGCTGCTTCTCTTATGATTTAACGCTGTTTATCCATTCTTATGGGATATTTACACTGGAATGCTGATGACATCATACTCATAACTGTTTATAAATGTAATCATTCAAAAAAAAAAAAGAAGAAAAAGAAAAAGTTATTTACCTGTTTACCTGTTTACCTGTTTACTGCGTTTACAGCCTCCAGACATTGAGACGTTGGGTTCGGAGGCGGCTGAAGACTTTTTAGCCAGACTGTTGGAGAGTCTTCCAGTGAGGGAAACGGAGCTTCAGGAAGCGCTGGATTCCACTTCAGCCGGTAAAAATGATCACATTAGGTTTTTACCTCCACCGATTAGAGTTGGATTATTCATCGTTCCAAAATGTAAAACTCTGCGCCTGTGCAAAACTATGACTGTCATCGGGTCAACTTCGCATTTATTCTGAGGAGTCCAACGCAGGGGGTTGGGGCCTTTTCTGTCCGGGACATACAGTATGTGGATTTCCAACAATATTCACCTCATGTATTGTTTTCACAAACAAACAAGGATGTAAGTTTGTTGTTCTGAGTTAGTGTTTAAGTTGTGATATTTGTTACCTGCATGGTCACAGGATCACCTGTGTTTCTCAGTTATTCTTCGGCCTGATACTCTCCTTTTTCTCAGTTTCTCTCTCACCTTTCGATCAATGCACTCAAACATTTGTGTATTTATTTTTGCTGCAGTCGTTCCGTTGCTGCGGCCAGCAGTGACGATCTCGAGCAGCAGCCAAGACGCGGTGGGACCAAGTGGCTTTGCTGGCGTCCGAAAACGGAGGCTGAGGAAGAATTCATCTACTGTTTTGACGGATTTAGAGGAGGAGACGTTGGAGTCGGCCCTGAGTGAGGACGGAGAGGAGAAGGAAGATGAGAAGCAGCAGGAGGAGGTGCAGGCAGGAGTTAAACCTGCTGCTGGTCTCGGTGTGCAAGGTGTGCAAGGTGTGCAAGGTGTGCAAGGTGCGCAGGGGGTGCAAGGTGTGCAAGGCGGCCGTAGCAGCATCCGAAACCGGTGTATCCTGGTCGCCCTTATGATGGCCATCATCGTGGGTTTTGGATTCCTCCATGGTAAGATTTAACTGAATTTATCGTGGATGCAGAAAAAGTGTCTGAACCTTCCTGTTTCATATTTGAATCTTAGATTTCAAGCTGAGAAAGTTTTCAACTATAATCTTACCTAACTAACTACACAAAAAGTTACCAGTACCTAAATCAGAAGAGAGAAAATAGAAATTCACTCCACTTAATTTAAAAGCGAGTTTCACATTTCACCTTTTAGCGTGAGCTCTCCTGCCGATGTCAGCTGTAAACATTTGTTTGATTCTGATTTGTTGTTCACACTTTAACAGAATCGCTTTTTTAGGACGGAAATAAGATTAAAATAACCCACGGCGCCACAAAATCTCGAAAGGAAGACAAATGAGCTCAAGGCTGATCCGGCGGACGAATGCGGTGTTATGTCACCGTACGGATGACCGCCCTAGTTTTCAAACTATGTTTGAAACCGAGTTACATCTGCAGTAACAGTTCAAATCTGGGCGTCAAAATGTAGAATAACCTACAAATGAAAGTACAATTTACTGGACTACCTCACTCAAGTACTCTTTTTTATTTTTGAGGTACTTTCCTCAGTTCTCGGTTCCGCTGGATGTCCACTCACCTCCACATTTGGGAATATTGTATTTTTAGCACCATTTTAAGTGATGGTGTTATACGTATAGTCAATACCCATGCAATACACACATTCACACATACACACATACACACATACACACATACATACATACACACATACACAGTACACACCATCTTATTGTTTTTTATTGCCTGTAACATAAAAACGCAGATACTTAAAACTCCCAGCTCCTACATTGAAGGAACATCAAAGGAACATCAGAGGAACATCAAAGGAACATCATAGGAACATCGTAGGAACCTCACAGGAACAAACGGAACAAACGCATAAAAATGGACAGTTTCAAGAGAGCGCCTCGCCACGTTGTCATATTACAACACCGACTGACTTTCAGTCCTGATAACCTGCCGTACCTGTAAAACTTCCACATGCCCTTATTTTTGTCCGATTTGTGGCTCTTTTCTGATGTTGTGTGTGAATAATGTTTGCGATACAAATTTCCCAGGTTCTGTAGAAATTCCAGACAGGCAAAAAATCATGGAGAAAACCCCAGTGAACAAACTTGATGGTGTGAGAGATCTACTTCAACCTTTGATGGACCAGGTGAGTGACAGCGCCAGTCACAATGCGCTTATGTCATTTCTCCCATTATGTTGAAATTATTCTGGCGGTTTTGGTTTGTTTGTTTTTCCACTCACTACAACTGTTCCACGATAACTCAATTCTTAATATTTGCATTTCTGCTATTTCTAATTGGTTGAAGTTTGGTTTCTAAATCCATGATCCAATCTGATCGTATATAAATGATGAACAAAAAACGGATATTTATATCATCAAAAAGTCGTTCACATTACGGAACAGTAATCGCGTCCGCTGTGGATCCTTCATGTTAGCGCAATAAATCCCAACATTTTTCATGGATCATTTTCTAATTTTATACCCACTTAGACCTTAGTGTGAGGAAGAACTGGATTGATTTTTGGGAAATTAAGCCATAATTTCTCAGCCGTGAGTCTGATTTAGTACAGACTTGATGCAAATGAGAGATCTACCTTGTATTTGTTGCGTTTTACTTTAATAGTTCCTATTTGATTCACTAGGGGGCGCTTTTTACAAAAAACAATGTTTCTCGTAAATAAACGTCGTAATCCTTAGTCCAATGTTCAAATTCGTGGAACTGAATCAAATCGAGGAGATCTATCTGGCAAGTATCATATTTCATTCCAGTGGTTCATATTTTACTCACTAGGGGGAGCTTCTTTCTGAAAATCATTGTTTCCCGGACAGAACTCCAAACTATTTTCATGAATCATTTTCAAATTTAAGATCCACATAGACCTTAGTGAGATGAAGAACTGGATGGTTTTTGGGAAAGTTTGGTTTTATATTTCTGAAACAGAGGGGAACTTTATCTCCAAACATTTTCGGACCACACAACGTGGGCGTTGTGCGCTCCACAAGGTGAGCCACACTTCCAGCACATTACGATTTATCGGCGTAGGACTTGCGTATGCACTGTTTTATAAATTTAAATATATTTGCATGCACACACATCCGATATTTGCTATATGTCACCCTCTGACATAAATCCGACGCAGACAAATGGACCAGTGGATAGATGGACAAATGGACCAATGGACATGTAGATCAATTAACATGAGGACAGAAGGACTAATTGACACATGCATAGATGGACCAATGGACCAATGGACCAATGGACATGTAGACCAATTGACGTATGGCAGGAGGGACCGATGGACCCATGGACTTATGAACCAATGGACAAATGGACCAATTGACATATGAACCAATGGACCAATGGACCAATGGACCAATGGACCAATGGACATGTGGACCAATTGACATATGCATAGATGGACAAATGGACAAATGGACCATAACCCGTTTCTTGCTCTGCTCTCTCCCATCCAGATGGGTGATGTCGCCCTGGATGACTTGGATGAGCAGACAATTATTTCATTGCTCACAGAGGTGACTGAGAAGATGAAGAAGGAGAACCAGGAGCTCAGATGCCAACAAACACACATCAAGGTGACATTAATGTCATAGTTGAGTGACTTATGAGGAATAAATAAAAAGTTCTATCTTGAATTTTCATGTGAACCTCTTAAAAACTCTTTTTTGTTTTCACCTTCTCCCGTTAAGGCGCAGAGAGATGACCTCATGGCCGACAACCAGATTCTGAGAGGCGCCCTAGAGCGTGAAGAGAAGTACCTGTCCACCTTACCGGAGGAGCTGAGAAACGTCTGCTGGGAGTTTTTTTTTCTCTTTTCTTTTTTGTTTGTTCTTTTCTTCTTAGCCTGTCCTGTCCAGCATCCTCGGCAGGCAGTGTGAAGGTCAGGGGGCAAATAATGCCAGAACAGCAGAACAGAAATAGAACTACAAACCCATTCATAGTATCTCCTCCGGGCTCAGAGGTCCCTCCTCGGGTTTTATTATTCTTGTAATTGGGCCAGGTGCAAATATATTTGGGTCAGTAATGTAAAAACGTATCAAAGTATTAGACTTCAAAGGGATAAAAAGGGTCTTCTTGTCATCATTTTTTCTTCATGTTTTATTGATTTGGTTTGTTTTTAATCAGAATATTCAGTGTTTTTGTTTTGTTATTGCCAGAAATGTGAAACTAGGTGATTTTAAGAGAGTGGATGATTATGGAAAAACTCTGATTCTCAGTTCTAATAAAATGACAAGACTGATCCGGTCCGGTTAATTAATGCCTACAATGACATCCGATTGAACACCGACAGAGGTAGAACTTCAGTTTTTGTTCTAATGGATCTCAGTCCTGCGTTCGACACGTTGGACCACAACGTGAAAAACTGGAAAACTGGGTGGGTTTTTCTGGCACAGCCATCAGGTGGTTTGAATCCCACCCAGAAGACAGCAACTTTTTTGTGACTGTAGGAACCATGAGCTGAACAAAAAAAAAAAAGAAGTGGGAGTTCCCCAAGGCTCCATCCTGGGACCTCTTTTGTTTAACATCTACATGCTTCTACTGGCTCAGATCTTGCATAACGACAAAACAAATGACCGTAACTATGCAGTTGGTGATAGAGTTATGACATAACTCTATCACCAGGGGACTAAAGTCCAATACAAGCACTGAGTGACAGCACTGAACAAATCAATCATTGGATGTGCCAGAATGTCCCTCAGCTGAACAAAGACAAAGTCTGAGGTAGTGTTTTGAGCTAAAGAGGAAAGGTTAAAGGTCAGCGCTAAGCTGAAAAGCTGAAAACCAATCCAGAAATCTTTGTGTAGTCACGGAATCGGACTTGAGTTTTAACAGCTATATTAAGACCAGTGCAAAGCCCGCCTAGTATCACCTGAAGAATAGAGGAAGAGGACTGATGACTCAGCAGGATTCGGAAAACTAGTCCATGCATTCATCTTCAGACGACTTGACTCATTTAACAGGGTCTTAACTGGAGTTGTTAGGAATGGATCAGACAGCTGCAGCGGATCCAGAACGCTGCTGCTAGAGTCCTAACAAAGGCCAAGAAAGTGGATCATTTCAGTCCGGTTCTGAGGTTTCTACACTGACTCCCTGATCTCTCAGAGAACTGATATCAAAATTCCTGCTGCTGGTTCACAAAGCACTAAACGGTTTAGGACCAAAATACATCTTCTGCTTTGTTCTGAACCAACCAGACCTCTCAGGTCATCTGGACCAGGTCTAAAAAGTACTTGAATGTCATTGGGGGAAAGAAAAGAAAGTCCATTACAGGTCAGTCCTGTATTCCTTATCTTGGTTTGTAAACACTGTACAAACAGTACCCTAGGTTGATGAAAAATAAATACACAGCTTGGGTAATATTTGTCCACAGCCGGCAGAATTCAGAACAAGAAATGTGGTGTTGTTGTTTTTTTCATTAATCTTCATTCAAACTACACTTTTAACACAAAGTGGTGCTTTTTGGTATTTAGGGATTATCATTGTTTAAACTTAAAGGCTATTCAATAGCTTTCACATGTATGCACATGTCTTTTTCACATTAAATGTTGTTTTGTTTTTTTATCGAAACGTTTTTTCTCATTTATGCAATTCATTTAAAAAAAGGCCATTTAACAGGAAGAAAAAGAATTTAGTAAATTAGATTCACCAAATATGAAGTGGTAAAATAGCCTTTTGCTATTTAAGAATTTTGATCGGTAGGTGAGTTTATGAGGGCTTTTCTTTTTCGTCATAATACTTATATATTTGTACTTAATGTTCACTAACAACATGCATTAATCCATTAATTAAAGTGAGACTTATGTATAAAGAGGGACAGTGGGAGAGGAAGAGAGAAAAGCTCAGTGCATCATGGGAGATCACCTAGCAGTCTAAACCTATAGCAGCATAGCTAAGAGCTATCTTATGCCAGCCTTAATTATAAACTATCATAAAGGAAATGTAGAGAGGGTCTCTGCCCCCCGGACCCAGATTGGGAGATGGTTCCACAGGAGAGGAGCCTGATAGCTGAAGGTTCTGGCTCCATTCTACTTCTGGAGACTCTAGGGACTACCAGTAACCCTGCATGCTGGGAGCGCAGAGTTCTGATTCGACAATATGGAACTATGAGCTCCTTCACATACGTTGGTTCTGACCGTTAAGGGTTTTTGTATGTGAGCAGAAGGATTTTGAATTCAATTCTAGATTTTACCGGGAGTCAATGAAGGGAAGCTAATACAGGAGAGATGTTCTCTTAACCTGGTTCTGGTTCTGGTCAGCACACGTGCAGCAGCGTTCTGGATCAGATGGAGGGGCTTCAGAGACTTATTGGGACTTCCTGCTAGTAGGGCATTACAGTAATTCAATCTGGGAGTAACAAATGCATGAACTAACTTTTCTGCATCTTTTTGAGACAGAATGTTCCGTATTTTAGAAATATTACGCAGATGAAAAAAGGCAGTCCTAGAAATCTGTTTTATGTGGGAGTCAAAGGTCATATCCTGATCAAAGATAACTCCCAGGTTCCTCACAGTGGTGCTGGAGGCCAAGGTCATACCATCCGGAATAGATATATCATCAGATAAATTGTTTCTAAGGTGTTTGGCCCCCAACACAATAACTTCACTTTTATCTGAATTTAATAGCAAAAAGTTGCAGGTCATCCAAGTCTTAATGTCTTTGAGACACGCCTCTAAGTTGGATAAGTGATTGGATTCACCTGGTTTCATTGATTAGTACAAATGTGTGTCATCAGCATAACATTGAAAGTTTATGGAGTGTTTCCTGATAACGCTTACTCAGTGCCAGAGTAAAGAGTATAAATCAGGAGAGATGTGGTCGGATTAAAAAAAAAGAAGAAGCTTTCATGTAAACGTGAAGATATAAAAGCATGTAAAAATATTTTGTCTTTAAAAGTTAAAATTGATTGTATTGATTTTTTGGAAAAGGTCAAAGTCAAGATGTTCTTGCAACATGCTTAATATATTCAAGATTCAAGAAACTATTGTCAATGTTAAGGCACGCAAAGTATTAATAAAGCAAGAATGAAAAGAAAAAGTTGTTAAACACAGAGAGAGAAAAACATGTGCATAAACTGTACAAAATTAAAGTAATAATAATAACAAAAACATGACGCTGATAATAATAACTGTACACTTGGTGCAATAGAATATGCGTAGTATTGCATTATACTCTATATGTCCTGACCTGACCCGAAGTGGTGGCAAACCTTTGATTTTTTTTTTATATGTGACGTCATCATGACCTGATTTTATGAAAACATTTGAAGTTTCGGGCAGATCGGCGGAGTTACGATAATTTCATGATTTGTGTAACCTACTACTCCCAGACCGATGATCAGAAACACACGCTTGGTGCAATAGAATGTGCATATTATTGCATTATACTGTATTTGTCCTGACCCCACTCGATGTTGCGCAAATGTTTTGATTTTTATTCTGACGTCATCAGTGCGTGACTTTTATCCAATATGGGAAGTTCAGGGCAGAATGGTAGAGTTATTAGCTTTTGAGCACTTGTAATCCTTATGATCTTAACGTGTCACGCACCACATTTGACGTCGACCAGGTTGAGACTCTTTGAGGAAATAGTGTATGTACATGACATAAGCTCTCGGGAAGACGATTCTTTTCGGAGAAAGAATAAATAGATTATTCCCCTTACACTATCTATGTTACCATATAATAGCATTATATGTTAATGCTAATTGTCCGATAAATATCCAAGAGTGGAAATAATTTGTTTTGCAATAAGTTCTAGTCCAATCGTGTATATCTGTTTTGTCAGAGTAAAACTGAAGAGTACATTTTGCTGGTCTGCTGAGCTTCCGGTTACAGGTAAGTACAGTTCTGCATCACCACACCACCATAACAACCATTAACTGCTTTGTGTTGGATTTTTTAACTTCTAACATTGCAAGACTTTCCCTATTTTACCGTGCAATAAAACGCATCAATGACTGTTTTTTTGTGTTCTTGTCTTAATAAGTCAAGTTGGCACTCTTGGGCCGAGTCTTCTACTTTGTCACGCTTCCTTGTTTATATTTTTTTCGGCGTTGAATAAAGTTGCTCCACCCTCGCTGAACTTGTTTGGGCTTCGCACGGACTTTTGGGATATGTAGTTTTTGTATATATCGGGAAGGTCAGCAACTGAGACAGTTGTAACACCATAGAACTACATTTCCCATGTACAGTCGGCTACAGTCTGGGGATCGTGAGTACTGCAACAAGCCTGCTTGAAAACAGCTGCATCGTCGTTGGTCGTCAAACTCTGGTGAGTTTACTCATTCTTTCCCTGGTTTAAAAAGCATAGCGATCTTAGATGGATATATTAAAGACGGTGAACGCTTTCTGTGCAATCAATCATGTGTCTGGGCGATTTTCCAAAGATGATACGCTGACAACTAAATTTAGTTGATGTTGATAGCTGCAAACTGTAGCGTAACTTGTAATGAAACATTTTTTTGAAAACACCCAAACTATTGGTTAAGCTTATTGGCAGGGTTAGCTCTGCTGTTGATTGTTTACATGGCCGTCTCTAAGTGGCACCATTGGTTCATGTTAGCACTATCTGTGGTCTAGACATGTAGAGGTCGCTGCTGCTCCTCTTTGTTTATATGAAATTGGGAGGGCCACGTGGGGTGTTGAAGTAAAATAAACATGTATTTCCGTATGTATGTATGCATGTATGCTTGTATGCATGTACGTTAGGTATGCATGTATACCCATAGGCTATATTAGAACTTAGCTAGAACTAGAAATAATTGAGGCATGTCCCATTACAATCTACTATTGTTACTAGCTCAACCTTGTTGAATTTGCTTTTATGGAACCAAATCAAGTGACAAAAAGATGAGTTAAAACTAAATGCTGTAAGCTTGATGTATTGGATGGACTCAATTAATGGAACAGGCCTCAGTTTGAGAGAACTGTCCATCATAGATCATCATAGATTTGGTTTGTGAAATAAGATTATATCCATAACGGTAGTGTTTGATTATTTTACGTATGTAAAAACATCTGATTAAGATTTAGATGTTCTTGTCATTATTTTTCTCTCAAGTTTGACACAACACCAGAAGCCAAGTCTTAAATTGATAAACAAATCCATTAATTTAGAGCAAGTACATACAGGTAAGTAGTTGTAGTAGATAATTCTTTGATTGGACAAATAGGGATAGAGGCAAACTACAAATATGGTCATAGCTTATGTGTCTTAATCATTCGGCAATTGGAATATTTACATTTCTAAATATATGGCTCTATCTCATATTGCATGTTTACTAATATAGAAGTTATTTTTGACTACGCTGTATCACATTTTGTCAAGACGTAGTATCCATCAACAGTCCTGTCTTTGGCCACAACACACCGCACGTCTCTGATTTAAGTCTTCCTCCTCTCTATCCCCACTAGATTGGTGTTCATACTTGACAACTGGCAGAAATGTCAGTGACGTCATCAGATTCAGAATCGTCCTGTGGCTGGATCATCATAAGCAATGAGGTACAAAGCCTTCATCCTTTTTCCTAATCCCAGCTACCTTCATTTGTGGCTGTTGAGAGTTTCACGTGTTAAAGGGGATGGGATGCAAGGAGAGGGGGTGTAAAATGGGAAAATGATGTTATTAGAATTTGATCTCCATATAATAGATTTTGATAAGAAAATATGATAATCTCTGGGTGATATCTGAGCTAACGGTTGAATAAACTGTCATGTGATTAACTTTTAATTTCACTGTAATTAAATAAAATCCTTTCAGCCTCAGCTCTAAAGTATCATAATAATTTGATGACTATCACACGTTAACTGTGTGTCATCACAAGTAAGATGCAGATGAACAAGAAATGTGACATCACAGTGTGGTGCAACCTATATGCCAAAGACACTTTTAATTCCTTAATTCCGCCTGAGGTTTTGGTTTGATGCTTATTTTGTTGACAGGGTTCGGACATTGAGACGTCGAGTTCGGAGGCTGCCGTGGACTACGCATCCGAACTGTCGGTGGGGGGCCTTCCAGTGGAGGAACCCGAGCTGCAGGACAAACCGGCCTCCCCGTCAGCTGGTAAAAATCCTCGTATTACATTCTTACCTCCACCAATTACAGTTGGATGACTCATCATTCCAAATTCTAGGAGTGGATGTCCATGAATGAGGTGGGATTACAGAATTTGATATGAGGAAGTGATCCAAGTAAAAGCAATGGCACCATGGCAACATCACTGCAAGGCGCGTTCTGTGCAATGATACCACCTCATTATTTGGAATTCATTTGGTCTGCGTTAATCTCTAACCAAGTATTATTGACCGTTAACAGCATCATAAGTTTTGGGCGCGTCATGCATAGCTTTTCCTGCATATAAGAATACCGGCCATTTACAGAAGAAGTATGAACACATCCGTCTGATTTCACCTGAATCGCCTTCATCATATCGGCGTTGACTTTGTTGGACGTCTACGGGGAGACGTGACCCCATGACTCGAGTTTTATCTGACTTTGATTTCTATTGTTTCAGCTGAGCGTGTCGAGGAGAGGACCGCAGATTCACTTAATGACAGTCAACAAATCATAGTTGACAAACTCAATGCCGGAGAAGTAAGCTAAACCTGTTCCTTTTTTTCCTTCTGTTTTTCTAAATTAACCCTGAGCCACATTGTCGCTGGTCCGTTTGCATTCCATCCTCATTTTGTCGTATCCTCCCCAGACTGGAGGCTACACCGCAGCGAAGCAGCAGGCGCCCGTGTTGTCCTCCAGCGATCACTCCGACATCATGACGCTGGGAGACTTGAAGGAGGACGAGCAGGTTGAGAGGGAGCAGCGGGCTGCAGTCAATGAGGAGTTCTACCTGGGCACCCCCTGCAGCAGCCAGTACACCTTCAGCGCTGCAGACACAGGTAGGCCTGCACAAACACACGCAGCACATGCACACATACAGAAGAACACGCCGCCGCGGGCTGGAAGATTAATCGTAGAAAGATCGCGGTTTCGATTCGGACGTAAATGCAATCTGATTTCTGAAGTGCCGCGATTTTCCATTATTTTGGATTCATAACGTGAGCCGCAGCAAAGGGCCTATAAGACCATGGCTTGGTTCCTCTGCCGCCGGGGATTGTGGGAGTTTCTAGCTGCTAACATTGGCTTTACCTTGCCTAAGCTGAGCGCAGTGCTAAACCCTAACTTAGCGCTAACTAGGAGGTCCTGAGTAGCTGGAGAGCTAATATCACGAAGCACAAGCAGAGACAGGAGTGATACTTTCTAATCTATTTTCTTTCTATCGCTTCATTTCCCCTTTGTTTCACGGTGACTCCCAATCTGGTGCCTGCTGTTACTCTCGTCTGTTACTTTTCTAGCGGTAAATCCTCACGTGGTAGCCGAACTCAAACCTCAAAGGACCTAAAGGGAAAAAAGCCCACGTCGTCTGTAAAGTCTGAAACCACTGAAAACCAAACACGGACACCGGATGGATTTAGATTTAGTTCTGGACGTGGAATCTAACGAAACAGGTCATCAGCGGTAGGACTGCAGTTTAAGTTTAATTATAACTGCTGACGACAGTTGGTACTGTTTGTGTTCGATGGGTTTAAACTCCAGCTGTATTTACTCTGCAGACATGAGTAACCCGGGTAAACACACGGGCGGTAACCACGGCAACAAAAACTCTGTGACGGCGTTTGAACTCAGTGTTGAGTGTGACGGATGCGGTCAGGTTCGGACATGAAAACAGAGAGTCTGCTGGGTTCTGGCACGGCTCAGTCAGCATCCAGAATCGCTCAGCCCCACACTGACGTATCATGGGTGTGATTTTAGTATTATGTGCCTTTTTTGTTGTTGTGTTTGTTTTTTGACATTGCTGATGCAGGTTTGATCATGAGTCACTGGAAACTTCCACAGAGTCTGGTAGATTTAGGCCACCGTCTGACAAGTCGTCTCGCTGGAGGTCGCTCTTTCACAGGTGGCCTGATTGAAACCAGAGTGAATGTGATGATGTTGGTCCATGCATAGAACTAATCCATGCTGTTACTGATCTGACCCCACTGTGTGTGTGTGTGTGTGTGTGTGTGTGTGTGTCTGTGTGTGTGTGTGTGTGTGTGTGTGTGTGTGTGTGTTTTTAAAAGGCATGATGACAACCTCCCATATATCGTGTGTGTGCACGTGTGGCGTATTTTAGATTCTAGAAGAAGACTTACTCATATTTATTATCTTTGGAAGATAACATGCATCCGTTCTTTACTGCTTACGTCTTATCCCTGAAAATTGGATATATTTGAATCGTCACACCTAAAAAACTGTTTCACTGATTATTTTAAAATTTTACAACCCTATAGACTTTAGTGTGAGGAAGGAGTGGATCGATTTTGGGAAAGGTCAGTCGCATATGTCCGCCATTAGTGGGAGCATCATCTCCAAAAGTTTTTGGGCCATCATTTCTGAACCGTTGGTCCGATTTCCTCCATATTTGGTACATATGAATGTCTGTCTGTCTCGCACACAGCTTCACATTTAACTTGAATTCAATCACTTTGAATTGCTTGTACCTCTGGGATATACACCTGCGGTTGGGGACGACATCGTACGCATAGCTTTATCTAACCCATGGCAACAGAAAAGTGTGTTTTTCATAAAATATTCTTTTCATTTATTGATGTCACAAACACACAAATGGATGTTTTTGGTTGTTCTGAGTTAGTGCAACAATTAATCTTTGATATTTGTTACCTGCATGATCAACTCACCTGCGTTTTCAGTAACTTTTGCCTGAACTCTTCTTTTTTTTTTATTCCATTTCTTTCCACCCTTGGATCCCTGCAATCAAACCATTGTGTATTTTGTTGCAGTCGTTCCGTTGCAGCTGCCGGCAGTGATGATCTCGAGCAGCAGCGAGGACGAGGCGGGACCAAGCGGCAGCACCGGAGTCCGAAAACGGAGGCTGAGGAAGACTACCATCAGTGTTTTGACGGAGCCTGAGGAGGACACGCTGGAGTCAGGCCAGAGCGAGGACGGAGAGGAGAATGAAGATGAGGGGCAGCAGGAGGAGGAGCAGGAAAGAGTTAAACCTGATGCTGGTCTGGGTGTACAAGGGGGGGTCGGCAGCATCCTCAACAATTGTATCCTGATCGCCCTGGTAGTAGCCATCAGCATGGGCTTTGGACACTTCCATGGTAAGATTTAAGAACCGAGTACAACAAACTTTATTTATACCCACAGGGAAATTTAAGACAATTTAATTTTATGGTCATTTTACATTATATATATCGTAAATGCGGCTAACAAAAAAATCGGAATGGGTGATGTGGGAAAGCATCAGACTTTATTGAAGCCTTCCTCTCATCCTTAACTGTCAGATCTTCTAACGAAATCACAAATCCTGAAATCAGGCTTTTCAGACCTGATAACCAGCCGGACCTGTAAACCCACCAGCTCCGGTTATTTTGTTTATCGTGGCGCTTTCTTGGCGGTCGATATGATCGTGAACTATGAACTGTGGCTCCTAATAACTTTGTAGATGAATGCAGTTCTTTCTGATGTTGTTCTTTGCATGAATAATGTTTGTTTATTCTAATTCCACAGGTACAGTACAGATCCAAGAAAGACTAAAAAGCGTAGACAGATTCCGAGGGAATGACCTCGATGGTGTGAGAGATCTACTCCAACCGTTGGTGGACCAGGTAAGTGAAGACGTCGGTCGTGACACAAGCCAAGAGACTTTTTTTTTTGTGTCATTTACAAGAACTTCTGTCATGAAGCTTCTGTAATTTTTCCATTTTTGTTGAAATTATTCTGGAATGATATGTTTTTTTTTAACCAACTATATATTCCCCTCGTCTGCTTTGTGTAATTGTTTGCCTGAAAGTCGTTTCTTCAATAATAAGATAATTAATACGTTATCCTCGTTCATGGATGTGAAAATATTTAAACCAACTTCAAATACAAGGTAATAAATCCAATGCTGCGACAAAACCTTTAAATTCACCACTTTAGAAAAAAGTATCAGTTTAAATTTTTATAAATAATAGTAAAATAAAACCTGTATTACACCACGTGCATTAACACAATAACTCAAAAACTATAGATATTGGGTAAAGCCAGTTGCATATTTCTGCCACTAGGGGGAGTTTCATCTCCTAAATCACATTTCACATACTTTTTCCGCCTTTGGCCTGATTTAATCCCAATTTGGTGCATATGAATTGAAGCCATCTGAATCTTACTTGTATATATCATGAACTACTTCAATAGTTTATATTTTATGCACTACGGTTTTTTGTTTTTTTTTACGAAAAAAATCGTTGTTCCGATTTAGTCCAAAGTCTCCTCAGAACTTCATTATGAAGTTCTGATCTCAGAGCAGCTTCCTGACTTCATAGAGATAGTTTGGTTGAGTCAATACGGACAGTTTGAGGTTCTTAATAACTCATATTTAATTTGAAGAACTCAATCAGGGGGCGATTGCTTTTACAAGGGGGGGGGGGGTTGGGCTTTTCGGTTTGGGGACGACTGTAAGGGTAGTTAGTTCATATTTTTGGTAGAACACGACCTGATCTGATCACTTTGTGAAAGTCTTGAACAATATTATATCAAATAAAATCCAACCGGCGTAACATCTGAAATGGACAGTCACCCCTTTCTCTCTCTCTCTCTCTCCTCTCTCTCTCTCAGATGGTCGATGTCACCCTGGATGACTTGGATGAGAACACGGTTATTTCATTGCTCACGGAGGTGCTCCAGAAGATGAAGGAGGAGAACCAGGAGCTCAGCATCCGACAAACACACATCAAGGTAGCGAAATAACACAGAGGCGAAGGTCGGTGCAAATATCCCAGAATCCATCAGGAGCTCTGACTGATCAGACACGAACCTCCTGATGCTTCTGCTCACGGTAACCCCTTCAAAGGCTATAACTACCTCTTCTACTTTCTCTCGCTGTTAAGGCCCAGAGGGATGAGCTGGAGATGTTGCTAAAGCAGAACGATGAGGAGAGGACCGACATGGCGTCCCAGCAGCAGAGGCTGGTGGCGGACAACCAGATGTTGAGAAGCTCCCAAGAGCGGAAGGACAAGTCCATTTCCTCTTTGCGAGAGGAGCGGAGAATCCTCCACTCCAGGGTGGGAGTTTCCGTTGTCATGCTGATATCTAAAAATCAGAAGCTGAGAGAGCAGCTGGAGAAACATAAACAGCTGATCGGAAGCTTCCACTGCAGGAGAGAAGACATGATTCCTCCGGCTTTGAAGCAGATGCTCCACAAGAAGAAGGAGGTCACAAGTAAGCCCAGACGGGAAGTACCGGTACCAGGTTGTGTTCCTGCAGATGGACAGGAGGCTGGTTCGGAGTTTGAGGCGCTTGAGTCTCGTCTGATGGAGCTGGACAAGAGACTGAGCTTGGAGCAGCAGCGCTCCAACATGTGGGAGAAGCTGTATGTGGAGGGCAAAGAAGAACGAGCCAAAGGAGACACGGAGTCCAAAGTGAACAGACCCAAACCGTGTGTGGCGGGCAAAATGAAGGAGACGTTTGAAGCGGTGAAGAACTCCACCAAGGACTTTGTCCATCACCACAAGGAGCAGATAAAAAAGGCAAAGGAATCCGTGAAGGAGAACCTGAGGAAGTTTTCCGATTCCGTTAAGTCGACTTTCCGAAACTTCAAGGACTCCGCCTCCACGTTCATCCACAAGGCCAGACGCTTTTATGACGAGAGTAGCGAGAAGGACGCTAAAGAGTCGTGGCGGCGCGGACCCCACAAGCCTCAGCACAAACCCTCGCACAGACCCGACGACGCTTTCCGGAGCAACCGCAACACGCGGAAATCAGGAGGTACGTTCCAGGAGGAGCGAGGTCGCGACGGCGGGAAACCCAAAATAAAAGGATGCGCCGGCGTCTTCGACTGCGCCTACAAGGAGTCCATGAGTTTTTTCAGAAGAGCCACGGAGCCGATCAGAGCCGACGACTTTCACCAGCTGCTGCGGAGCTACCTGCAGAAGGAGGTGGACCACTTCCACCACTGGAAAGACCTGGAGACGTACGTCAACAACTTCTTCCACAACGGACTCTTCATCCACAACCAGATGCTGTTCACCGACTTTGTCAGCGACCTGAAGACCTTCCTGGGCGACTTTCACGAGTACCACGGATTCGATGAGGACGTGTTTGAAGATCTCGACGACTTCGTCTACCGCCACTTTTTCGGAGACGCTTACCCAAAAGTCAATCGGCCGCAGTAAGTGTCCTCCCACCGCATCCACAAAAACCCAAGTCTCACAAGCAGGAAGTGGAGGAAACGCGACTCTTCGTCAGTGTTCAGCTGAACACGTAGAAATACGGCAGTTTAAATTGAACTTTTCTTTTTTTATTATATTAATATCCCAGAAGAGGGGAAATAATATCATTGATTTGTCACGCCGTATAAATTCAAAAACAATTTCATCGTAGACCTTCGTGTGAGGAAGTAGTGGATAGACTTTGAGAAAGATTAGTTGTATATTTCTGCCACTAGGTGGAGCCTTATATCCCAAAATCCCAGTTATTGGTCCTTAATTTCTGAACCGTTGTTCCGATGATGCCGAAGTTTACCTCAAAAGAACCTCCTCAAGGAGATCGAACGTGTTTGTTAGGTTTTACTGTAATTGTTTTTGCGACGTTACTTTCCAAGCTTTTATCTGATTACGTCCACATTGGCTCTTGAATCCACACGAGATCTATTTATATTATTTAACCATAATAGTTCTTATTTCACTCACTTGTGGGGAGCTTTTAGTGGAAAACCCAGTTTCTCGTCCAGAACTTCCTAACCTTCAGTCCAACTGGGTTTGAATTATTAGCTTTTATGAATGGACTCCAGGAAATCTTTGTTTTATTCCTGAGCTCGGCTAAACTAGTTTCCTGTATTTATCTTCTTCATCTATCTTCATCTGATCCCGAGATTATTAATGAGTCACCTTTAATGCGAGGAGCTCAATCAAGGGGATTGCTTGTACAACGCAGGGGATTGGGGGCTTCTTCGGGGATATACCCTTGCTGTCATGTTTGTTTGGACAGTTTTCAGTCCAATCTTAGTTATTTTGTGAACATGGCGCCTCGTTGACTCCCATCGTATCGTAATATTCACTCATGTGATGCGTTTGAATCCCACAGCGGGCCGCCGGAAAGACCCGACGCAGAATTCAAGGAGTCCAGGCCGAAGCAGCAGAGATCCAGACCCCGACCACAGAGTGAACGCAAGTGGAGCCGATCAGGAAGGAACGCAGACGGACAAATGGCCGACGTGAAAATAGAACTGGGTCCGATGCAGTTTGATCCCAAATACTGAAAAAGGTCGCAAGTCTTTTAATTACCGACGACGTCGCAGATTCTTTTGTCGGTTCTTCTCGGACGCAACATTCTTCTTTTCTTTATTTTAAAATTTGCACAACGTTAACTTTTTAATGCTACTGAATGTCTTTGATGTGTTTCGATGTCCTTTGAAGTAATCGTCCGCTTTGAGTGACAGACTCTGACATCTGATGAAAATGAAGCCTGTAGATTATCAAACATAAATATTCTTCGTTAGTGATAACCTACTGGGAACAAAATCATAAACAACAACAACAGGGTGTTCTTCTAATTTACTGTCGGGGTCTTCAATCATTCCAACTCAAGCTTCTTTCAACTGGACCTTAAGTCTTTATTTGTTTTACATGTGTGGGGGGGGGGAAGAAATGAGTGGAAGGTAATGAAGGAAAAACACTTTTCCCGTGTTTTATCAGGAAATCACATTCATTTGTGGTTAAGGTGAGAAGTGTCATTGATCCGGTGTTTGTCATAAATAAATATGCTTCTTCCAACTCTTCCCTCAGGAAAATGAGTGTGAAAGATCTCTGAAGTCCTCAAGTACTCATGGGTGTGTAAGAACGCAGAGATTTCCTACAAACGGAGAGATAAAAACACATTTAAGTTGACTTATGGTTTTCTATATATATATATATATATACACACGTTGAGAATTCCCGTTCTTGAGTGGCGTACCTTCTCCAAAACATCAAACAACACCAGGTGGGTCGGTAGAGAAGACGCGTCCGGAAACGATGTCTGGAGCCAGTGAAGAGGGTCGCTGTAGAACAAGTCGGCTTCGTCCACGTAGCCTTCCTCTCCGAGGTCGGGTGGGCACTCCAGAATCTTCATCTTCATCGGGCAGTGGATGTGGCTGCAGAGAGAAAAACATGAAGCATTGGAAGGTCCGATCACCTGATGGGTTCAGCCTGGCAAAGGTGTGGAGGAAACTTCCACGTTTCACTGAGACGGTATCAAACTTTGATTACGTGGTCAGACTTCTAACATTTGTCTTTAAAGTGTTTTGCTGCAATAAGTTTATGTTTCAAAAGGGAGTTTTGAAGAAATCAGGATTTTGCTGAAGTTAATAAAACACTATCCTGTAAATTCAGAACGCTGACTTTAAATATACTTTAGCTATCAGTACTTTTGTACTTCTGTAATAGAAAACTCATGAAATATTGAGTTGATAGGAAAGCTGTTTAAATCCAAATGTGAACGACCTCATACCTTTAATAAAATAAACCAATAAAGAAGAAAAACTTACTTGATAATACACTGTAATAAATTAAAAAAAAGTATAGTTCGCCAGAATATTAAGGTAAAAATAAATGAGGTGACCATGTACAAGATTAAAGTTAATAACCCTAAAAAAAAACTATATAATGCAAACCTCTTTTTTTTGGCTACATAATTACATAAAATAACAGTCAATTATATTCATTTCAGACTTTTAACCTAGAAAACAACTTTTGCCTGTTACATAATGGCATTATTCTATTAATCAACCAAACGTTTGTACTTTTCTCACATATTGATCAGAGAAAATAGTTTCTCCATTTTGATAATTCAATAACAGAGATACGGTTTTGGAATTTAAAGTCTTTAACTTTTGACATTTGAGATTTATTTTTACTGTATTCTCTACGTAAGTTAAAATAAGTTGTCATTTTATGTACTTAAGCACGTAACCGTAAACAGGTCGACTTATAAACTTAGGTTTTTTTTTAAAAACATTAATTTACCGTAATGTCTTGTACATGCTAACCGTCTTTTTTACGGTAAAATTCTAAAGAGTGACTCATATGCAGAGTGTCCCTCAGGTGTGAAGGGATAGCGTCTCACCTGTAAAAGGGCGTGGAGTGGCAGGGCATGAGGAAGAGGACTTCAGGCATCACCGGCGGTGAGCTGGAGGTGTGGGCGTCACAGAGTGTCTGCAGGTGACTCATGACGTCAAGGGGGCCCCGCTGGTGGATCAGACCGGTGTACAGAGCAGCGGCCAGGTTGCTCCCCAGCAGGAAGAACACAGCAGGTCGCTGCCAGGCTTTCAAGTCGGCCAAAGACATCCCTGAGGAGGGAGGAAGGTTGGAACGCCAGATGTGTGTTCTGCGTGACGCTCCTAGTAATCGGACACGGAGAACTTACCGCAGAAGACCATGCAGATCGGCAGCACCGGATAGATGAACCTGAACTCCTTGTGAGGAAGGAAACTGAAGCGGAGACAATTCAACATTAGTCAAGTCTGCGAAAGCGTGGGGGGAAAAAACAAAGAAACGTCAAGAATGACGTGGAGCCACGTTCATCCATCTGCTGAGGGCTGAACACATTTATGATACAAATGTAAAACTGAAGACTTTTTTGAGACTCTTCAAATTAAATGTGACTCATTAATAATCTCAAACGGTCCATATTGACTCAAACTTACTATTTCTATGACGTCAGCAGTCTGCTCTAGGATCAGATCCCACAGTGACTCAATCATGAGGATAAATAAAGTTAACTCGTTTTTCTGAGCTCAGGGAATAAAACAAGACAGATTTCCTTGTCAGCTCCATCTCCTTGAAGTGGTTCTTGTCAGGTAAATTTACTTGAATTGACAGTTAGGGAAATATGAGCTATTAAAGTAGAATATAATATATAAACATAGATGTCCTCTAGTTTATTCACATACAACAAATGGGACCAACAGTTTAAAAATGACTGCCCTAAAAACTGTGTTTTGGAGTTGAAGCTCCACCTAGTGGCAGAAATATGTAACTGACCTCCATACATGATAAATAAAAAAAACATGTTTTGTCACCATAAAAACACTTCAAACAAAGAAAATCTGCTAAAAACATCTGCAGTAAGCATTTAGACAAAACAATACCACCGGAGTTTGTTTTTTTTAAACAAATGTTAGATTGAATTTCAATCCTCGTTTCTGTTGGCTCTTCACATTAAGAGCCTTCCACAGTTTTTGTCCTTTTGTTTGAGTACAAGTTCTTCTTTTTTTTTTTTTTTAACGTTGCAATAGCAAAGAAATGACGATTTCCTAACATGACTAAGCGGAATATTAAGCCGATTTTTTTTTTTTACCTGTAAACCACGAGAGTCCAGATGACCGTCGCCAGCAGAATTTTATATTTTCTGCAGGCGAGAGTGCACCCGTGAAGGAAGAGCGGAAGGTGAGGTCCGATCACCACAGCGAAGCCCTGAGTGAAGTACCAGTGCCATGGATGAGAACCGTAGAACTCGGCCACGCTGTAGAAGATGTTGAACTTCAGGAAGTTGAACTGGACCACAGTCCACTATAAACGCAGACAGAGCCAACGTTTTATGTCACGTATATTTTCAGTTGGTAATTGCTATTGATTTGTAAAAATCCGCTTGGGTTAACCGTCTAACCTTTTCATAGAATATGCAGTCAATCAGCGTCGAAAGCACCAACGCCGCAGATCTGGATATAAGGGAGAATGGATGATGCAATTAACAAGTGAAGATTAAAGATGGAATAATGTGACAGGAGGTTATGAGTACAAACCCTATGGGAAGTAATTCCTGCATGACGAGTCTCAGTTTGGTGTCTTCCAGCCAGAAATGGTAGAGCAGCAGAGGAAACCAGACGATCAGGGCCGTCGGTCGAAAGACGACGGCCAAGGCAACCAGGGTCAAATATTTTTTGCTGGAAAAAAACCCAAAAACAATACAACCGTTTGTCTGTGTAGGAGGAACTATTTTAGTTATGAGACATCGTAAACGGGAGAAAGGTTGGATCTGAGGAGTTGATACCTGTTGTGTGTTTTGGAACCAGGGAGGGGGAAGTAAAAAAGAGCCAGACAGGTGATGGTGGTCTCCATGCTGTTGGATAGAGTCCGGGTGCAGCAGTACCATGAGAACCAGGAGCACATGTGGCAGAAGAACTACAGACCAGAAGAGAGATGAAGAAACAAGAGATTTTATGAAACAGCGATGGAGAAAAACAAGAGATGGACGTCACAATCACTGGAGATATGTGGCTTAAAGCAAACATCCTCCACCAACTCCAGAACTGGGAGAGACTTCCTCTAGAAAAATCTGATTCCATTTTTCCTTTACTCACAAAACGTAAGTCTCAACAATAACAGCTATGATTTAAATATATTATAAAAAGTGAAATCATAAGATTTAAACTCCTCACCGTCCATTTGGCTATGTCATTATTCTCCAGCATTCGGACGAGGAAAAAGAATTTCACATCTGCGAAGGCGGACAGCAGCGCTTGAATTACCCGTGGAAGCCATATCTGCAGAAGCAACCAGACGGAGATTAGAGAACTTTTTGAAAACCAATATTTGCCATGCCTGTAGTGAAGTTTTTTCCGAGTACTTGCCAGGATGTAGACCGAGTCGTAGTTTATGAAGTGTAATATCTTGTATATGACCGCGAAGAGGAGTGGATAAGAGAATCCTCTCAGCCCTTCTTTCCATTCCCAGGTCAGATACCCATAAGTCACACGTGTTAAAGAAACGAACGCGTGAAAGACAATTATACTAAAATATCAAGTGCAGAAAAAATACCTTTGTTGAATAACTGAAAACTGTTTCTTCATTAAGTGAGTTTTAATAAGAGTTCAGTTTGGTTTGCATAAAAATAGATGGTCAATAAATGGGCTACTTTTTACTTTTGATTACATTTTACAGCCTGACCTTTGCCCCTTGAACTTGAGTAAAGATAATAGATCAATGCAGCGGTTACTTTCCTTCTACTTGAGTAAAGAATGTCTGAACTCTCACCCGCCCCTCTGCTTTTCATACACCATGTCCATGCTGCTTGTAAACAACAATAACAACGCACACTAGAGTATTCACACAGAGATGTTGAGGTCAAAGGTCAAAGGATATTTGAAGACCATACGGTGGGCGACCTCCAGGGACTGCCAGTACTCATCAGGGACGAAACTGGTCTGAACCAGGAAGCAGTTGATCAGTCTGAATACCACACAAAACACAACCACTCTGGCTCTCAGCACACCTGTGGAGATTTTTAAATCAGCAATCATATGACAGGTGTTCGAATGTGTTTTGCTGAGTAATGTGAATATCAACATATTAAAACGCCCAACCGTTGTTAAGAGGAGATTCATCTCTTTTGATGTACAGTTGGGACTTTCTTTTCCTCAGTTTCACTTCCTCCACTTTGTTCCCAAACTTGAAACGTTGTCGAATGAACTCCATTAGGAGAATTTGTCAGCGTTCCTGTCTGCTGTCAACATGATGCAGCTGTCACAACGCTTATTCTACTCTTAAATATAATGAAAAAATATCAGCTCTTTGGTGCTACAAGTGCACAATCTGGACGACGTTTCCGTGGATATAACCAGCTGTATTTAACCTTTACAACTTCACTAAAACGACAATGAGTTCCAGTTCCAGTGTGCACAGGGTGAAATGTTATGAGGTCTTTGAGTAGCGCTTCCGCATTCAAATAGACTTCCGGCGAGTCTCTTCTGACTTCAAAATAAAAGTTCTTCTTTGGGGTTTTTGTTGGCGGTTGGCAACTAGCATATAGATGGATTACTGACCCCTAGTGGACGGCAGTGTAGAGAAATACAAAGATTAGTAAAAAAAAACAGAACAACCCAAAGACAAACAAACTAGTCATTCATTTCCTGTACCAGTTTCGGTGTAATATCTTGTTACGACACGCAAACCTTTCTGTGAACCATTTCCTAACAGATACCCAAACCTCATAACCATTTTTTCTGTTCTTGAGATTTTTTGTCCGTTCGCTAAACCCCGAACCTATCCTTAGAAAAAAGAGTTCAAGTGTGAAATCAATGTACGAATTTTATTAGTTACAATTGACATATTTTACTCAATTTTACTTACGTATACTTGGTTGCTACGGACAAGTGAACAGAAATGTCAATATATAATGTATATAATTATATATACACAATATATATAAGAATATATAATATGTATATTTTTATACATTTATATTTTTTAATAATAAATGTTTTACACTAGATTTCCCCAAATGTTGTGACCTCATTGTGCAGTAACACATAAACTCCATTAGGGGGCGGGCTGTAGCTTTTCCTGTTTTAGATCAATTAAGCACAGAAGAAGAAACTTGTCCTCCGAACACTCTGGACTCCATTTAGTAATTTTCTGTAGTAGTCCTGCAGTTCTACCTCTCTGTTCTTTCATCTATCTGTGTTTTGGAGATTTCAGACTCTTCGAGGAAAGGGCCTCTTCGGTGAGTAGTGATAGTTGAGGAGAAAATCTCCATTACGAGCTGCGGTGTTATGAATGTGAGAGGGAATCACCAAGTGAACAGTTACTTGTTAAGCTAGCAGAGGCTTTGTCCTTCATACTGGACACGATCTTTTCAAAGTAATACAAGTCACTGGAAACACTTCAAAGTCATATAGGAAGATATTTGTATATAACACAATGCATTTATGACTATAGGATCTGTTTTGGCGCTGTGCCATCAATAATCATGCACTTGTTTAAGAAATAAAGCTTCCTCACATGAGGCTAATCTCATCAAATGTTCTTGTTCCACATTCCTCTTGTAAAAAAGTTATCTAACTTTTTTTTTTAATGAAATAATTTTTACTCAGAAAGTTGTTCAAGTTACTACTAAATACAATCATCCTAAAAGTATCCTATTATCATTAAATTATTATTATTGTTGTTGTTGTAATTATTATGGGATCCCCCCAGGATGATGTGGGGAGGGGGGAGAGAAGTCTGGAGTGTTCTTCTTAGCTGTCTGTGTTTGTCTGTGTTCTTTCTCCATCTCCGCCCTCTTTCACTTAAACTCTCTCTCAACCCAACTGGTCAAAGCCGAAGGTCACCCACCTAGAGATGGGGTCTGCTCGAGGTTTTTGCCTGTTAAATAGCATTTATTTCTCCTGCCTCTGTCTCCAAGTTCTTGCTCATTGCGGAAATACTTGTTCTCTGTAGAAAAGTACGGACTAGATCTGCTCTCTTTTGTGGAATGTGTCTCGGGATAACATTTGTTGTGATTTGGAGCAATATCAATTAATTTGACTTTTGATTTTCAGAGTTCTCTGCCAGACTTTTGGTCAAAGTTAGCATCTGTCCACATGTTGGAGGGAGGAATGGTGTGCCTGATCAGGAATTTAGATTCATTTCTTTTTTTTCTATTTCAACATGTTGATATACTGTATTTTACTGGTACTGCTTGTGCACACATTCTTTACGGGGGATGTGGAATGGCTATTAAAATGGTAGCATTGGTCCAGTAGAGCCGGCCTCACTAGTAAGCGATCACCAGCCATGCAAAACAGTTATGCCGAACATTTCTCACGAACATGTAACATTCAACAGAGCACAGGAGATACAGAATGAGAAATTGACTCTATTTATGGCCTAAAGTGTCCAGGCTAACGCTGCTTTTCTCTTCTTCCAGGAACATCTCGTTTGTTTCCACATCAACAGGAGTCATGTTCAGGAGAAGAATCCCCTTCTCACAGGTGGCCTTCGTCACAATGCTAGGAGTTGGCGGCGGAATTTACATCTACAGACCTTACTTTGAGCCGGCGCTGAAGACATCCGGACAGCAACACCAGGATGTGCCAAAGACACAGAGTAAAACAGACAATTCATCATCGTGAGTCAGCGCTCCCCAGGAAATACCTCGCGCTCAGAAGATGGAAGAGAGAGTGTCAGAGCTGGAGGCCACATTCAAGACTACCGTGGATAACTTCATGCTTTATTCAGGTTAACATTTAATGTACAAAAACAACACATTTAATCACTTGAACACCTGAATTATCATCTGTTTACATGAAGCGTGACACAGAAGAACAGAGGACGGTTCATCAGAACCCAGACACACGTCTGTGTTCAGACATTACAGGGGAAGACCTGAAAACAAACAGACATTCTTTCAGGGTGGTTTGTGAAATGTATTTATTGAATAAATATATGCAGTAGAGTCTGTTTTATTGGTAAATTGTCTGACATGATTTTTCTCATAACAGTTGACAACAAGGATTTAAAAAAAAAGTCCAAGCATAATTCAGAGAAATGACCAGAATGCACAGAAGTAAATGAATAAAGCAGGTCAAAAAAATAAATATATATATATATATATACGTCTCTGTATTTTTATAGAGACGGAATGTGTTTTTGATATATCACGTTTAAAAAGTTAGGTTTACGTTCAGTGTTGTATTGACTATATCCCTTAAAATGTCTGGGATATTAGGGGATCAGCGCCACACAAACTGTTTCATAGATCGTTTTCAAATTTCAAACCCAAGTGGACTTCAATGCGGGGAAGAACTGGATAGATTTCCAGGGACGGAGTTCATATTTTCCTCATCGGGGGAACTTTTTTCTGATCTCAGAGCTGACTGATGACCTCGTAGAAATAGTTAGTTGGAGTCAATATGGACTGTTTTGAGATGATTAACGAGTCTTGAGAATGTTAACACAGAATAATAAGTCCAGTTGGTGATTTAGTGTTCAGTCTATTATGATTGGACTTGTAGTATGACGTACTTTGAGACAGGATGCGTTATTGTTGCATTGGAATGTAAGAATGATGTTCATGTCAGACTTTTGTCTGCATTAACTGTCATGGGTTCTTGTAGCGCAGGAACTAGCCACTTAACAACAAACAATCAATCAAACTCTTAATTATTTGTCACTTTCATACATACAGAAGGAGCATTCCCCCCCCCCCCCCCCCCCCCCCCTCACACACACACACACACACAAGAGCCATAATTCTAAAAGCAGGATGTAAGAATCTCCCTCTCATGCCCTCCCTTCCTCTAAAGCTCTGAAGAGGTTCTGCGGGTTTTGAAGGTTCTTACGCCTCTGAACGTTCTTACAGCTCTGAAAGGACTGAAGACTGAAGGTTTTGACGGTTCTGGGGACTCTGAAAGCTCTTATGGCTTTGTAGGCCGTGAAGGTTCTGAAGGCTCAGGGGGTTATGAAAGCACTGAAAATGTTATAGGCTGTTATAGTTCTGAAAGCTCTGAGGGTTCTGAAGGTTGTGAAGGCTCGAGAGATTCTTATGACTTTACAGTTTCTGACACCTCTGAAGGTTCTTGAGGTTTTTAAGGCTCTGAAAGAGAGTTCTGTAGGCCCTGAAATGGGGTTCTGAAGGCCCCGGAGACTCTTAAGGAACTGAAAGAGGGTTCTAAAGGCTCTAGAAGCTGTGAAGGCCCCGTAGACTCTGAAGGTTTTTGAGGATTTTAAGGATCTGAAAGAGGGTTCTGAAGGCTCTAGAAGCTGTGAAGGCCCTGAAGGTTCTGATGGCTATAAAGGCTCTTAAGGAACTGAAAGCTCTGAGGGTTCTGGAGATTTGAAGGCTATAAAGGCTCCGACATCTCCAAAGTCTCTTAAGGCTCTGAAAGAAGGTTCTGAAGACTCTGGTGGTTCTGATGGCTATAAAAGTTCTGACATCTCCAAAGACTCTGGGGGTTTTTAAGGCTCTGAAAGAGGGTTCTGGAGGCTGTGAAGGGGTTAAGATGGTCGGAGGAGGGGTTAAGTGAGATGGTCGGAGGAGGCAGCGGCCCTGATCTCCGGGAGGAGGAGCTGTTTCTCCTCAACAGGAAGATCCCGGAAAGTGACGCTGCTGGTCGGGTCTGAAGCTCCGCTGTCAGCTCATGGCTCAGAGCCGACGGAGAAAGTAAATCCACCATCGTCCACTTTTCAGAACAGCCTCCAACGATCCGTTTGGACTAGTTTGATTAACTTCAGCACCGAGTCCGAGCAGAGACGCCGCGGCGCTGGTGAGTAACGCGGTAACGCGGTAACGAGTGTTTTCAGGAAACATCAGTGGAAGAAGCGGAGAACTAAGCATCTGTCAGAGGATCCAGAGAGAGAGCAGAACTTTACTTTAAACAACACGGTACCGTTTATTGCAGCCGGGGCTGATCTGAGGGGTCGTTTCAAAGGTTTCACGCCTGCCTCCTCTTCTTCAGCTCGACACACATTCGCTCGAGAACTTGTTGGAATATCAGCGTTTGTTTGTAGAAGTAAAAAAAAGAAAATCTCCTTCTCAAAGCTGATCATGCACCAGAGGCTTTGTGCAGGTTTTTGTAATCTACCATCTTTCTGACAGAGGCAGCTGAGAAGTTTCCGTCCGCTGGAACCTGCAGCTAGTTTTTCCTTCCAGTGATGGACGTCAAGCAGAGAAGTGATTGTTCTGAACTAGATGACCACCTGACCTCTGCTGGGGGCCACATGAGGAGCAGCTGAGGGTCATCCTCCACCCCATTTATCACACTTTAAGGATTTAGAGTCTTTGTTTGCTTTGGTTTTTCTGCGTGGATAATAGTTTTATATGCCACACACACACACACACACACACACACACATCATCTGCTCCTGCTCTTGCAGATGAATCCTCACATGGCGCTCTGGTGTGTGTCCAGCTCTGGCAGCCTGAAGTGTTGAAGATGGATGATCACCCTATCTTATCTCATTAGATTTTATTCCGGGTTGCAGAAAATCTGGGTGTCACCGTTGAGCTGCACTCTTCCATATCTGCATTGTTCTGGCGGGCCTCTGAGTTGCAGAGCTGACCAGGGTGGGTCTTCCACTTCTCCCTGACAAATGATTAAAGCTGCTTTTTGTTTTGCTGGTTTGCACGGGTGTTAGTTCATGTCTGGCAAACACAGCGCCTCGGTTCACTCCCACTGCGGGAGAATGTGTCAACACATGTTAAGGTAGCGCTCACAGTTTCTGCTTTATTTAACTCCTATCTAAACAGGGGGGGGCTGAGGGGGGGGAGATTAAAACGTCTTTAAAGAATGTTCTGGCAAAATTGTACTAACCGTGTGTTCCTTACAAATCATTATCGGCGCACGTATTTTAAAGAAAAAGGACTAAAAGGAGAGGGTAAATAGTTCTTTATGGTTTGTACCAATGATCTTCAATTCAAATTATTCACAACCCTTTTATTCAACTTATCAAAACATTACATTCTTAACATGAAATAAACATGGAGAAGATCTGAGAACATTCCTCCATACAGAACCTCTCCAGCTCCTTCAGGTTCTGAGGTCCACGCTGGTGGATTCTCCTCTGCAGCACATCCCACTGATGTTCTGGTGGGTTTGGGTCAGGTGACTGGGATGGCCATGACAGAACCTTTATTCTGTGACCTCTGAACCATTCTTGGGTTGATGTTGAGGTGATCTTCAGAACATTGTCCTGCTGGAAGGTCCAACCACGACCCACTTTAAGGTTCCTGACAGGCTTTTAGGTCTTCATCCAGTATCTGCTGGTGTTTCAAGTCTTTTAACAAGATGTCCCGAACCTTTGGCAGCAAAACAGGCCCACAGTATCAGAGATCCACCACCAGACTTCACAGTGGGTATGAGATGCTTTTCTTTATGGCTAGAAAGAAAGGAGGCATACATGGTTCAGAGAAAAATATGTTTTATATTATTCAGAATAAAATATTACATGAGTTAGAGGTTAGATTTTTGTGAAGCGTTTGGAGGACAGAGTTATAGACTTTACTGCCTTTTTTTTAGCATCTCATTTTTCTGAACAAGATTGACGACACAAATGCGACTAAAACAGGAATACCATTTGGAATACAATGATATAAAGCCTTTTTTTTCACCTAAATGACTCTGTCTGACCGTAAAGTAACGGCCTCACAATCATTCCCTGTTCAAATATGCTCATCAGGAAAATCTCAAAACAATAACATGTGGGTTTAATTACTATCAGGAATAGGCTTCGGGCCGGATTAACCCATCAGAGCAGCACAGGGACTAACTGATTACTATTCCATCCCGTTTTCATTCCCTCTTTATGTGTTTTGTCTTAGACTTTGGTGGGAATCCCCACCATAGAATATTATTACCGTACTTAAAGCAGTGACGTGATGTTACTGTGATAGTAAACCTCCTCTTGCCATTTGCCGCGTATGACAATGAAACATATTGTGATGTTCCTTTTTTTTTCAAACTGGAAATGATATCCCCGAAGGAAATTTTTTTTTTTTATCCACAACTGAGAAGTTCTTTCTCTTTTCATCTCTTCAGTCAAATGTGTTTGTGCTAAAGTCAACCATCAAGCAGATGGACTCTTTCACGCGCCACAAATGCCTGTTATGACATGAAGGTTGCGGCACCAGACAAACGTAACTGTTTGTGTTGCAGTCTGGCTCAACTTAAAGGTGCAGTCGGTAAAAATGTTTTTTTTTTACATGTATATCTTATCATGACTGAGAATCTACGGTGGCCTCCAAGCGTCAAAAATGATTCTTCGCTGTAAAAATATGGGTCAGAGCCTGCATTTAAGGTAACAAATGTTGTCTTGTCCTGGAAAGCCATTGTGTCCCAGGACGTCGTCTTTGCTCATCAGACTGTGATGATGTCATAACTGGCTCTGAAATGGCAGGTAGTTTTGTCCACTTTTGTCAAGCTAAATGTCCATAGAGCTAGCTTAGCACTAGCTTTGCTGTCCTGCTGAAACTAGACGAGGACCGTATAAATCATCCGCTTCATTCAACCGACAAACTGACCGCCATCTTTGCTGCCGTCACGAAAAGAAAAAAAAAACCTCTATAGCACCAAGCTATAGAGCAATTTTCAATTTATATTGTATTATATTAATGTTTAGGCATCCATGTATATCAACACGTAAAATATTGCAACATTATACTGTATTCATTTCTTTGTTTTAATCCCTGCACCCTTAATATTAAATGAATGTATAATCTAAAAACTCCACGCCGCGCGCCCTTGGACTGATGTATCCTGGGAAATGATTACATACAGTACATTTGAATTTATGGCCTCTTCTGTAAGCACACATCAAGATAACATTAAAATTGATAAATAACCATGAAAAAGAGCCTGTTGGTGAAACAAAAGCCTTTTGTTTTACCCTTAGAAAGTTCCCTTTGATCTGTTGGGAAGCACCAGCAATGGATTGGTTATCTGCACTGATACAGAAAGTCGCCAACATCAGTGTTTCTACTTGATACTGCGATTAGATATTCGGAAACGCATTGTGAGGGAATGTCATTTTAAAGAAAAGCCCAAAATAAAAACGTGTTAAATCAATGACGGTAAAAGGGAACAGAGACGAATTGAGCTTCTTAGAAATCTGCATGTTTCAATTCATTCGTAAGACATTTCCTAGAAAACAATAACCATGACACCGTCTTTTCACTGGAACCCTCAGGTAGCCTCTCGTGCGAACAAATAACTTTGAGTTGTTTCTAACCAGATCTACGATTTGCTTCGGGCCGGGTGTCGCATGAGTCTTTAAGTGGAAAGCAGAAGTGTGTGAGACACCTTAATCTGTGCATCAAGAAGTCGTGGGAAGCACCACGGCCGTTTATCTTGCAGAATTTCGAAGGCATGAAGAGAAATTAAAGCACGTCGGTACATTAAGAAAGTACAAAGGCCATCTTGCCAACTCAGCACTTTCCCCCCTCTTCTGTGTCGTTTGGAGGGGTCTACTTCCAGGAGAGGAGGGCAGATAAGAACATTGTTCTTTCAGTTAGGTTGATGTGTTAAGGATAAGACGTACTGCTCAGGTTGTTGACTTCACCCAGTCTTACCCAAGATACCCTGTTATCACAGCTCACTTCCTTTCACAACTGTAACAGGTCTGGAAGTTGACTATTAAGAATTACCTTATAATGTCATATATATATATATATTTTTATTTTTTTTTGCCCAGCTCTGTGTTCTACACGCACCACGCCGAAACACTTACTTTGTTTCAGCGTTGAGATCATTAACATGTCGTTTTTTTTAGACATGGCCTCTTTAAAGAGGTAATTTGCTGACGACAAAGTCTGAATCTCCCACAATGTGGGTTTTTGCTTGATTGCATCGCCTCTGTGACCTCTTTTCTCTCAGATACTAATCATAATTCCCGCTCTGAATATTCTGGTAGAGGTTTCAATAATTCTGATCTGCGGCAGAATTAGTTTCTATAGAGTAAGAGAAAGGCAGTTTTATATATTGTACGACTGCTTTGTTGGGGATTTTTTATATATTAAGTTGAATAAAATATGGAAAAATACAGTAAAATAGACCCAATTTCCCCCATTTCTGATTTTCTTTTTGGATTGCTGCCACTTCTAACAGATCTGTCATTTTTGCTTCTCGGTAGTGCTGGGCGATCTGACCTAAATAAGAAACGCTGATTTTTTTTTAGCTTAGAATTGAGATGGTGAAGAATTCTCTCCCCGGTCTTAACATTCAGTCTATTCCTGGTACATATTTATTTCTAAGCCCGGCCCAAACCCAGCTGACTCTCCGTAGCGCTGAGTTTTAACGCGGTCACACAGTTATGGTTACCATGGTCACCTCTCGTCTGTTTACCCTGATTACGCATGTCGGCAGAGTAAACAACTGTAAAACGGTCTGTTTTGGGCTCAATGCCCTTATAGCTGCTCTTTCAGTAAAACAAACATTACAAACTGTGATCAGCGGTTATAAATAAACTTATTCTGGAGTCCTACCACTGATGAACTGCTCCGTTAGGCTTTACACCCAGAACTAAATCACAACCCAATCGGTGTCCATGTTTGGTTTCTCAGCAGTTTTGAACTTTACCTAATTCACCTTTTCTTTGGGTCCTTTGTGGTTTAAACTTGGCTACTAGAACAGATGAGACCTGCCGGGTATCCATCTCCACTCTAGTACGTAAATCCTCCACGATGTTACGAGTGAACGAGAAAGAAAGTAGAGATAAAGCTGTAAAAAGAAAAAGATGACACGAAAAAAGAGTTAAGGAGTGATCAGAAACTAGCACTCCGGTTTCTGCTTGTGCTACCTGAAGTTAGCTCTCCAGCGACTCGGTAGACTTCCTAATTAGCGCTAAGTTAGTGCTTAGCTTAGCATTTCCCTTCGGGAAGCTAAAGCTGATTTTAGCACTTAGCAACTCATATAATCCCCCACGGAAAAGGTACCAAGCCGTGATCTTTAAGGCCCAGACCTCGCTCGTCGTAACATTAGCTGCGGCTAACCCTAACCCTAACCCTAACCCTAACCCTAACCCTAAATTAGAGCCTATATACGTGTGAATCCAGATCACGATCTTTTTACGATCAATTGCCCAGCCCTAATATACAGAATATTTAGGGTTTTATGGTAGTTTTTTTTAAAAGTATGTTTTTAACTTTGCTAACTGGATATAACAAAATCTAAAAAGCACATCAGCAGAACTGGTTAAAATGTAAAACGGGAAATTTTAAACCGAGTCCACATGCTAGCTTTAGCCGCACTGCTGACGTTAGCTTCTTGAAACTTGCTGTGTTCCTCGGGGTGCCTAACTTTCTGCAAACATTAATTGATTAATTAGCTTGTCTAAAAGCCAAAATACATGCAGTGAAAATGTTCAGCCGAGAACACCTAACGGCGTGATTCGAGGGCACAGTTCTCTTCCTCAGTTCTCAGTCACAGGAGACATCATAGCATAAAGATGCTATAAAGCAATGAAATGGAGTTGCATAAGAAACTTCATGCTCCAACGTGAGCATTCAGTCGATGGAACGGCCCTCAACAGTGTTTCAATGAGGAGTTTTTGAAAAAGAGCCGTCGTCTTCAACTGTATTTTTTAACTTTTTATTTTAGTTTTAGCTGAATTGAGGTGATTAATGGACTCCTGAGAGTAAATCCAGGGCTTTGGAGTGAGAGATAAAGAGGACAGCGGTGTGGTAAAAGATAAAATATGACAGGAAGCTGGGAGTTCTAAACACATTAGTCATCTCGCTCATGTTTGAACATAAAGGCGGGGTTGTTGTGATCGGATAAGCAGGGAATTTTACCGACTTAACTGAAGCGAGCCGATCAGAAGTTCCTCTGTTTGTTTTATTTCTGCCAGTTTGTGCTTAAAGAATCAAGACTGTGTGACTCATTAGTGAAATATCTCAAATATTTCAACTGTGAGCTGATGATTACTTTCGGATTGTAGACGGTAATGAAGAGGATGAATTTCAAAGTGTATTTGAGGGCAGTACTAAAAGTATTTAATGAATAATCGACAGTTAGGAGTAGACATCAACCCAAAAACTGGTCATTTAAAAATATTTCATAAAAGTTTTTGAGATGTTGTTTCGTAGTCGAGGGGCAACGGCTCCAACCGGGGCAAAAACAGCAGCTCTGCAAACCTTACAAATAAAACATGACACTGATCCAAGTCAAAACAGGCCCTCAAGCAGGAATGTGTTTTTCATAGTTCTGGGCTCGGTGGTCCTGGCTCGTTGTTCACGGCCACACAGGAGCTCCGGCCAAACCGTTTCCATCACAGTGCATTTATCATGGATCTTGATTTTAAGCGGCTTACGGCTCCAGATGAAAGGCTCACTGCAGAAGAATGTGGGACTTGTCCGAATACTTTCTTGCGCACTGGTCATATGATACATCTACACTTTGTCCGAGGTGTTTGGACCGGAATGGGTCAAGCATATCAAGTGGAAATGTTCACCATCGTGGTGCACTTCTCATTCCCATTGTGTATTTTAAACACAATCTATAATACTACAATTAAACCAACAAGCTTCAAACTTAAGAGAGGAACTATAATAACTTTAATAGCAGTGAGTTGTGAGAACATGGAGTGCGCATTGAGGTGATGCGTGTCTGAGGCTGGAGGACTAAAAGATTTAAAGTGCTTCTTCTCACTGTGTCAGAATAATGAAAAGCCTCTTTCATTACACATATTAGCCCAGAACGCTATTAGCTCCTCTTGCATAATAGTAGTCAAATGTAAAAGATATTAAGCATTTCTCCCCCCAATATAAAATCTGCATATTAGTCCGATGGAGATACACTATTTAGAAATTACTGTAAAAACTTAATCTTGAATCAAAGAAATGGAAAATTTTGTTGGATGTTACAGTCAGAATATGTGGAAAAACGCAGAATTCTACTGTGAAAATACAAACCCATGGCAAAAGTAATGGAAAATACGTTAATGTCACAATCATGTCATTTCTGTAAAAGTATTATTCTATTAGTCTAAATGACAAATTTTGCCGGTATGTACATTTAAATTCACAGTAAAAAAGAAACCTTTAACCGTTCGGCAGGAGCATAACGTTGTTTCTACAGTAACAAGATGCTAAAGTGATGGAATATATTTTTGAAATAAGGTGAATTTAAAGGTAAAATAAAAAGTCAGAATTAAATGTATATTTAATAGCGCAGCATTTTTTTTTTTTTTTAAATTAAGCAGACGAATAATAACTATTAGTAGGGTTGTCAAAATGTCAAAATAACGTGGTAATATCGTTTAATTGATGCGCGACTCCTAACAGGGAAAAAGAAGATGAGCAGTAGAAAAATTGATGCGGTAAAGAAAAAGAACGCTGATTAATTGAGTTCTGTGACGTCATAACATCTCAATCCCGCGCAGAGCGCATGCGCCGCCTGTTGTCTGCAGCTCGCTGTCGGCGCGCGAGACGAGATCTGAGGTTAGATCACGTTATGTTTCCTCTTTGCTCAAGAATAGTTTCTTGTCGAAGTAGAATTTGTGGAAGAAGAATTGTCTGCGCAGACTATTTGCTCTAAAATAGAGAAAAGGGAATAATTATAAGGTTTTATTTTTTGTTTCTTTAGGACTAGAAATGAAGATAAACAATTAAATACATTTTCTGAATGCATAGTAAATGACTTTTAAGGTTGATAATGTCTATTTATTGGTTTACTTATATAAAAAAAAAATACATATCGGAACTGAAACCGTTTTGAAAGGCTTTTAATAGCAAATATTCATGAAGGAGATCAATTAATTAGAAAGCATTTTATTAAAAAACAGTTTTTATCACATTTTCCCTGTGCCCTGTGTGCTATTATAACTGGATCAGCGCACCACTGTTACACGAATGTTCAAAACTTGCATCAGTCATGGAACGGCACGTTCTTCCTACACAAAGCATGTGTTTTTACGTCTGCTCTCAGTTGACCAACGTCAGTCTGAGGATTTGAAAGAGCCTATTCATTACTACAATTAAATGCCTCCATTACTGTTGGATTATTTGACCGCACTGGAACGACAACAGAATAAATGTAATACACAGAGACGAGGAGGGTCGACAGAGCCACTGAAGCAGAGGAATGGATTTATTCCCTCCAAACTGCATCACCGTCATTTAACCCTTTCACCGGTTCACCAGTTCTCCCTCCTGAGACCACTTTGTCAGGTCCTGACTGCTGCAGTCCAGGAACAGCCAATAAGACCTGCGGTTCCGGAGACGCTCTGACTAAGACGTCAAAGTCGCTCAGATCCTGGCACAACTAAGAGACCAAATGTTGACTTGTGTCTTATTGTATCCCTCCCATTGGCAGGTGGCTGTAATGTTATGGCTGATTGGGTTTTATAGGCAGTAGGGAAGAAGCGAGTAATTAGATATTACACAGTAAGAAATCAAAGTGCAGGAATGGACTTTCAATGGTATAAAATGTCACTCCAGCGGGTTACAAAGCTTTACCTCTGAACATTGATATGTTTGTTTTGCTTTATATATATTTATTTAAAAATTTTACCACTATGGAATTGGCGCCAAATGAGGTTCACCTCTGGCGACTTGTTTATTTTTTACCAAACATTTGTAGTTTTTGTTTAAAGTTGAATTGAAAAAGTTAACTTTTTTTTTTTTTGGCCAAAATTTAATGTTGGACATGTAAGCATAAAATTCCTTTTTTCAGAGCATATAAATCTATATACGGTTCTGCTAAAATTGATTTGCCCATAATAATTCCCATGAAAAAATGCTAAAACAAAACTCTTCATCTATTTATAGCCTTTTTTTAAAGAAAAAATCTTTATTTTTAATTGGAATTTTTACCTTTCCCTGACTAAAAGTTCACTTATGTGACTTTTAACGATCAGCAAGGATTTTGCACCTTTTTGGGTTTGGATTCCCCTATTCCATTGTTTTTAGTCTACTATCTTTAAAACTGTTTCCATCTAATCAATTTAGTGTTAGAATAAACCAAGATGGGCTCTGTGGTATAGATTTTATTGTAACTCAGGAATGTGCCCCCACCCACCCCTGTGATTTTATGACTTTCTGTTCAATCAACGATTTCAGTGTTTCCTCACTCTTGTCATCTAGATACAAGAAAAAGGCCCCTGCAAAACCAGCCAGACTAGAAAGAAACCAAATAATCTTAAGTTATAATTAAATCATCTTTAACTTATCCTAAAAAAACTCCATGCCAAAAGACGAGCATAAAAATCTATCCACAGGAAAAACACCGTAAAGGACCTTCAAACTAGTCGAAAATACTCTAATTTTTATAATTGATAATAAAAAAATGATGTCAATATATCCTTTACTAATAAATAAGGACCCTACAACAAGTAGACCTTCTGGGCTCGGACCGCCAACCCGCTGATCTTCCAGCTGCCCACCCAACTTTGGCTAATTTCAAGCAATAAAAGTAATTTATTTACGATTGATTTACTTGAAAATGTGTATTCTAGTCCTTGATTGAGCTGATTTTATTCCTTTTCTTAGTCTTAAAATAAGGGGAAAAAAATCTTATTCCCTTTCATGGATATTAAGCAATCCAAGTATTTATTGGAATTTATTTTGCAGTAAAATACCAATTGAGCATGAGATGAACGTCTTTTCCCAACAGTGTGGCTGAGTCGGTCTGCTTTTGTCTTTCAGATATCAAGCACTCACTATGTCTGATGGGGAATATGATTACCTCATCAAATTCCTAGCCCTCGGTGATTCCGGCGTGGGAAAAACCAGCTTCCTCTACCAGTACACTGATGGCAAGTTCAACTCCAAGTTCATAACTACAGTCGGAATAGACTTCAGAGAAAAACGATTGGTGAGTGGAATCCCTTCAGAGACTTTTGGAGCGGCAGTTTTGTTTCTTTGTGGATTTTACACTAAAACACTCCTGATGTAACGTTTCCTCCGGTCCTGGTGTGCTAGAAGCTTTTCCCCTGGGCCTAATTAGGCTCTTAAACACATTCTTACACCATTGAGTAACTCTCCTGCAACAAAGGACCAGTGATGAATGTCGCAACAGAAGTCTGAGTAATAGCTGATGTTGGTGAACGGCACCCTCCTTAAGAATAAACACTTTATTCCCACAGCAAACAGCTGAGCGGAATAAATATTTACTCAATATTCCCACTTCAACGCTTTAGTGTCCTGCTGAAACGCTTTGTTGAGCACATTTTCAGTCACTATTTCTTATTGAAAAGTGCAACTGAATCTGTTAATAACATTGGCAGCGGCAGGATGTGTATGCTAAAGAGTAAGGGGCCGAGGACAGAGCCCAGGGGGGGACACCACAGGTCGTAGGTGCCGCTGAAGAGGAGGCATTATCCATGGCTGCAGAGAAAGTCGTATTCAATCAGAAGGATTTTTGTTTTTTAGCTTTTTGTAGCATGTGAGGACTTAATGAATATTTATGTGACTTGATTAAGTCAGAAAAGTTCAAATTAGCGTCCAAATAGTGTTTTAAAAACACGATGTGCCAAAACGATGAAGAGATTTCACTTTGTAGTGAAGGAAAGTAACGGTGAGCTAATTTAATAAAAATTTACGATTTTCCATAAAAGTCTATTTTCGTCATACAGGTGTTTTTTTCCCGCCACATCTGATAAATTAAAAAAGTAAAAAAAAGTTAATGATGCATCGGGGAAAATTAACGTTTTGACAGCTGTGATTTTTGAAAATGAACTTACAGAGTTTCCTCAAACAGCTGATTATTAAAATGTCTTACGTGAAAATATAAACCATCAGACAGTCTGAGTTTTTCAATTAAATGACTGAATTAATTTTAAATGAAATGTAAACTGTAATAAAAATGCCACTACACTCTTAAAAAAAATTAAAAAAAATTCAAGATAATTTGCGGTAATTTGTGGTTGCCAGAATTTTACAGTAAAAAATGGAGTGACCATCTGTTAGATATTACCGTAAAACGGCTGAAGGTTCTTTACCGTAAATGTACTTGTTCATACCACACTGTTAAAAATTGACCGGAGAAATGATGGTATAAAACTGTCAAATGCAACAGTTAGACCTCATGTACTAAATCGTTACTGTAAAATAACGGTAACATTTGAAGTTACCGTAAAAGCATACCTTAATTTCCGCAGAAGCAAAATTATCAAAGTTTATAATTGTGAAATACTAATAGTATTTCCTATAGTTTTAAAATAATATCCAAGTACCATAAACAAATTTACAGTAGATCTGTTGTTTTTACAGTAATTTACACTCATGTCTTGCACGTGTTCATTGCATTTTTTATTGCGAAAAATCTGGCAACCACGTCTGCCGGTATTTTACCATGAAGTAATCAACAAAAAAAAAAAGTACTTTTTCTCATGAGTAAACAAGATGAACCCAAAGGCAGAATATGTTGTTTCTCTATCACATGGTACAATATTTAATGATCTAATTTTTCAAAAACAGTGCGCTCGCTCATCCTACGATTCTGTATGTGATCACAGTCTGTGGTTTACCCTTCAATCGATCAGCCATAACATTATGACCACCGACAGGTGACGTGAAAACCCACCATTATCTCGTTATAGTGGCAAGATAAGGACAAGAGCCAAATTATGATCACTAGATGACTGGGTCCGGTCATCTCCAGAACTGCTGTTCTGGATGGGGGCTCCTGCAGCAGTAGCTGGTTTCTATCAGCGTGGAAGGCGGGTCCATGTTGTCCGATCCCACAGAAAAACTCCTGTTGCACAAATTGCTTAAAATGTTGATGCTGCTTCTGATAGAAATGTTTCCGAACATGCAGAGGCATCCCAGCTGGTCGCTGACCTGGAGGAGATGTGACACCAGAAACGCCAGGATGCAGTATGTGAAGAAGGAATACCGGGGTGGGAAGCAGTGTGGGCAAGGTTCTGTTGGGAAACCCTCATGGAGACGGTATTCTCTCATGGCAGTGACCTCTATGAGCGGAAAAATGTGACCTGTAAAAAGGAATATCGGAAAATCAGGAATGTTTTGAGGGACAAAGTAATCAGTTCAAGGTGTAGACCCTCCAAATACCCAGATCTGGATCCAGTCCAGCAGCTGTGAGGATGTGCTAGACAATCGAGTTCAACCCGTGGATGCCGCACCTTAGAGCCACAGCAATTAAAAAGATCTGCTGCTTACGTGGCGCCAGAGACCACAGAGGAGGAAGAGGAGGAAGAGGAGGAGGAGGAGGAGGAGGAGGAGGAGGAGGAGTCCATGCCATCAGAGATGGGTCAGAGTCGGATAGAGGGGTTCTTAGCAGCACCTCATACTGTCGTTAAAAGCCCCCGTGAGTCTCTGCATGTTCTTTTTCCTGTAGCGACGCCACAGGTGGGCCGTATAATAATGATCAAACTAATACTAATGTTAAGGCTGATTGGTGGATTTATTTATTTCCTGTCTGCCCTACTGCTAGGATTACATTATTATTACAGGATTCAAAGACACGAGTGGGTGCTGTTCAAACAATCCTCTTTTACTGCCATGTTTCTGGGGAGGAAGAGGTGCGACCCGCACTCTCCAGTCCAGAAATGTTCTCTTTCCGAGCCACATGTGGAACCAGTCCACGTCCCTACGCAACAGCACATAGGAATTTCTTTTGATTTTGTCCCGCCGTTGACACAGTTAACGGCCTGACATCATAATTATACAGTTAGTCTCACTTCTTTCTGTTCCACCCAGATTTACAAATCATCCGGTGCAAACGGGTCTACAGGGAAGGGACAGAAGATCCACATGCAGCTGTGGGACACTGCAGGACAGGAGAGGTAGGTGAAGGACTCCTTCGTCTTCCTCCAGCCCGGTCCTATTTTCAGCTGTTTTTCCAAATTGCTCCTACTTATGTTTTTGTTTCTTTTTCTTTCCTATCAGGTTCAGGAGTTTAACAACGGCGTTCTTCAGAGATGCCATGGGTTTCCTCCTCCTGTTCGACCTCACCAATGAACAGAGTTTCCTCAACGTCCGGAACTGGATGAGTACGTCCTCCGACACCTGACGCCGGAGACACATGAAGAGATTAGACTGATAGGTTCGATTAAACCCGACAGCAAGGGTATATCCCTGAAAAGCCCCCAATCCCCTGCGTAGTACAAGCAATCCAACCCTCAGATCAGATGTGACTCAATAATCTCAATCAGTCCATATTGACTCAACTTTACTATTTCTATGAAGTCAGCAGTCTGTTCTGGGATCAGATCCCGTACTGACTCAATCGGGAAGATAAACTAGTTTTTCTGAGCTCGGGAATAAAACAAGACAGATTTCCTGGAGTCCATTCATAGGAGATAAGTTAAGTTCAATTCAAAAAAAAATCTACTCCTAATGGGTAAAATATGAACTATAATAGTGAAATAATATATATATATACAAGATAGATCACCTTGAGTCGATTCATATCCACCAAATTTGGGCTAAAACTGACAAACCATTGAGAAATGATGGCACGAAAGCTGGGATTTTGGAGATGACGCTCCCCCTGCTGGTGGAAACATGCAACTGACCTTTCAATTCAGTTCTTCCTCGCATTAATGTCTATGGGGCTATCAAGTTTGAAAATGATAACAGATGAGAATCTGTGTTTTTTCCTCAAAAAGCTCCCCATAATGAGTAGAATATGACCTTTAGGGTGAAATAGTGTGTTTATAAGATAGATCTCCTTCTATGTAAATATATAATAATAAAAAAAGACGTTCCCCCTAGAGGGTGAAATGTGAACTATCAGAGTAAAAGAGATAAATCTCTTCCTGTGGATTAATTTGAGCCTAATGAGGTCCAAACCGGACCAACGGTTTGGGAAGTTAATTCACGTCACACTTACTTCACATGAATCCACTTCTTCCTCACACTCATGGGTCTGAATATGAGCCATAAAACAGTTTTTGAGTTGTTGCATTAACACAAAGGATCTGCGGTTGGATGAACATTCCATAATATCTCCTATTTCTAGGGATATAATCGTACTAATCGTATTCTGCTGCTGGAGTCTTCACATTTCCTATTTCCTGCGACTACTAGCAGACGGACGATGTGTCTTTCAGGTCAGCTACAGATCCACGCGTACTGCGAGAGTCCCGACGTCATTCTGTGTGGCAACAAATGCGACCTGACGGATCAGAGGGCGGTGCGCACGGAGGAGGCCCAGGAGCTGGCGGAGAAGTACGGGTAGGTCCCCCGCCGGATCAACCTCTCCCTCTAGTGTTTGTCAAGGAGGCAGTGGCCGCGATGTTTGCTCAAGTCTGCGCCGCCGTATGTCCGAGTCATTCGGTGATCCTCCAAACGCAAATATTTGGCACGTGTGTAAAACCTCCTGCTAGACACGCCTTTATTAAAAACACAGGTGTCGTAGGAGGAACGTACGAAAGGTTCTGAGATGTTGACCGGCAGTATTTCCTTCCCGACAGAGTCCAGTACTTTGAGACCAGCGCCGCAGACGGCCAGAACGTCAGCCAGGCGGTGGACGTGTTGCTGGATCTGATCATGAAGAGGATGGAACGATGCGTCGACAAGTCCTGGATCCCCGACGGGACCGTCCGACTCAACGGAACCACCAACCCAGATATTTCAGAGGGTTCTGAGAAGAGCAAATGTGCCTGTTAAAAATGGCGAGGAGTCGTTTTCAATGCATCCATACGCAAGGGATTTAAAAAAAAAAAGAATAATAACGCCCCGATGTGTTCATGTGCCGATTGCCCCGTTTTGTTTGTGCCGCATCAGAAGAGCGACCCGTAGTTTCATAAAAACATAAATCTAACCAGTAGATAAAAGTAGTTTACAGAACAACAAAAAAAACATCATTCAAACACGTTCCGAGTCTGTTCACTCTTTCACACCCACTCACTCTAAAACCCTAGTAGTAGCGTTCAGGTCTTTTGCCGGGCCCTTCCAGAACCCTCCTCCATAGTCTGGGCACGCAGACCCGAGCCTGGCGGTGCCGTCCCCCGTCAGCACAGCTCCAGTTTAAGGTCACTGGGCTGGGATCCCGTCGAGCCTTTTCTTGTTTTGGCATGTTCAGGCCCATTCTTGGCGCCAGCGGTCCCTTCTGCTGAGTCAGCGCTTAGTCAGAAGCTCCTGCTGAGGTGCAGCAGGCGGATATGTTGATCCAGAATCCTGATCAACACACGTGGGTGGAGACAGACTATTGCGGAATGGTGGGCATTTATCGCCATGGTAACCTGTCTGGTGGACCGCCCCCGCCTCAAACATGCCAATGGCACAATCCAGAATTGGTTGGCATTCTTGCGGATGTCGATTCATGGCGGTGGGTTATTAACGCTAAAGAGAGGCGATCTGGTGTGAGTCGGATTTAGGCATGGTGGTTATTCCTCTAAAAAACGGGTCAAACGTGATCAAACCTTCTACCCTGGCCATTAGGTACGCCGCCAATTTAAAAGGGTGGAAAAGTTTTCTCATATTGGTCCAAGATGTTCAGTGGCGTGTTTTTTAAAACCCTTGTTTATGGACATGAAGTGATCTTCTGTTATTCCACATCTATTTGACTGAAAAGAGTAGAAAGACTTGTTAAAAGATATATTTTTAATCTTCACAGATCTTTTTGTAAATATGTTCATTCTAGATTTGATGCCAGCCATACGTTTCAGATAAATTAGGGGAGGGGCAACGACCAAAAAAGGAAAAGTTCCAGAATCCTCAAAACGTATCAGTTGAACAGAAGAGGATTAGGGTCACTGTCAATTCTGACTTTATTCTCGGAAGATTAAAGTCAGAATTCTGAGTTCATAGTCTGAATTTAGTCAGGATTCTGAGTTTAAAGTCCAGAATTAAGCCGGAATCCTGAGTTTAAAGTCCAGATTAAGTCTGCATTCTGAGTAAAAGTCAGAATCCTGACTTTAAAGCCAGAATCCTGAGTTTAAAGTCAGAATAAAGTTTGAATTCTGAGTTTAAACTCAAATTAAGTCTGAATTCTGAGTGTAAAGTCAGAAAAAAGTCAGAATTCTGAGTTCATAGTCTGAATTTAGTCGGAATTCTGAGTTTGACGTCCAGAATTAAGCCGGAATTATGAGTTTAAAGTCCAGATTAAGTCGGAATTCTAGGTTTAAAGTCCAGAATTCTACAAATATGGTCAGAATTCCCCCGTAAAAAAGATTTCACGTAGCCCTATGTGACCCTGAGCCTCTTCTGGACAGTTGGGATCATCGTTGAGGTCAGCAGGTTAACTGGTAACCTTTGATAGTACGATTGAATATAATATCTTTGAATGGCTCAATCATTCACAGACAATACTTTGGGGGAGGTTCACTGAATGAAACACGTGATTGTATAAAATATATTAATACACAGGCTTTTGCGTGACTGTTCTAATTTCATTGACGCCTTTAAAATAAGGAGATTTCAGTTCTTACATTTCGTCTCTTGAAAGCTTAAGTCCTATAGGAAGGTGGGGAATTTATTTTCGTGACGCATGGCTGAGGTGCCCCGCCTTTAATCTCCAGCTTGATATGCGTATCATATTTTCAGGTGTAAATGTTTTTGTGCATTTAGCAGCTCTAAATACACTGTTAGTACTACATACTGGCTGTAAGAGTTGCATACTTCCACACTGCGATGAATTCAAGATGGAAGCCGCTGCGGTTTCTAGTGATTTTTATTTTTATTTTTTGGAGAGAAATTGAATAAGTATGTATTTTTAGTAAACGTTAGATTACGTACGCTGATAGAAACGGTTTGGCCCTGAAAAATCCATAATCCCCGAAAACGCTGCCCGAAAAAGCTCCCCCTAGTGGCATAAATAGACAACTGAAATTTCCCCAAATCAATCCATTTCTTCCTCACACTAAGGTCTGTGGGGATGTCAAATTTTAACATGATCGGTGAAACAGTTTCTGAGTTATTGCAGTTCTTTCCCGACTTCTCTGGGATAAAATTAAAATTATGGCTTTTTTTTTTTTTTTTTTCAAACAATGTTGGCTCCAAAATCTTAATTATAATTTACAGGTTGAGAAAAATCCACTGGGCTTCAATATTATGTGCAGGTTTTGGCGAATAACTATTAACATATTTTAAAAACATTGATTGGTCAGTTGTTTGATAAGAGGAATAAATATGTTATAATAAGAATATAGTAATTAAGTAAAGTAAAAGTAAATGCAGATCAGCAACATAGGAGCCAATATAGTTCAACCAACTGGACAAAACAACCCCATGCAACTTACATAGATAAATAGAATTGACTTTTTAAATATAATATAATGAAATTTAAATAAAAATGTAAAAAAAAGGTGATATACAAATGTATTATATAAGTTTTTGGGACATGTAGTGTGTGTGGCACAGTTCACGCCATTGCATTTTAATCCTGGTTTAAGACACATTACTCAATGCAGCTACTGAGACTTGTTTAAAACATCCACCCTCGTGGCTCCTGCCTCCGCCCAGTTAAACATTAACTATAAATGTCACCATTACTCAGGCGTAACAATTCCCACTGCTTAGAATTATAAAGGATTTGAATTTAATACTTTCTTTTCTTAGGGGAGCTCCCTATATCTATATCTATATAGATAAGATATATATATGTATATGTTTAAAAAGAGTAGATTACACATAGTCGAACACTGAAAAAGTATTGTGAGAGATTTCCTGCCAACTATTAACCGTTTCACTCACAAATCCACTGTATTACAGCGTCATTCTTTCCCGTATACAAGGACGAATGCGATATTTATAATTAAGACACGCAATACAGTTATTTCATGTTTTCAATGATGTCAGAGTTTCATGTGCAAGGATGTAAATGATGTCTGAAAATAAACTTTTTATTTATGTAAACCTTGAAGCTGGAAGTCATCCTGAGAATGTTGAATGAATACTTTGTATGATTGTAAATATCCTTACTGTTACTCTGTTATGTGTGTGGTTCATGAAACGGACAGCACTGAGGGGACAATCATCTTTATTATCTGCATTATTAGACATTTATTTCTGCTGTCATTACATCCATGTGTTGATGAAGATCTGAGTGAACTGCACCAAATAGAATTCTAAAGAGATATTTTCACTTTGTTACAAGATATTTGCATGTTATGACATACAAGCGTTCCTTACCATAACAATCTTTGTTTATTTTACCTTTATTGAACCAGGGAGTCTCATTGAGATTAAAGTTTTATTTTACGAGAGAGATCTGGCCACGTTAGCAGCCAATCAAATATTTACAAATACAACAAATACAATAAGTAGGCCCTAATACAAAAAAAATAAAACATCAGTCAAACAACAAAAGGTTAATACATAGTGGCCTTCAAGAAATGCATGTACATGTATAAATCAGCACATTCTTTATGGTACTATAAAATGTTTCTTTTGATTTAAAGTGGGTCCAATTTTGGGTATTTCTGTCAGTATTACATTTTTTTTCTTTTAATATTTTCCTTTAAATATTGTTCATCGTTTTACAAATATCATATCCACTTATAATGCATTTAACATTGGAACCTTATAGGTTGTATTATTATTACCTAAAGTCTTAATTGATTCGTGATCAGAATCAATTAGGTCAAAATATTTCGGCAGATTTCCTGCAGATTGGTCCATTAATTTATGAATTATTGCCCCGCATATTAATCTACCAAAAACACCCATCAAACACTGTAAGTATCTCATAAATACTCTGAGACCGACTCAAAACCATCCATTAGTTTCCCCGTATTTGTGCTTTTTTCCGTATTTGTGCTACTAAGGCGTTGTTATGACGTCACGTCGAGAAGCCGTGACGTGACATCACCAAACTCTTAACATCTTTCGGATACTCCCAAACCTACCTCTGGGTAGAATTCCATGCAAATGTTGCAGGAAAAGAGATACATGGTTCTCCCAGGACGTTCACGCTATAAACAGACTATGATGATCGAATAGATTGAATTACTTTGCAGCATATAAAGTAGTTAAAATTACCTCCATCTTTTACGTCAAACACAGCAGCATGCTGTAATATTAATCCATGAATATTGTGTATATCATAAACCCATAAGAAGGACCGTATCACTGGGCAATAAGTGCTCTTTCTTTGAAACCGTTGATACATTTTGCTGGTAATAATTGCATACTTTCACTTAAGTAAGGTTCGAGGATGCGTGACTTCTACCTGTAGTGAATGATTTTGAGGGGTTTTAGTACTTTTGCTGAAGTAAAGGATCTGAATACTTCATCCACTACTGTGTGGGATTGAAGAATTAGAAATAAGGGCACTGCTATTAAATTTACCGTCGGTGGGTGAGAGAGAGAAAACAGGATTGGCCGCAGTTCTCTTGCCCTGCATGGGCTGCAGTTACTATATCCCCCTTCAGGCGGCAGCACCTCATCGTCAGCGCCTCGACGAATATCCAACGAAGAAGAATCCTCCCTGAACACAAACATCGCCAGCGCCTCGACGAATATCCGACGAAGAAGAATCCTTCCCGAACACAAACATCCGGCTGTGAGGAGTGTCAGTTCAGGTAGTTTCGAATTGTTTGGCCACCTTGATTTTAACCCGATATGGGTTTAGGTATATCCTAGAGGTGATTAAATGTTGGTGATGTCATAATAATGTTTTCCTACTAACCATTGCGAGAAACGGCACTTTTAAGACACGTATTTTCAATAAATTAAATGTATTATTATCATATTAATTTCCACCTCGTGTTAGCCTTTTCCTGTCCTGGCTTCAGAAGAGCTAGCGAAAGTATCAGGTTTTGGGATTGACTCATTTATACTTCACTTTTGGTCGGGGACTCGACTCGACTTGATCCTTGATCCTTACTGATTTGACAAATGTGCCCAGCTGTACACATAAACGTAGCAACTTCTTGCAAACACAATTCTGAGTAACGGTTCTGTCACATTCCCCGTTACCTTCCCTCAACGATTTGTTTCTGCTGTGACTTTTTGAGGTTCGCGTTTATTCGTTCCTTTTCTAGTTTGTTTTGAGTGTCAGCCAGTTTGCGACTTGGATGAACTACTTGACGGATTTGCCTGAGATTTTACCCAGAGGTTGGTTTTTGGCATTTCCTAGAGATGATCAAATTTCGGTAACGTTACGTCTTGACCTCACGACGTGACATCATAATACAGTTTTGCTTTTATGACATGAATTCCATAAAATGTTTACTGAAGAGTTTTTTGGCACATCATAGAGATATTCAAATTTGGATGATGTCACGTGTGTAGTTGTAACTAAATTAAAATAAAATAACTTGAAGCCAACTGTAGCGGTTACGTCACCTAGTAGCGAAACTGCTGTCTTGAAACTTAGTTAGTTCCCAACCTTACTGTCTTCCTGTCTTATGTAAAGCACTACCTACAAACTCTGAATTATTGCACAAATTTAAAAGCTGTAAAAATGAAAGCATTATGTGAGGAATTTGATTTAAAATGTAGTTAATTTCTTTTTTTTCTTTTTATTCTGCGTTTTTTTTTTACTATTAATTGTTATTATATATTGCATCAATCCTTGACTATTATTCCTGCTGAGCTATTCTATGGTACTATCTGTCAATAAAGTTTGTTTAGTAAAAAAAGAAGAAGAAACTCAGTTAGTTTCAAACTGTTGACAATTGACTAATTCAAACCCAAGAAATAGTGTTTTAAAGTTCATCCAAACAACAGATTTGACATTCCCTGATTCCAACAGCTTGGAATCCGGCAATATTATATAATTACTATTTTTTATCATAGAAATTAAAAAAAAAAAAAGGGGGGGGGGCGGTTGGTAGATTAAGAGTCTGACAGCAAGTCATTGCAGGAAATTCTCCAAAATAAAGTAATCTTATTGATTCTGATCACATTTATATCTTCTCGCTGTGTCTTGGCGGAGGTTGGCACTCTCTTACCGCTTTCTCGTTTGTTTGGTAAGATTACAGAAGTATATTTGCCATATCTAACATTTCCCGTGTGATTGCACATGGACATTATGATGTTGAATGTAAACACTAGGAAAAACATTTATCTCAATGATACCTCACCTTCTATACAAAGATGAACACATGGAGAATATAGTTCAAATATATACTGTTTAATTATTATTAAGTGGCCATAATGAGAACTCTCACTCACCAGTAATCAATGTTTTCTCTTAAATCTGGGTTTCTGCTGGTTCAGCTACAAAGATGCCTACTTGCTCACAGGATTAGTCCCAGAAGACGTGTCATAATGTGTGTGTTTGTTTCTGCAGGATGCCTTTCCATTTCTGCCCTCAGTGTGGGATAAAGCTGCAGCCTGCCTTCAGATTTTGTCCATCATGTGGGGAGGGGCTTCCCGGTTCTAGTGATGAATCTGGATCCGGCGGCACAGGGTCCTCTTTAAGTGTGGCTCCAACGGAAGTGAACGAAGCAGCAACATCAGTCGTTAAAACGACCCTCACTTCGGTTATATGTTATAAGCCCATGGAAAGTAAGAATACATATGAAGGTAATGTTTGGTATTACCAGCCTTATCCTCAGATTTCATATGTTGTGTGGTTATAACTTTTGGAAACGTGATGTTCCTTTTCTACAGGACTTGGAACCACCACCTCAACTCCAGTTACGCCTCGTCCCGCACTGAGGAAGACGTCCAACTCCCTCCGTCTGGAGAGAGGTGTTAAATTCAATATAAAAGATGTCGCTCCATCCGTGTTGCGCTCCACCAACCTTGTCCCAGATGGCAGGATTCAAAGTAGCTAAAATTCTCCACATGCAACCAATCGTACATGAAATGCCTTTCCTTTACAATTTCAGCTGATGTTAGATTGATTTACATCCGGAGATAATGTTTTGGGTTTTTTTTTTGGGATCGGTAGGAACTCCTCCAAAGCAGCACACTGTCACCGTCCACCGCGATGAAGCAGTGCCGCCGACTTTAGAGTCTTCCTCTCCTCCTGTCAGGAGATCTCCTCGGCCCGGTGAGTCCAAACACAGAACGAACGATGTAAGATAAGAAGCCCAGAAAAAGAGAAAAAGGTGCTCCTTATGATAAATGCAGAGCTTTTCTCTTCTCCTCTGTCATAATCTTGTTTTGACTGTGTGGCTGGATCTACCTGCAGTCAAGGGAAAGGCCAAACTCTGCAGCCCCGCTAAGAAGCTGGTTGAAGAGGGAAAGAAACTGACGGAGAAGACTAACAAGAAAGCAGAAGAACCAGTGGTCGACAGCACAACCCTTGCGGCCACCTCTTCCCCGGTTTCCTCACCAGTCTCAAGGTCACCATTAAAAGGTCAGAGAAAGCTTTCACCATAAAAGGACGATTTTTACTTTTCAAATTTCACGCTGTGCTTTAAAATTAGTTTTTGGTTTTTTCAATCGTGAACAAATGTGTAGACTCATTTAAACAAATAATTCAATTTAATTCATATCCAGCAAACGTCTGCGCCTGTATGGAAATGAAACAGATCTTTAGTCTTCGTTCATCTCGTCTAAACATTTAGAAAGTTCCCAAAAATCTAAACAAAAATGAATGAACTTGTTGTAACCTGCAGAAACGCTGTGAGAGAATGAACCACAGAAGGAATTCGGTCCCATCTCTTAGTGGGTTCTGCAGTGACATTTTTAACACGTTCTCAGCAACGATTGGCACACAGATTGAGCCACATCCCTTTATTGCATAATTTGGGGTTGCTTCATCCACTCTCCATTTAACCAAAACCAAATGAGGATCTGATGGCGTTAAATTCTGCTTCGCTGGAAATCTTCTACACTTCCTTCTCATACTCTCTGGATCAAATCAGTATTAAACCGTCGTAAATTGGAGGAAATCAAAAACACACTAAAAATCATGAGTTCCACAGAAACTGCTAGAGGGTTTAACCATGAAACTGGGTAAAAGGGAGGAAAACACTTAAAAAGAATCTTAAAATAAAAGCCAACCTGCTGCAACAGCTTTGTGGGTTCTGTAGCGAACTCCGACTTGTTTGTTTGTTCAGCCAACTCTTTGTTTTGCTGGGTTAATCTATCTATCCTGTTCTAAAAACTACAAAAATGGACCTAGACACTTAAGAATTCCGAACGATAAAAGTAGCGCTAGCCAATTATTCTTTTTCTCGAGATCATCTTTCTTTTATTTGTATCAAAAAAATCCAGCGTTTGGCTTTTGTGAACTAAATGACTGAACCAAACCTCCGGGATGACTGAGTCCTCATGTTTGAGTGATGTATGAACACATGAATAAATATCCTATAACTGTGACGTTCGTCCTTCTCTCCGCTTGTGTTTTCTGAAATTAGAAGAAATATTTTTATCTTTTCATCGGAGCGTAAAAGCAGTCATTGTGTTGAGACATTTCTAAAATAAAAGACGTTCTTTTTTATTTCTACTAATGCCATTTACCGGACTACTTCTTGACTTGTTGATTTCAGCTACCCGGTGCTCCAGACAAAAAAAAATAAATATCTAGGAGCCAATGGCCCCGAAACCCAAAATATTTAGGAGACTTGAAATTTTCAGGAGCCAAAATATATTGATGTCAGAGTACGATGTTAAATAACTGCCTTAATCTTTTCTTTCCCTTCTGTACCGTCTGCCTTTGTTTCCCTGGCGTCCCATTGCGTTCAAAATGTATAATTTGCACAATATGTGAAATATCCGATATAATCTTGTTACCATAAATACATAAATTATATGTCAAATCTTAAATTTCTTCTAATTTTCATTGAACTATGTACAATTACTTACTTCCTGCTTATTCAGGCTCTGAATCAGTAGCGCCTGGATGGTCGCAGAAAAAAAACAGGTCGCAAAATAAAGAAAGTTAGTCACATTTGCGACCATTTTATTCGCCATCTGGAGCCCTGCGCCACCATTTTTTTTTTTACAACGCTCACTCTCCCTGGTGTTAAGAGTGTTATTACAAACCCAGAGAGGCGAACTTTCCTGTTGTGCTTATTCGTTTTCCTGACAGTGTGTATCTTTTTTCCGTCATCTTAACCGTCTTCATGTTTTGTACGCCGGTTCGCCTACAGGCAAAACCAGAGCAAAGAGGGCGAAGCTTTTGCCCGCGGTGGAGCCGCTGCAGGATGGCGAGGAGGTCACCGACACAACGAGCAACAAGTGGAAGCTGGTGAAACTGCTCAGCCAGAGCGCCACGGCGCTCGTCTACGAAAGTGAGTTTCGCGCCATGAAGTCAGGGAAACTCTGGATAATTAAAAGACATTTTCGATCAAAGAGCCAATTATTCTCTTGACAGTTACGCTGCACATTAGTGATGATAATAACACACCCGTCACATTTCCTTGCACTCGCTTATAATGAATAATGTCCAGCATGCACTGCATCCTAAAAGCAAAATAAGGTACAGAAGGTACAATATGTTCACATCAAAGTTTATTTAGTAGTGAAAACTTAACTCCTTTGAGGTTAAATTAAATGTTTATTTCCATGTTAAAAAGGATCGTAATGATTAATATGCGATGAATGTTAATGGTGGAGGTCTTATAAACAACTTTATTTTTATTATTACGTTATTCATTGTTTTGTGGACTATATTTCCAAACCCTCTTCTTGTTTCCAGTATTTGGACTGAGTTATGTGTTCGAGTGTCTTGTGTTCACAAAACATGTTTCGCCGCAGTTACTAAAGCAGAGTTTCTACCGGCATCCAGCCTCAGAGGATTTATGGTCGTTTAAGAGATTGAGTTGTCAGGATGCAACTATGGAGTCTTACAACAACAAAAAAATCACAACTGAATCACGTCATTTTGCCTCTTTCACTTTTACAAACAGTTTTACAAACCACTTCCAAAGAATCCAACCACATCCTCAAACTGGTAAGTATCAGCATTCCTTCCCACATCTGTTGAGCTGATGTCACACGACGACTGTTCTCTTTCCTCTTGGATCTGACCGATCATCTTTCAGCTCGTCTGGTTCTCTGAGCGGAACCAACACAGGTTCTCTTCTTCTCTTCCCCTCAGGGAGCTAAAGACGGGAGAATCTTCAACGAGCAGAACCTTCTGCAGAGAGCGGCTAAGCCTGCGTCAGGTGAGGGGGGACACCTCCACACAGTTTTAGATCCAGAGAACAGGCCTTAGATGCGGTAGCACAAAAAGCCCCCTCCCTCAGGCTTCAAACGCAGAGGAAGAATTAAACTAAGTGGTGCTGTTTATGAAAGCATGTGACTAATTAAAGGATAAAATGAATTAAACTAAATGTAGTGAACTAAACAGATATAATGCACAAACACGCCATGAGGTTTTTGATTAGCACTGGTAGTTTCGCTGAACTTCCTGTTGGTGTGGTCATGTGACTTGGAGTAAAACATTAATCAACTTTGTGAAAACAGCAGATAAAGTTAATAATGACCCTCACATGCACAGAAAACAATCTTTTATACTTAACTGTACTTAAGAAAACTCTTAACAACCATGGCGCAATACTGACTTTTGGCATCGCCATGGCGACAATCAGAACGACCACTAGGAAATGAAGCAGTAAAAAAGCACGTCGGCGGTCATCGCTTTTACACTCTCCTTCGTAAACGCTCCCGTTGTCGTCTGGGTTTTGCAAATCGTTTTTTCCTGCAGTTCTAGTTCCCACAACTTCAAACGTCTGTCATTCATTCCATCATCCGCTCAGAGGGACGCAGAAGTGGGGCATCGTTGCTCCGTCTTCCTTCAAACCATTCTGTGTTGTTGTTGTTGTTGTGAGTGTGTCTGCACACAGACGTGATCATTCCTCTCTCTCTCCAGTGGACAAGTGGATCAAACAGAACAAAATGGACTTCCTGGGGATTCCCTCCTGTGTCGGCTTCGGGCTCCATGCAGATTCCTACAGGTGTGAAAAAATGTCTCCACATAAATATAATTATCCTAGGTTGGACACAGAGTGGGAGTGAGGCGGATTATTTTCTTTATTTGATCTGTATGTTGTTGTTATTTGCACATCGTACCCGTGTGAAGGCGCGTGAGACAAAACACAACATCTTTGAAAAAACGTGAAAAACAGGAAGGTCTCATCTGATTAAACAAAGGTGGGAGTTAAGTTCCCAACAGTCAATGATTACAGAGACGGAAGCTTTTACAACATTTTAATTCAGCTTTAAACTTTCCCAGCGTTCTGCAGCGCTTCAGATCCACCAGTGCAGCGATCCACTGGATCCACTGGATCCACTGGATCCACTGGATCCACTGGGCAAGGACGTTATGTTTGAGTCTATTCTCATATGTGGAGGAGAGGATCTTAAACTTTGTGCCGTGATGTTTTTTCCTAAACGTCTATTTAGAACTTTTATACATTTATGTATTAAACATTCATCACATGATGAAAACAGAATCTGAACCGTCGCCAAAACGTGACCATGTGTTTCAAAAATATCAAAAATAATCATAATTAAATAGAAGAATTTTATAATTTATTATTATTATTAATAATAATTAAATTAAATAAGTTTAAATAATAAATTATTAGAAATACATTTTTGCAATTATTATCATAAATCTTATATTATTATTCATATGATAAATAAAATATATTTAAAATAAAAAAGTAGTGTCATTAAATTAATTAATGTCTAAAGGTTCATAACTATAAACAAAGTTTAAAAAAAAAGATATACAAACACAGGTAAGATTCTGAGATCGGCAGACTTTATTCACAATAAATGATACTTTCATAATTATGTTGCGTGTTTTTTTACAGGTTTCTGATTTTCCCTAACATGGGCCAGTCTCTCCAGTCTCTGATGGAGGAAGGAAATGAGCTTCTCTCGGAGAAAGCTGTTCTTCAGCTCGCCTGTAGAATAGTGAGTTCAGTGTTCTCCGATTCTTCTTTTAATATTAGTCTCTAAAACACCGTAAACCCTCACGGCTGTTTCTCCCTGCAGCTAGACGTGCTGCAGTACATCCACTCCAACGAGTACGTCCACGCCGACATCAGTGCGGAAAACATTTACATCAAACAAGGAGAGACGTCGCAGGTGAGAGATCTGCTGAAGTGTGAGCTGCTCAATCTCATCTCATAGATGGTTTTAAGGTTGTTGTTTTTTAACCCTGACCCGACTGTGTCTGTTTGCGTGTTCAGGTATATCTAGCGGGCTACTGCCACGCTTTCAGATTCTGTCCAGGTGGACAGCATGTGGAGTACCGGGAGGACAGCAGAACGCCTCACGAGGGCACCATAGAGTTAATCAGCCTGGACACACACAAGGGAGCAGGTGAGACTGACGGAGTCTTTGTTCCTGTGATGTCAGAGAAGCCTTTCACTCCTCAGGACACTGGATACTGCACCGATTTATTTTCCCACCCGCATCCTCTCACAGTCCAGCCGTCAGCACAGACGGTCTTCAGTCAACAGGTCTGATCCGATCTGATGTGGAGCTGATTGTTGTACTTTCTTTTTTAGCGTACAAGTCACTAGTGTCACTAGTTTAATGTCACATTTCTCCGTCGTCTATTTCCACGTCGTTTTCTACTGTTATTGTCATCAATGATGTCATCTGGTTGCTTTTTAAATGAGCCACCATGGTGCTAAAGGATAACAATATTGTTCATTAAGGAAAATTGAGTCTTAATTGAAGCTTTTTCATGAGTCTAAATATAAATTTGCCTATAAATGGCTTATAGTAGGTATAAAATTTGATCACGACACAAACCTCTACATCACATATGTACAGAGTTGCAGTTCTAATCCCCTGAATGAACACCTGAGGACAGTTCTGTGGTTCTGATTCATAGAAATGAAACAGATGGTCAACATTGTCAGCCTTTGTGTCCGTTTGCGTTCCCCCTCCAGCTCCGTCCCGCCGCAGTGACCTGCAGTCTCTGGGTTACTGCATGCTGCGTTGGCACACCGGGTCGCTGCCGTGGACGGCCCTCAATCAGCCGGACCAGGTGGCCGCGGGGAAGCAGAGGTGAGAGAGTGTTCACCCTCAGATTAGGATTACAGTGTAAAAGAAAATGTGATCTCACTCAAACCTTCTCATTTTAGGTACATGGAGGACGTTCCTGCTCTGTTGAGTCACTGCTTTGGGAAGAAGAGAGTTTCCAGTGAGTTAAAATGTTTCTAACTCACCATGAACCGGTGTGTGGTTAATTAGCCCTCGTTCATACGTGTGTGTGTGTGTGTCTCGACTGTAGGTGCGTTACAAACATACCTGACCACAGCGATGGCGTTGCATTACGCTGAGCAGCCGGACTACTCTGCACTGAAGGCTGGACTCAGTGCCACCTTACAGGAGCTGGGCGGGTCCCTGGATCAGCCGTTCAGTTTTTAGGTGAGGAGAGACTCGAACACAACTGGACAAATCAGAAACGATCTATTTTCATCACGTTTTTCTCCCACCGTTTCCTGTTTGGCCTGCACCCGTTGATGACATCATCCATCTGTGTCACCACCGATTGTTCCTCTTCCTGAAGTTCCATTGATGTGAACCTTTACTGAAAACCAGATCCCCACATTAGGCACATTTTAGTTTTACGTCAAATGAGACGGGAGAAACTGAGGTTGAGGAGGAGGTGTGAAATAACTAATACCTCTGGTCACGAGTTTGAACAACTTCTTCTTTCAACTGTGGTCAGAGCCACCGTCTGTCTGCACACCATCTAGGAAACATTTCCCTTCACTCCTGCTGCTCTTTTTCTGTCACAGATAACTCCTGACACTGTTCTCCACCCTCCTCGCTTGTTTCCCACGCTCCCCGCTGCTCTGAACAGTTTAGCACAGGTACTTCAACTCCTGCACCGCCTCCTCCTCTACTCTTTAATCCTCACCGTTCCTCCTGCCTCCCTTTCATTCACACACGTATTCTGTCTCGCTGTCACTGACCTTCATTCCTCTTCTATCCTGCGCATACCTCCACCTCTCTAGGTTCTCCTCCACCTGCTCCCTTCTCTCACAACAGATCACAATGTCCTCCACCAACATCATAGTCCACGGACACTCCCGTCTGACCTCCTCTGTCAGCCTCTTTCACCATAGCCAATAAGACGGGGCTCAGAGCTGATCCTTGGTGCGGTCCCACCTCCATCTTGAACCCATCCATCACTCCTACTGCTCACCTCACTGCTGTCTTGAAAATTGGGGCCAGTAGACTTTTCCTCCACCCATTCTGAGTCCCGATTATAAACATGATAGCGATGATAAAACCATCCTTCATGAAATATAATATAAATACCTAAAGTATTATTCTTATTTAATCCATGATGGTGACACGGCCCCCCGTCAAAGCACATTAACAGAAGTCTTAAACATTTTCATTCCAGAATAATTGGAGTTTCTGCCCTTAATAGTAGAAATATGGAACATAAACCTCAAAGTCTTCAGGTGAAGAACGTTGTGTGACAAAAACTCACAGATGTCTCCTGTGTTTTATTTGTCTTCCAGATGGAACAAGACGACAGCAAGACGACGACTGAATGGTTTTTATCTGTGGTATTTTGTTGCACAGTATTTTAGAGTTTAGCGTGTTTAAATGTCACGTTGGGATGACAGAGTTTTCCTTGGATTCGTTGTTTTAGTCACAAAACATCGTTGCGGTGTCACTGTTGAGGTGAGCAACAATTAAGTTTTGCTGCACAGGATTGGGTGAACTGGAAATTTTACAAGAGAGAAAGTGTTTGTAAAGTTTTAGAAATGTAACGATTTACTTGTTTTTAAAGAGTCTTCATTAAATCTCCATTTAACCACGACACAGACGCTACTGCTGCTCAATACTTCAAACCAGCCGAAGCACCAATGTAGATCGTTTGAATAAGTTTGACTGTAAACTCTCATAGTTTCTGAATTCAACAGTCTCTCAGGGTCCTTTGAGATTCACAGCAACATAAACGCATCTTTTATTTACGCTCATAAAAGAATCACCTTCGGCTTCGGGAGAGTAGAAAACACTTTGCCACACGCGTTCATTTTAAGCAAACCTTTATAAAGTTTTAAACCTTTCTGAACATAAACATTTTGACATTTCAAGACATATACAATTCTTTTAATAGGAAACAGTAAATATCTCTTATTGTGATTCAGAAAATAAACACTTCTCTTGTGTCTGAACTCTCCTGGTTGTGGCGTTTGAACTCTTACATCTCAGTCAACTTGAGGCACTTTCTGAAGGACAAGGCTTTTCCTAGAACAACATGAGAACACAATGCTGAAATAAAGGACGTTAGCGCCCCCGAGAGGCGGCTTCAGTACGCGGGCGTGACGACTTCTTTGCTTAAACACTTAAAACTGATCAATGAAGCGTTTGTGGGGACATGCTGGCAGGTTGAGGCGGCGACGCATGCGGCCTTAAATATCCTTTAACACTGCAGATACTTTATTTTTGTTGGTTTTTATTTTGACCATAGTGAGTTTCACCTTCCTTTAAGTGTTCAAACTCAATTTTGCAATATTGCAAATGGGCTTCCTGCTGTCAGGGAGGGGGGGGGTTGAAGGTTGAATGTAACTTCTGTACTCCGTGTTTTGACGTGTGATCGATCTGGTGCGTACAAACGGAGAACAACATGTTGGCTGTCGGGGGAACGTGAGCTGAAGACGACTTCCTGTCCACACGGTGATATCAATCTTCACACAAACATCACATGCTCATAAAAGTCTTCGCTCCCCCTCCCTCCCGCTTCGGGCTGCACCCTGACTTAATACTGAAAATCATAACCATGACGGTTCTTTTTTTTTTATACCCACAAATACTGGTAGTGTTAAAATTATAGCGACACGGTTTTCAGAAAGTGCTGGCATGCCTCCCTGATAGAAGAAACTCATGGACTCATAAGATCATTTTAAAAAAAAATGACACCCACATGACATCACAGACTAAAACAAAAACAAGGCCACAGTGAGCTGGTCCTGAAATGTTTTGACAGAAACAGCTGATGAACGTGTAAACTCAGTGGTTTCCCACTCTGAACCCAGTCAACGTAAAGGAGGAGTGTGTTTGGGGGGGGGAGTAAAATAAAAGAGGACTTTGGGGATTTCTTTTAGGGGCAGAACTTTCAGTCATGAGGTTTTTGTCATTCTCTTTCACAACAAGGCAGATGTGTGCACAAACTCGGCCGGGATGGAAGAGCTTGTTTGTCTGAGTGGAACCTCCTGCGCCCTCGGCCCGGGGGGCGGGGAGACGGCCATCAGAGTGGGAGAGACGGTTTCATTATTAGAAGACAGTAGTGGCCAAATGGCTGGGCGTGGGGGGACGCTCCTCCTGATCATGTGATGCTTCTCCCCCTGAAAGATCATCGGCAGGAGAAAGGAGACTTTTTAAACGGCGGTCACAAGAAACAACGGCGGCCTCCTGCTGACGGACGAGCTCTCACCATGTGGTTCTCCTCCCCGCCCCTCGCTGTGCTCCTCCTGATCCTCGGGCATTTCTATCTGAGCCAAATCTTGCACATCCTCCACGCTCGACTCCTTTTGTGGAGAAATGTTTTTCAGTTAGCACCAGAGGGAAGTCGCGTCGGGTTCTTGGGGGGGGGAAAGTGGAGAAACGAGATTCTTTGGATTACCTGCGATTCGGAGAAGCGATCTTCATCAGAGTTCCTAAATCCCTCCGGAGCTTCCATGAGGATCTCCAGACCGCCTGCCTCGTCCGCGTCGCTGCAGGGCGAGACAGAAAAGAAATCAAATGACAGCCTGGGGCAGGTCCTATCATAAACATGGGGTCTCCACTTCATATGTGGGAATTAAGTGTCAAAGACGCCCGACTCGTCCGATTCTCCTTAACGCTTCAAGATGGAGGAAAATCTTTTATTGCCACGGAGAACAAATCGATGTTCGATCAGACTAACAGGGAACAAAGATTCCTCTGAGACAAAGTTTGAAAGGAAAACAAGTCCACCAGTCATCAGTGTGAGAAAACTTCCAAATTGAAATTGAGGGAACAAATTATGGGATACGCATCTTTACGCTCCTACAAAGTATTTCTGGAATTGTACTAAATTCTGGCCCTTCAGGTTTTGAGCAGATGTGGATAGAATAACTACGAGACCCCCGTAGTGCAGCCTTAAGAACCCCACAAACGCCAATGTCACTACTCACCCTCACGGTTCCTATGAAGTCAGGAGTCTGCTCTGGGATCGGATCCCACAGGGACTCATTGCTGACGATAACCGTATTTAACTTTTTTTTTTTTTTTTTTTTTAACGATTCTGGACCAAAATCCACGGGGACACAAACGTGGGCGATGATGTTTATTTAGCATGCTGCTATTTTTAGTAAGTTCTCTATTCAATATTATTGAGCAATAAAAAGCGTATTATGAGGAAGCTGGGTGTTTGAAGTTCTGGACCGGAGGCTGTGCAGCAGATGGGTCTCAGCCGCTCTGTAAAACTGTAAAAGTCGCTCATAAAAGGCTAAATAATATCTTAAAAATAGTCATTGTTTTGCTTTTGATGGACGGAGGGCTGATCTGGTTTATCTCAGGGTGATTGTTGGGACGATATTCCTCCTGTTTCATTATTTTCTTTCTTTTAGCCTCTTATGAATCCACATCCCTTCTCCTGACAGGGTTTCGCAAACAGACAAACACGCCAAGCATATGAGGTTTTTCAAACGTGATTAAAACATATTAGTGTTTTTATCCATGAGGCAAAAGGAAGATCAAAATATTTAAAGGAGTATTTGGTTGAAAAGAACATTTATCCAAACCTCAGTATCAGACATGAAATAATCTGGACAAAAGTCCATGAGTGAAATTCAGATGATGCTTCAGCAGCGACACCTATAGGGCAGCAAGGTGAAAGGCGGTCTGTGTGAAGTTGAGAACAGAGGAGGACAAAGTTCACTCTCCTCTTCTGGAGGCGGGATCTACTAGATCCATTTAATGGATTTTAATGTGCCGCTTTCTTTCATGCTGATCTGCTATTGGCCAAAACACAGGAAGTGATGCTCCAACGGGGGAGATCCTCCCTAACCAATCAACAACCAGTAAACGATAATGACATGGCGTTGGTCCAATGAGAGTTTACACGTATCATCTTCAGTTCTCCGCTACTGTGAGGCGCTAGAGTGAGACGTTCTGGTGTTAAAGGAGAGATTGATTTGATTGTGTTTGTCAGGTTACAGGTGAATAAAACGTGTGTTTGATCATGAATATCATGAATTATTGCCTCGTGTACGACTTATTGAGAAAAAAAAAATCTCCCTCCTGCCTAAAGTCTGAACTCACCGTCCGTCACTGAAATACCACACATGATTAAGATAGAGAAAACGTTTTAAAACAAACAAACGGGGAAAAGGCTTTTTTCCCTGATGGACCGTCGACGTGAAACACATGAAATGAAACATGAGTATTTAAGTTCAACCATTAAACTGACCTTTCTCCGGAGTAAAACTTCTCGTCCTCCGGTTCTTCTTCCTTCAATCTCTCCTCCTCCGCCGCTTTGTTTTGGTTCTCTTCGTGTTGTGTTTCATCCTCCTCCTCCACCTCCTCCTCCTCTCTGTCGTCTTCCTCTTGTTGCTCGTCATCCAGTCCCTCCTCGTCCTCGTCGATGTCGGCGCAGTTAAGAAAGTCGAAACTTTCGAGGGCCGTCTCCACCTCCTGAGTGAAACTAACGGATGTGGGGAAAGGAGCCTACAGAGGAAACAAACGCAGGTCGAGACTTAAATATCGGCTGGCGACACATTTGTCTTAAAAAGACGGTAACAGAACCCGGGGTCTCACCGCCGGCGCCGTCTCTGGTTGTTTCGACTCCTCGGCGCTCTGATGAGCCTCTGATGCGTCTACCTGCCGCCCCTCTGCGTCTTCAGTGGTGCGGTCCTCTGCGGCGCCTTCAGTCCGTCCAGCTTGTATTGACAAGTCCTCCGATGGGTCATCGTTTACCTCCTCCGCGTTGTCAGAAAAATCTATATGCGCCGCAGGAGGCGCAGAGGAAACATCGGGGCAGGAGCAGCTGCAGTCAGCTGACAGGACCGACGCCGCGTCAGTCGAGGTAGAGTCCAGGCTACCCTCGCCGTGGCCGTGAGAACAGGAAGTCTGCTGATGGCCGTTGGGAACCGCATCCGCCTGAGAGAAAACCTCCCCGGCTTCCGTCTCGTCCTCCTCCTGGTTGGAAGAGAGCGACGGCGTGGAGGCGCTGGACTTGTGTGGCGTGAGTGACAGCTGATTGGCGAGAGTGGTTTGTAGCATGTTGGAGGCCGCCAGCCTCTGGGCGTGGTGAGCCAGGGCCGGACTGGAGGAGTCGTCGGAGGACTCCGAGGAGTTGGACCAGACCGTCCCGTTCTCCATTTCACCCTGTCGCTTCAGCAGAGACTGAAAACACAGAGAGGGAACGGATGAGACGACTCGGCGCCGCTCTGCTCACAAACACAAGGCCACAATTATGGTTTCAAGACTTTATCCAGAAAAATAAACACGCTTAAAAGAAACACAGCCGATGGATTCAATCACTCAGGCAGTGGTTCTCAAACCGTGGTGCCAATAATCTCACACGGATACAAGTTACACAAACACAGACTGAAAAGTCAGACTTTTTGACAGCAAAGGTGTGTCCCTGAAAAGACCCCAATCCCCTGCGTTGTACAAGCAATCCACCCTGATAGAACTCCTCAGACTAAACGAGACTCATCAATAATCTCAAACAGTCCACAGTGACTCACGCTAACAGTCTGCTCTAGGATCAGATCCCACAGTGACTCACGCTAACAGTCTGTTCTAGGATCAGATCCCACAGTGACTCACGCTAACAGTCTGTTCTAGGATCAGATCCCACAGCGACTCACGCTAACAGTCTGTTCTAGGATCAGATTCCACAGCGACTCACGCTAACAGTCTGCTCTAGGATCAGATCCCACAGTGACTCACGCTAACAGTCTGTTCTAGGATCAGATCCCACAGTGACTCACGCTAACAGTCTGCTCTAGGATCAGATCCCACAGTGACTCACGCTAACAGTCTGTTCTAGGATCAGATCCCACAGTGACTCACGCTAACAGTCTGCTCTAGGATCAGATCCCACAGTGACTCACGCTAACAGTCTGCTCTAGGATCAGATCCCACAGTGACTCACGCTAACAGTCTGTTCTAGGATCAGATTCCACAGTGACTCACGCTAACAGTCTGTTCTAGGATCAGATCCCACAGTGACTCACGCTAACAGTCTGTTCTAGGATCAGATCCCACAGTGACTCACGCTAACAGTCTGTTCTAGGATCAGATCCCACAGTGACTCACGCTAACAGTCTGCTCTAGGATCAGATCCCACAGTGACTCACGCTAACAGTCTGTTCTAGGATCAGATTCCACAGTGACTCACGCTAACAGTCTGTTCTAGGATCAGATCCCACAGTGACTCACGCTAACAGTCTGTTCTAGGATCAGATCCCACAGTGACTCACGCTAACAGTCTGTTCTAGGATCAGATCCCACAGTGACTCACGCTAACAGTCTGCTCTAGGATCAGATCCCACAGTGACTCACGCTAACAGTCTGTTCTAGGATCAGATCCCACAGTGACTCACGCTAACAGTCTGCTCTAGGATCAGATCCCACAGTGACTCACGCTAACAGTCTGCTCTAGGATCAGATCCCACAGTGACTCAATAGTGACAATAAATACTGTTTACTAGTTTTTCTGAGCTCAGGAATAAAACGAGAGATTTCCTGGAGTAGATGGTTGGGACGTTACAAAAATGCAAAAACTGTGTTTTCCACTGAAAGCTCCCCCTAGTGGGTAAAAAATGAACTATTATAGTGAAATAATATACATAAAGATATATTGAATATATTCATATGAGCCTTTGGTTTCATAGGTTTTCAAAAACCCTGGCGGGTGAAAAATGAGCAAATACAGTAAAAATCTGACAAATACGAGTTCGAGCTCCTTGAGGTTATTCATAATAATAATAATAATAATACATTTAATTTTGAGGTTGTTCATAAGAGGTCCGTTTAGACTAAATGGGTTAGGAAGTTACGTTCGGATGAAATTTGAAAATAAGCCACTGAACACTTTTTGAGTCGTCAGGTTGACACGAAGGATCGGCGGCGAAGTCATGAAAGTGGCGCTCTTCTTTAACTCACGCATGTTGGATTTATATATTTACATGTTTTTTTTAATGGCATGAAGTTGGATGTCATATTTTCTGCCTCCAAAAAAAAAAAAAAAGTTTGAAAACCACGGGATAAATCATCAATCAATCCAACCCAGTTAATCCTACTCTCAGTAATAGATCCTTGTACTATTTTAATATACCTAAAAACAGCTTTAACCCATACAAATACACAGTTTTGCTGCATTCTACTATATAAACTGAATACAGTTTATATGTCAGCATGAGCGCCGCTGGCATTCCTCTTTTAACCATTACTAATCCTTATTTAGTGAGTGATTTCAAACCAAACGAGATCAGACTTTGAGGTTGATTGACAGTTAGCTGATGATGTTGATTTCTTTAATGTTGACGATTAATTCACTTTGTCGACTATAAAACTGAACTACCGCTACAACTACGTCCCAACGAACCGGCTGTATAGAGGCGAATCGAGGGGTTGTGCGGCTGGAATCACGAGGCAACGATGGCGTCCTCTCCGTCGCAGTGTTGTGGAGCGTCTCCATCAGCGAGCGGCTCCGTCTGGGCCCGTCACTCTTCGCGCAAGGAGAGGAAGAGGAGGGACATATTGGAGCTCTACTCAACTACTATCAAACAGCTACAAGGACCACAGTTCCGTTCGGACGTGCTGCTGCTGTCAAACATCCCGCAAACGCCATCACTCATTCTGTGCGTGTCGGGCACGCCACTCCCAGCGCCACGCGTCGCCCAAACACACAGTCCTCTCTGGATAGCCTCACACACGTCCGAGCTACAGCTAAACACAACACAGTGGGAGAGCAGCTGAAATAGGTGACATGACAGCAATAATGGCCATCAGTGAGATCAATGTCAAATATACAGAATAAATATATATATATATATATTTATATATATAAACACAGGTGTGCTGGCGTCGTTATTCATAGAGGTGCACCGATTGCAATATCACCATTTTGAATCAAGTCTGACCGGCAGAAACCTTTTATATCTTTATTTTAAACGATAAAATAATGATTCATGTAGTTTAAGAATTACTCTGGCAGTTAGGCGGTCGGCATTGTGTATGTACTCTGACCTGCCGAAATAAATGTACCCTCCGTACTTTCACCGTGCATTTCATCAACCAACCTGAAAATAAAACTTTGCACGCCTCCTTCAGTCCATTACATGTTATATGTTAGCTTTAGCGCCTCTGCTAACGTTAGCCTCTTGAAACTTGCTATGTTTCAATCACACCTCTAGTTATTCCTATAAAGAAGCTGACGTCTCTTTGAGATTTGATCCAAATGTAAAGTGCATTATAGATTAAATGTATTATTATTATTATTATTAACGGGACTCACATAAAACACCTGCTCCCGCATAGAGGGCGTGTCCGGGGGGCTCTGGTTGGACAGCAGCCGCTTGGTAACCGTACTGGTGGACGATGTCTGGTCGTCCTTGTCAAACGGACTGAAAAGAAAAGAAAACTGTGTGGGTAGCAGATAAAGACGCCGGATATTAATGGTTTCTTTTTTTTAAATGCGAGCCGCCTGCGTCAGGATTCGATTACCTCCATGTGACCTCCAGGTTTAGCTTCACGGTCCCAAGGTCGTTGATATCCACTGCGAGCGTCTGGGGAAGTGGGCAGAAGAGGTCGAGCATCTCACAGGACACGCTGCCCACCACCACGTGATTGGCCAGGCTCTTCAGCTCCGTCACCTTGACAACCAGAAGAATTGAACAATGACTTCCTGTTTCCACCGGGTTATAAATATGAGGTGACACCGGTCTAATTTTTCTCAACAGTTCAAATGTCAAGTTTCATGAGTTAGATCAATAATGAAGAAGTTTAAAGGAATTAAAAAATAAAAATAAAAAGCCTGGAAGAGCACTTGTCAGCAAACTGACCCCACACACTGAGGAAGACGGTCGGACTGGCTAAAAACTCTCCAAGGATTACAGCGAGAGAGGTCAAAGGTCAGTTTAATCTTGAAAGGTTGCCCTAGCCACCATCAGATGGCGCCGACAACAACACCAGCTGTGTGGGAGGGCAGCCATAAAAAAGCCTCAGCTTTACGTTGGCGCTTGTAGTGAGGCAGTTTCACTTATTGTGACTATTTCCAGTTGCGTTTTAATACGCGTTTGTTGCTCGAGTATTTAAAGTGTATATTTATATTTATTTATAGCAGCTGGACGCTGTATGTCAAATTAAAAGTAAATAATTGTCCTCATGTTCATTAAAAGGAAAAAACTCCCGTTTTTTTGAAAAATAATGGAGTCGCAGGAAGATTAGGTAAGACGTTATTTTTGTACTTATTATAAACACACACACACACACACACATTAGTTTTTTTTGTTTGCATCCATTGTTCCAAGTTAGACTGAAGCTCATTCTGGAAGTTGGTTTTATTTCTGGAGTATAACTCAAAAAAATAAGTACGTTAAAATATTTCTTCACAAAACATTTTATACGACATCTGCAATTAACAAAAGTAATAGCAGTAACCAACAATTCTGTTCAACAATCATTCCTGGTTTCATGAGCACTAGTCTTCTTTCACTGCTTTATTTATTTCATTACAATGTCATTGCGGTGTGTGTGTGTGTGTGTGTGTGTGTGTATTTGCATGTTCATGTGTGTAGGTGTGTGTGTGTGTGTGTGTGTATTTGCATGTTCATGTGTGTAGGCGTGTGTGTGTGTGTGTGTGTGTGTATTTGCATTTTCATGTGTGTAGGTGTGTGTGTGTGTGTGTGTATTTGCATGTTCATGTGTGTAGGTGTGTGTGTGTGTGTGTGTGTGTGTGTGTGTGTGTGTGTGTGTGTGTGTGTATTTGCATGTTCATGTGTGTAGGCGTGTGTGTGTGTGTGTGTATTTGCATGTTCATGTGTGTAGGTGTGTGTGTGTGTGTGTGTGTGTGTGTGTGTGTGTGTGCGTGTATTTGCATGTTCATGTGTGTAGGCGTGTGTGTATTTGCGTATGTGGTTGTGTAGGTGTGTGGGTGCGTGTATAGAGGTGGGGTTGGGGGGACGGTATTTTATCTTATTTTTATAAAGCATTTTATGTTTCATTTTATTTATAGTCTTAAGTCTCGTGAGAAAATATTGGTCAGTTTTTGAGTTACGCCTCAGAAACTCATCTGAGACTAAAGCCCCCCCCCTCACAGAATGAGACTTGTAACCATGGAAACGACAAAAACAAAAACAGCAAAAGTCTAAAAATAGCAAAAGGCATCCCTTCAGAACCTCGTTCTTCTGAGTCGAAGGCTTTGTGAAAACAAGGTCACAGTTTCTGAGTCAGGAAGGGAAACGTTACGGACCCTTAGCACCCCCCCCCCCCCCTTCACTGCTCTCTGCCGTCATGGCGGGCTGATGGAAACCAAAGAATAACACATGCCTCATCCTCCAAGGCCGGCCTCCTTACCTTGATTGACAGCAGTTCTGTGACGAGAGGCAGAAAGATGTAATCGTCACTGTCCCATATCTGCTTGTTGCTGACCTCCACGCGACCCCGTAGCCTCCAGCGCTGCCGACCGTAACGCATCAGAACCTGAAGACGGACAGACGGGCGGACGTGAACGCGGCACCAAGACGCAGAGACCGAGGTTTGACGCTCGTTACTGCCGTTCCTTACCTCGTACTGGTCGCCGGCACACAGCCGTGCGAAGCCCGCGAGGCCTGGAGCGTCACAAAACAGACGAGGAGGTTCAGAACCAGAGAATTAGAGAGCGGGCCAACTAAGACAACAAAGACACATGAGAGTGGAGGGGGGAGGAGGAGGAGGAGGAGGACTCACCCTTCATCTTGACGTGGAATTCTCCCATCTGGCTTTCTAACTCACTCTCCAGCGAGCACATGTGCTGCAGACACGGACGGACGGGGGGAACGCCAGCATGAGTTGTGAGAGCAGTAGAATACAGAACATCTTCTGACGCGTGTGTTTCCCAGACCAGTACCAGTACATGCTGAACCGGACCGGCTCCAGATCACTCCCTCACCTCTGTGCATTCCCTGTAGCCCTTGTTGGCCTCACTCAGACTCTCTCTGGCCTCCTTGCTGCCCGTGGCCGAGTTGAAGGCCGCCACCATCTTGCTGGCGCCGTCACGCAGTCGCCACTGTATGCAGTAGGCGTCGTACAGCTCCTCCACCTGGAGACGCAAACATGGGAGGAAGGAGTAAAGATTCAGAAGTTGTATCAGACCTTAATCTTCTTCTTATACTTTCTACTGTTCCCTTTAGTGATTGCATCATCATCATCATTATCATCATCATCTTGTCCTGTACGTCGTCCTCTGTCACACCAACCAACTGCATGTCCTCTCTCACCACATCCACAAACCTCCTCTTTGGTCTTCCTCCTTCTTCTCCTGCCTGCAGCTCCATCTCCAGCATCCTTCTACCAGTAGTTCCACTATCTCTCTTCTTCACGGGTCAGAACCATCTCAATCTGTCCTCTCTGACTTTGTCTCCAGGACGTCTAACCTGGACTGTCCCTCTGATGTCTCCTTTCTAATCCTGTCCTTCCTCCTCACTCCCAGAGAACATCTGAACATCTTCATCTCTGCCTCCTGTCTTCTGGTCAGAACCACCATCTCTGAACCATCCAGCAGAACTGACCTCGCCTCCATCCTGGAAACCTTTCCCTTCACTCCTGCTGCTGCTCTTCTGTCACAGATAACTCCTCACACTCTTCTCCACCCACTCCACCCTGCCTGCACTCGCTTCTCCCCCCTCCCCATTGATCTGAACAGTTGAGCCCAAGTACCTCAACTCCTGCACCTTCTCCCCCTCTACTCCTCCATCCTCATTGTTCCTCCTGCCTCCCTTTTCACACACATGTATTCTGACCTTCATTCCCTCTTCCTCCACCAATTTCTTTTAATCTCCATCAAACTGTATTTACTACTTTTTAGATCTACCATGTGGTTTTTGAGTGGACCCCAAACCATAAAATAGTGGGCAGCAAACACAAACACACACACACACACACACACACACACACACACACACACACACACACCTTGCTGAGATGGAATTCCAAGCGACGCATAAACCTCTCTATGGCTTTCACTTGCTACGGAAAAAGAAACAAAGTGTTAAAGTCAAACTTGACAAACGAATGCAGGAAAAGTCCATCTTTAAACGGGTGGAGATAAAACTCACCTTATCCAGCTCGTACAAAGAACCCTGCAAAGTAAACAAGAGGAATCAGAACATTTAAAGTGCCTGGTTTACAATTCTGAACCAGTCCCACGCTGTCAACTATATGTCAATGAAAAAGCCCCCAATCCCCTGCATCATACAAGCAATCTCCCTATTTGAACGCCTCAGATTAAATGTGACTCATTAATAATCTCAAAGGGTCTATATTGACTCAAACTAACTGTTTCTATGACGTCAGCAGTCTGTTCTAGGATCAGATCCCATAGTGACTCAATGATGAAGATAAATACAGTTTACTAGTTTTTCTTGGAGTCGATTCTAAGGAGATAAATTTAGACAAAACTGGACTGATGGTTGGAAAGTTACAGATGAGAAACTCCCCCTAGTGAGTAAAATAAGTAACTGTTAGGGTGAAATAATATATATACAAGATAGATCTCTTTAAGTAGATTCATAGGAGCCAATATGGACATAATCTGAAATATTATTGGGAAGTTACGTTAAAAAATACTGCTATTTGCATAAAAAAAGCCCCCTAGTGGAGGAAACATGAATAACTACACAGGTGTATAGAGCTGATATAGTTAGATCTCCTTTAGACGGTAAAAGTTATATTTTAGAAACAGTGTTTTTCGTTAAAAAAAAGCTCCACCTAGGTAGTAAAGTATGAACTATGAGAGTAAAATGAAAGATCGCTTTCATTCCATTCGTATTGGAACCAATTTGGTTGAAATGGGATCAACGGTTGAGAAGTTCAGGCCCAAAAACTTATGGAGATAAAGTTCCTCCTGCTCTAAAGAGTACGCTGAATAAAAAAGGTTCATTTTTTTCAGTTGTGGCTTTAGAACGAAGGATCTGCGACGATGAAGAATCTACAACATCAAAGACTTTTCGGGGAGTTAAAAACAGTCAGAACCGGTGTGAGTGTTTGGACTCTTATGGGAGCATCTCACCAGACGGCCGTTCCTCTTGTTTTCTCTGATCTGCTGACCCAAACTGTCCAACTCCAGCTGATGGACCTGGAGGTACGACCTGACAAACAAACAAACAAACAAACAAACAAACAAACGTTACACCTGCAGCTATTCACAGGACACCATCCCGCCAGAATCTCCCTTTACTCACTGCAACCCTCGGCGTAGAGCGGCGTACACCTCATCCAGCCGCTCAGGCTGGGGGGTTTTAGCGGGGGGCTGTTTGGTGGATCCTGTGAACATCCTGCTTCCTTACAAGGCACCTTTCTCTGGGATCAAACGGCGCTTCAGTGGAGGAGGGGCGGGGGCCGGGGGGGCGCGGGAGAGAGAGAGAGAGAGAGAGAGAGAGAGACAGAGACAGAGAGAGACAGAGAGAGACAGAGACAGAGAGAGACAGAGAGAGACAGAGAGAGAGAGCATGGGGTCATTTCTGATTAGAAGTTCATTCAAGGCGTCATAGAGAAAGAGAGGGAGCGCCGCTCACCTGCTGGGTAGAGGCGGTCCGTCACTGCTGGAACATGTTCTGAGGGTCGAGGGAAGCGCTGTGGTCCGAACAAACCAAAGCTCATGTCCTGGAATGGACAAAGAACAAGGAGGCATCAGAGACTAACTGTCCTCCCTCAGTTCAGCTCTGCTTCTGCTTTGTGAGCGTCAAGTGTTCCGGTAATTAAATGATTTACTGCGTAAATGTGGAGTTATGACAAAAGAGTAAAAAGCGGATAGAAGAAACTCGTTCGCTCTTTCACTTCCTCAGTCTGGCCGCTCTATTTTGTTAAGAGTCTGCCGATTCTTGAGGCGGCTGCAGCGGCCGCCACTGACAACAGCGGGGAGTACAATCTGCTTTTGCTTCTCTTCCCCTTCCTTCTCCACCCACCTTCACATCCAACGCGGAGCACAGGAAGCCTCATGGCTGCCTCCACACAGGAAACCCCGCGCAAAGTTTGCCCACACAACATAAAACCCTCCGTCTTCAGCGCGAGAAGGTGTCAAAAGTTGACCTCCTCGCCGCTCCCAGCTCAGGCGCCGAGGGGAAACGTCAGGAGGAGAGAGGGTCGCGGCGGAGATAATCTACTCATAAAAGGGATTAGGGACTTAAAGCAGACTAAATCTGTCAAGCAGGAGGTAAACCCGGGTTTTCACGCTGGATCTGAAGACGGGCCGCTGGAAGGACGGCGCTCCCTACTGTCGGACAATAAACTCATAACCAGATGATGGAGTTTCTGAGACGTGAATAAAAACAAAACAGAAACTTTATTTAAGGGAACAAAGACTTTTTTTCACATAATTGATATGAGGATAAAAACTCCAAACACGCCGCTGTGGACCTGGGCTAGGGTAATAACCGCCGGGGGGGGTCCTGGTCAAAGAACTAATCGTAGCTGCAGCGAGGATGGATTAAGTGTTGGTCGGGATCAGAACACGGGAAAGAAGTCACCATTCCAGATTAAACTCTCTGCCAGCTCCACCTTTTGTCAAAGTTCTGATGATGGACTTGGACCTGGACCCTCATGTTTGAGCCGAGCCCTGGTGATGTCCACCCACAGCAAGGGTCTAGCCCCGAAAGTGAGTAAAATATGACAAACACAAGTCAGGCCTCCTTTCAACTCCATCCCTACACGCCCCCCCCCCCCCCCCCCCCGTACTCCTCGCTCTTCCTCCTCCTCGCTCCTCTCTACGCTTCCTGTCCGTTTACCAACTATGGGCTCCAGATATTGAAGCGGTGCGGCCCCTCATGTCTGGAAATAAAACCCCCCAGATGGACTTTGTCTCCTCACATTCCACTTTCTTATTCTGAGCGAATGCAGAGTGATATTTATTGTCTTGTTTTTTTTATTTTATTCTGTATCTGTTAGGAGAGTTTGAGTTTCCTGGAAAGGTGCCAATCAATAAAATGTATTATTATTATTATTATTATTAATATTAATAAACTCTATCAGACTACTGGTTAAAGCAGTTATGTCCAAAAAACAGTGTTTATATAATAAAAGGACAAATCTTAGTGAGTGAAAACATAAACTATCAGAGTAAATGTACATACATATACACACACATGTACACAGTATATACATATACACACACATGTACACAGTACATACATATACACACATGTACACAGTACATACATATGTACATGTACACAACATATACATATACATACACATGTACACAGCATATACTTATACACACACATGTACACAGCATATACTTATACACACACATGTACATAGCATATACATATACACACACATGTACACAGTACATACATATACACACATGTACACAGTACATACATATGTACATGTACACAACATATACATACACATGTACACAGCATATACTTATACACACACATGTACACAGCATATACTTATACACACACATGTACATAGCATATACATATACACACACATGTACACAGCATATACTTATACACACACATGTACACAGCATATACTTATACACACATATGTACACAGCATATACTTATACACACACATGTACACAGCATATACTTATACACACATGTACACAGTATATACATACACACATGTACACAGCATATACTTATACACACACATGTACACAGTATATACTTATACACACATGTACACAGTATATACTTATACACACACATGTACACAGCATATACTTATACACACATGTACACAGCATATACTTATACACACATGTACACAGTATATACATACACACATGTACACAGCATATACTTATACACACATGTACACAGCATATACTTATACACACATGTACACAGCATATACTTATACACACACATGTACACAGCATATACTTATACACACATGTACACAGTATATACATACACACATGTACACAGCATATACTTATACACACATGTACACAGTATATACATACACACATGTACACAGCATATACTTATACACACATATGTACACAGTATATACATACACACATGTACACAGCATATACTTATACACACACATGTACACAGTTCATACATATGTACATGTACACACTTCATACATATGTACATGTACACAGTATATACACCTGTACACAGTATATCCATATAAACACGTGTACACAGTATATACACAGTATATACTTATACACACACATGTACACAGTATATACTTATACACACATGTACACAGTATATACATACACACATATGTACACAGTATATACATGTGTATGTACATATGCACAGTATATACATATACATAGTATATACATACAAATATACATATGTACACAAGACGAATCAAATTTGGACTAAATCGCCTCATTGGGGAAGAAAATTTCGGCCCGGAAAACTGGGGATATTGTAAATAAGGCTTCCCCTAGTGGTGGAAATATGCAACTGACCTTTCCCAAAATCAATCCAGTTCTTCCTTATTTCCTGAAATATTCTTTGAATTACCGCGTCCAAACTAAGGATTTGCGACGGAAGCGGAGGAAGTGATGACGAGTGCACCACGTTTCCTCTTCGTGCCTATAATGAGAATCCAGAAACACGCCCACCCCCATGAATAGCTTCAGTACCTGAAGCCCGTTCAGAAACACCGCAGACTTCAGTTACGCCGATGACGGAATGCTGGTTCTGCCCAGTTTCCTGCGTCGGATGGGCTTTTATCCTTTTCCTTACATTAGAGGTCATTAGCTGGATTAATCCTCTTCACAGAAGCCGGAGAACAAAGAGGAGACTGTTTCCAGTCACCTCACAAGACTGGGGTTTTCTGCTCACTACACGCACATGCACACTGGTCCGGGTCGTATTCTGGGCTCATTGAGTCATTCTACAAATAAACCCATCATCCGCAATGAGAACTGAACCAAACTGCAACTTTTAGTCCCCCCTTTTTTTTAATTTTTATTAAATCATAAGCTTTCAATAGTTAAAGAGGAATAAAATCAGAGATCAAAACATTCAAAGCATTGGGATTATTGGTTTGTCTCCTCTTTGGATCGGTGACTAACAATTCTGTGTTCTGATGGACTCATTCATGAACCCACTGAGTTTCCAGGGCAAATACTGAATGTGGATTAAACACAAGTTACATAAAATCCATATTTAAGTCTGTAAATTGTCTGAAGATCCTAAAAGCATGTTGATAGACGTGAATATAAGAAAACTACGTTGGTTTAAATTCATTCTAGGAGGCGTTTCTCCTGTAGAAATCAATGGACTGCGAAAGTAGTAAACAATGGACTAATCGATTAACCGACCATGTGTCTCGGGACAATTACTGCAGGCTGACGGCTGCACGTCTTAAAACTTGTGCCTTCAGATGAAGAGCCAACAGAAAAGGAAGGGTTCAACGTTTTGTAACTCATCAGTGCAGGAGAGTCAGGCATGCTGGAGATCAGAGGAATAAATCGATTTCCAACCATCATTTCAGCATGTTGGATTAATCGATTAACCATTAGGAATCAGAGCATCATCATCATCACCACTGGCATAATTAAATATGCAGCTCGAACCCCGTGATCATCTAGTGTGTGTGTGTGTGTGTGTGGTGTGTGTGTCGAGGAAGAGGAGGAAGAGGAGGAGGGGTAACGGTGTTACAATACAAGACAACCATCTCTATTCCAGATTAGTGGATTATTTTAACCCGGCGACAGGAGGCCAGTGAGTCAGAGAGAAACACCAGCTCATCCCAGCGGAGCTCGAGTCTCAGCACAACATGGAGTCAGAGCAGGAAACTTAAAGCACCGTGTCGCACCAGATTTCGTTTTCCGTACACAACCTTCTGAGCTCATCACCGACCACAGAAAAAGTCCGCCCCCGTCCTCACCGGGACCCCTGAGGCCCCTTTGCCTTCAAACGTCGGTCCACCGACCAACCGCTCACGCCAAACCCAGCTGGGAAAAGTGGGATTGAATCAGAGGCAGCTGGCGGACATCATCTCACTTCAGGACGGACGGAACCGAGCCCGTTTGGAGAGAAAAAACAACGGGCTTCTTGTCGTGACCTTGGAGTGAGAACAAACAAAAGCCTACCTCTGTTTTAATGTCCGACAAGGCGAGAATATGAGCCGACTCTCATTTCCAGCGCGATGCTCCACGCAGTTAACGTTTACAGTTATTCTGGGCGCTGTCCCTCTTCTGGATTTCGCAGTTTTTTTGTATCCACGTTCAAGCTGGCAGAAGATGACGTAAAGCACTTCCTGTTGGAGGTTTTCACAATAAAGGTTGTCAAAAAAACGTGTAGCTGGATTGAAGACGGAACAAAAGCAAACTCATGAACCAGGCCCAAACTGTCGTCGCCGGCAGAAAGGATCCATTATTTGAAAAATGAATCTCATTAATAATCTCAAACAGTCCATATTGACTCAACCTAACTATTTGTATGACGTCAGCAGTCTACTCAGATATCAGATCCCACAGTGACTCAATGATGAAGATAAATACAGTTAACTAGTTTTTTCTGAGCTCATAAATTAAAGAAGACAAATTTCCTTGTGTAGATTCATAGGAGCTTCATTTAGAAACAGTTGGTATGTTTTTCTGTTTTTAAAACAGAACAAAATAAACCAGGATTGTTATAGATATTTTATTACCATGAAGAAGAATCGAAAAAGACTTATATAATAATAAATGTAGTCCTAAATTGTGTATTATGTATTGCGTATTGTATTATAAACTTTGTAATAAATGGTCATACATTTAAAAGCTAAAAACAAAACACATCCTCCGACAGAACAAACGTAGCAACGACCTGGAATAAATGTACTGAAGGTATTTTTAAAAAAAAGAAAAAAAGAAAAAGGTTGTACATTTGATTTTGTTATTTGTGATTAACATATGAGCAGTATCAGAATTCTTTTTTTCATTTTCAGTAGTTGTTGATTACAGCAGTTATCCTCCTCCTCGTGGATCGGCACAACCTACAGACGTGATCCTGAGGCATGAGTCAGATCATACCGGGTCGTTAACTGTTGTTAACCAGAACATCTCTGGTTGTTCCTCCAGCTAGATAACGCTGTGGAAGATGCCCTTTTGTGGAATGGTGGGAATTTACGGGCCTTGAAATTAGTCTGGTTGACCGACCCTCCTCCGGCTCGATGCCGGTCATGTTGCCCCAGCCAGCGCATTCTTGCAGATTTCATTTTCTCCTCAATCGTCATGCCTTTTTTTTCTTTTAATAGTGTTTTTGAAAAAAAGGGAGAGGACACTCAAGGTTACTTGGACAAGGGCCATTTCTCTAAAGAGGATCAGATTCAAGCATGCTCACATGAATGAATAGCCATGCCTGATCAACCCTTCTGATCTTGTACTCTACATTTAGATCTGCATCCAGTTTTGAAAGCAAAGGGCCTCATATGGAGTTTGTTTATCAAACAAAACATTCTTAACATATTCTATTTTATTTTGACAACCCTTCACATTTTAAAGAGACATACATTACCAGCCAAGACATTTTGGAACAGTATGATTAAATTTGTTGTACTTCATAAAAACCGATGATCCAAACTGTGGGAACACCGCGCATTTATGTACATTTATTTTGAAACGTAACTCCACAAACCGGAAATCAAGTTCCATCTTGTTGCTGTGGCAACCAGACTGTCTGCGTCTTGTCACTGTTTTCTCCGTCGAAAGCCTGCGCTTTGCTGGCGACGCCACACTGTAGCCGAAGGAGGAAGGAAAAAAAAAGAAAAGAAAAGAAAGAAATCTCTCTCCCCAAAGACGGAGAGATGAAAGGAGAACGCGCACCAAGGTTTTCCACAACCGCTGTAGTCTCTCACAGGTGACCCTTTAAAACGTGTAGGTGCAATGTGGAACTGTTAGAATTCATCAGGTGCAGCTGCGTCCTGAGAGTGTTCTATTAAAATCAGAAGGAGACAGAGGAGGAGGAGGGGGCGGCGATGAAGAACAGCATGTGGCGTTTCTGTTCCTAAACAGGACTGAAAGTTCTGCCTTCAGTCAGCAGGACTAACTGTTTGAATAATCACACGCAGCTTAGCCAACGTCCATACAAACACGCTCCAGTGTCAGTCTAATTCTCACCGTTAGCAGGTAGAAGAACTGGAAAGAGGTAAATAAATACCCGAAGGCAAGTTAAGCGACACCGCCGGAAAGTAAACACAAGTCTGGCTTCTAGCTAGTGAACTAACACGAGGTAACTAGTGAGTTAACACAACCTCACTAGTGGGCGAACACCAAATAGCAAGTTAGACACGACTAGCTAGCAAATCGACGCAAGTTAGCAATTGAGCTAACTAGTAATGGAAAGCATGTTAACCGTTTAGTTAACATACGCTAGCATCTAAGCTACCTCGACGTAGCTGTAAGATAACGGTTTGCAAGTAAATTAAATTAGCTAATTAGTAAGGAAAGCAAGAAAGTTAGGGGAAGCTAGCAGGTTAACTGTCACAAGTAAACACAAACTAGCAAGTACGTAAACACACAATTACTAATAGGCATCAATTAGCATCTAAGTGATATAAATAAACATAAGTACACACACAAGTTAACAAGTAAGGGAACACAAGTTAATAATTTAGTTAATACAAGATAGAAAGTAAGCCAACTTAAGATTGATTGGACGATAAAAGCTAGAAAGTAAGTTAACACGACAGGTGGGTTAAGTTATTAAGTATGTACTTACACTTATTAAGCTATCATAAAGAAGCTAGTTATGAATATCTGATTTTAATTTACGTTCAGAAGTTTCAATGGTCCATTTACGGTGGGTGGGGGGGGGGGGGATGCAGTAACATTTACAGGATTATTGACTGCTGAAGAAAATGTCTTTAAAAACGATTAGGAAAGTTTTATATATTAAATAATTCATGTTTTGGGGCTTTAAATCTAGCAGTGATTTTAAGAACATAAGCTAGACGCAGAGTGATTATAATTGGACAAATGTCTGACACAATTACCCATCCAGTAGAAGCCAATAAAAGGCGGCATGTGAAGCCGCCTTCTGCCAGTGACATGAACCCGTATTCCTTCCCCTCATTTAAAGATATTGCAGAAGTTAACCGATATTATTCTTGACAAGTACCAAACTATAGAAGCCTCTAAATATAAAATGTATAAGGGGCGCAGGCATTTTTAATTGGAGTCATCAACCTATTATGGCATGATGTGAATTCATGGGACATGCAAGGAAGGTCAGTGTTCATGGGTTTTCCTGTTTGTCTCAGCTAAATACCAAATTAATGTTAGCCACTATGCATCCGTGCGACCGCTGAGAATTCGATGCCATGTAATTAAAGGAGCCTATTTTACTTCATTTTGATGAACGTACAAACGTCACCATCCGCCCCAAGCTCAGACAAATGGGTAGGGTTCTGCCAGGAAGGGCGTCTGACGTAAAACTTGTGCCATAAGATGATGACCCCAAAACTGATTTCAAACCCACAACAGCTGGGGCTTGGGCTAGCAAATACCATCACTGGTACTGTTAGCCAGCAGAGCACCATCAGAACATTTGGATGGAAACAGATGATCCGCTGTGGCGACAGCTGAAAGATGAAGATTCATACCAACCTTACAAAATACAAACACAGCAAGTTTAAATAGTGATAAATCATCCAACAATGTCCTTTGGTGGCATGTCCTGCCCTTCAGACAGACAAAGTAACGAGGCTCTTAATAAAGTCATCCATTTAATAAAATATATTTGCAAGCAAAATACACCGTCATGTCTGTGTTAGCACTCAGGTATTTCTTAGCTAATTATCAGAAACAATAATTCAAGCCATGTAAGACCACTAACTAATTAACTACTCAGCAAAATAAGTGACATCCATGATTGAGATCAACAATTGCAGAAACCTAAAACATTTGCCTCAATGTCTACTTCTTTATTTACTTATTTATTGTACAGTCAAATCCAGTCTTGTCCTGCCACAGTTAAGATATCATTCCAGCTGCTGTGCTGAATGTTTTGCCAATGGTACAAAAAGATAAATACCCCCAATGGAATGGCTACACAATGGAAATAACAACTTTCTTTCTGTGAATTCGGAGATGTTCAGTACATATATATATATCATCTAGGGGTGTGACAGTAGCAAGAAAGGAGCGTGAACAGTCAATTAAGCTTTTAAAAACTAGATAGGCTTAAAAAGGGATTTAAAAAACTAAAATAATAAAAATATTACAATGTGGCTGTGATTAATGGCAGCATCTCCCCAAACGTTGCCCCTTTGTTTCTTAAAATGTCTTGATATTTCCTGTACCTGAGAGGTACCCCGGGCTCTTCAGTGAGAATGTTAGTTATTTGGGGCAAAGACAAACAAAGGACCCACTTCACCTGTCCTCCACCCATACAAGCTTATCCAATGACACATACGATTAAATATGCAAAAAGAAACGAGGTTAAAAGAACAGATACAAAAATGACGTGCAGTCTTCATTAAGGGACGAGCATTAAGACCAAAGGCAACAATGAAAAGGCTACTGCTGTCAATTACAGCCACCACCAACTCCCATGTACTGAAACTTTGCATTTTTGGTCGGAAAATCCTTAAAAGATTTCCCCCCTTATCTCTTTCATCAATACATGATTTAATTTAAAGAAAATCTTAAATTACACCAGTGATGTATTTTTCTTTTTAAGATGCAACTGCTAGTCACCTTAAATTCAAAGAATTTAAAGAGATGCGATGTGTATGTTTACTGGTTGTACAGTCACATCCATCACCGGTCCATCATGCTGAGGATCATCTCGGGGGTTAGGTCTCCGTTAGGCTGGGCCGCAGACAGCTGCACCACCTCCGGTGTTGTCCCCTCTTCCTGGGACAACACCGCCTCGACGGATGACTTCTCTCCACCGACCACCACCTCCTCTACACCGTCCTCATTGCCATCCTCCTGGTCATCTTGTTCAGCTCCAACCTCCTTCTTCACGATGATGTCATCCACCTCTCCAGTGGCCTCATCCTCCACACGAATAATAGCAGCTGCTGTTAAAAAACGAGTCAGGTCAGTTTCTGGCGCATAAAGACCTCGAGACTCATTTTCCTATCTTGGAAAGTGTTTTAACAAGAGCCATAAAATTCAAAACATTGAGGCAGAACATGATTAACATACGTTAAAGTTTGGTCAAGGCAAGAGCGAATAGTTGAGGTTCATCTTAAAAGTCATTTCTTATGCATCACATTTTGAATAACCACTATGGGTAGTTCGCGAGATACATCTAAACGTATCATCTTAATCCACTAATCTTTTATGTGGCGGGATAAAAATGGTGGCACCAATTTAGCCACAAAGCTGTGATACTTTTCACAATCCATTACAAAGGATCATAGTCTGATTCTTACTTTCTGGTTTGACCTTTGGAGGTCGTCCACGTTTCCTCTTAACAGGTGGCTCCACAGGGGCTGGGATAGGGACGACTGCTGGGGCCTGTTCCACCTCAATCTCACTCAGCATCTCATCCTCGTCCTCCTCATCGATATCATCCTGGTCAGCCTCTGCATGGACAGATAGGACATTAGCCAATAAGAATGACACTTAAAGCAGACAGCATTTAGAGGCGCTCTTCCACAAACATCTGTTCTAACTAGACCTACACTGTTGTCTCTGACATCCGATTTATTACATCTTGTTATTGCCACAGCCTTCGTTTAGTGCACACTTTCATCTTCATACGTCATCATACATCAATCCAACAAAGTGGCGTATTTGGAGATTCCTATCAGGGCCGCAAATTAGACAAAATCTGCAGCAATTATGTGATGCAGTTATGTCTGTATGGACCAAATCACTGAGGAATGTTTCCTGCTCTGTTCAATCCATGCCACCAAGTATTAAATAAAGATTGGAAGATTTCTGTTCAAGCAAGGTGTTGTGATGCAAAGGCTGGGTCAGTGTGTATGTTGGTCCTACAGAAAATATCTTTGAACTTTAAAATGAGAAGTGTGTTGTTTATGTGCACCTACACAACACCTGTAGGTCATTTGGACTGTAATAATCAATGTAGGCCAAAAGAACATCATTTCAACCAGACAAACTAAATGAGTCACCAGATCGTTTCAACTAAACAGCTTTCTACAGATAAGAAATGGGCAAACAACTAATTTTGAACAAATGCCATTTCATATTGTACTGTCAAATGGAGCAGCTGCCACAAAGGGGAAACATTAATTACCAGTGTCGTCGTCATCATCATCATCCTTCCTGGTCTGCATCTTCCTCTTCCTCCCTCGGCGACCCTTTTTGGGCGTGGGAGTTCCATTTTCGTCTTCAGTAACTTCACCGCTGCAGTTGTCAGCATGACGGAGCATGGTGTTCTGTGAAGCATAAATAAACATCACCGCTGGGTGACACACTGTAAAAACCGATACTGACACATGCTTGCATCCAGAGTTCAGTCTTACCCTGCGGGTGAAGGTCTTGTTGCACTTTTGGCAGACAAAGGCCGTTGGTATGAAGCTGGGGTCATGGTAGCGCTTGAAGTGCATGTCCAGAAGCTGCTTCTGCCGAAATGTCTTCTCACACTGGCTGCAGGCAAACGGCTTCTCCCCGGTGTGTGTACGCTTGTGCATTATCATGTGGCGCTCCTATATCAGACAAAAATAGCCTTTAGCATGACATTTAACTTCCAGGGCTTTGCTTTATATTCTATTTGACACATACCTGTCTGCAGCAGTAGTCACACTGGTCACACTTGAAACGTTTCTCATTCTTGTGAGTCTTCTGGTGTTGGATGAGAGCATATCGCTCATGAAACACAGCGTCACAGTAACGACATTTCTTTCCCGTCTCAATAAAGGAGTGCTGCTTCCGCAAATGAACCCCTGGAAAAGAAACGACAAAGACAACAGTCAATATGATAGAAGTAAGTTAGGAGTTACCATGTCTTTATTTACACAGGAATATTTAACTCACAGCATCTATGTTAGAGGCTCACATAATCATTACTGACAACCATGGGATAATAGCCTCAGTAGTAGAAGAGGAGGAGGAGAGGGCGGCCCCCTAATATAATGGTAGGGGAACCACCGCTAATGAACTCTTGGTGAAAATACAGACTTGGACTGTGTTAGCGTGCATATGAACCATCTGAGAAGATCTACGACACGTACAAGTGAACATTCTGTCAGACTAAATTTGTCTTACAAATTAAGCAAAGTCAGGTTAACCCAAAATGAGGAGATACCCTGAAAATACGTTACGCTTGTGCAGAGTCGAACTCATGGGCATCGCCAGCTTTTCTATGTTCTTTAGAGTCGCAAATTGTAATCAGCGTACTTTGATGCCAGAATGCCTCGCTGCTGCGCTGAATGTTTGGTGTATGGCGGATTTGCATTATGTTACAGAACTTCCCTCAGTAACGCATATAAAAACCAGCATTCCCAACATGTTTTCTGCCACATCGCTTTAATAACAAAGTTTTAGTTAAAAAAAGGTAGCATATAACTAACCGAGGTCACTCTTCCGTGCAATGACGGTATCACAGTGTGGACAGTGGAACTTGGCCACATTCTCGGTGTGTTTCTGCAGAATATGCATCTTCATGGTGCCACTTTGCGTGAAACGAGCATGGCAGATGTAGCATTCGTAGGGCTTCTCGCCTGCAACAAAGAGAAAAGTTTAGTTTAGTAGTAAAGCAAACGTAATCTCAAACTAGAGGATTGTGAAATACTTCAGTAGCTAGACTGTTAGAGCGTATTACCTGAGTGTGTCCTCATGTGTCTTTTCAGCTTGTAGGTGTCCCTGCTAGCATAGCTACACAGGCTGCATTGGAAAGGCCGCTCTCCTGTATGAGAGCGGATGTGCCTTTTCAGCTTACTTACCTGGGGAAAGAAGGGCCAAAAGTTAAAAACAAGAATGTAACCTAATAAGATAAGTAATGATCAGACAAAACACGAGGTAACTTGCCTCCACACTGCAATAGTCACACATAGAGCACTTGAAGGGCTTCTCGTGTGTGTGTTTGTAGCGACGATGGCGCACCAACTCACCGCTGGTAACGAAAGCCATGTCACAGTCTGTGCATTTATGTGGTCTTGTGCCTGAACAAATAAGACACAAAATATGTGTAACATTCAATTCCCACTTTTTGTCTGAACATTTGAGCCGTAGACAACAAGTGTGCAAAGTTGGCAACGAGTTACCAATGTGAGGACGCCAGAAACAGAATCCAAGACAATCATTCAGCTAACAAGTTGTGAGACAGGAAATGTTTAATTATCCACTCATCAATTTATTCGTTATAATAAATAATTCCAAAATATCGTACTCAAGTATCGTTTCTTTAGTGTTTCCCACAGATTGAAAACTGCTAAATGAATAACCATCTTCTATCTTAGGTCAGGATAAATAACTCCCTGGTGTTATTTATCTCTGGTGATTAGATAAATAACTAATCACCAGGGACCCCCAAGTCCCTGGTGATTAGTTATTTATATGGTTATTTCCTAACTAATCCTTTTATGCACAAGATAATTATCTTTTCAAAGTGAAAATAATACTTTGTAAACGTTGTTCATTCTATTTTATGTATGTTTTATGGTGGCTCTGTTCATCAAGAAGTGTATATGGATTAACAGTTATTTATCTTGTCCCCACAACATTTTTTTTCCCTCAAGGGCCTTCAGGGGCCCTTTTGTTCTTAAGATTAAAAAAACATCAACATTCAGAGCAGCGTCTCATTTACACACACTCTCTCAAGTTGAACTGACAAATACTGGTGAAGTGAAATGATAGTTACTTGTCCTTTGATTATCCGCGCCGTCAGCACTATCTGTGTTGAAACACTGTATTCGTCTTACCTGTGTGTGTGTTGAGATGGTTTCTCAGCAGCGTGACGGTTCGAAAAGCTCGTCCACACAAGTGACATTTGTGGGGTCTCTCATCCGTGTGGCTCTTCATGTGCCGGTCCAAATTAGAGCGCCTTGGACAGGTGTAGCTACAGAGCTCACACTGGAAAGTTTTCTTTACACCTGAACAGAAAAGGTAGAGAAACTATTTATTCAAATCGTTGCAATTAAAAATCATGTTGGATGGTAAGAAGCAACCTGACATGGCCAAACCACGATGTTTAAATGTAGGGTTAAAGTCAAACCTTTTTTCTTGATCTTGGTGGGCTTTGGTGGCTTCATGTTTCCTACAACCTTCTCTGCATTCACCTCTGACAGCATCCCCTCCTGTTGCTCTTCCTCAAAGTCATACACAGAAACATCCATGTCACGGTCGCCCTCCCCGTAACGCAGGCGGCTCTTCTTTCCCTTTTTTCCTCTACGGATAGAGGTGATGGGCTGGTAGTCGGGGTCCTTGGTCCACTCCGGGTCTTCCTGCTGAGGTACTGGGGGCTCTTCTACTGCCTCTCCTTCCTCTTCCTCCACTTCTCCTGTTACATGAAGCTCCTCGTGGGCTGCTTGGAGCTCCTCTTGCTCTACAGTCTCTACTTCACCATTAGCACCCACTTTTACGACCTAAAATAACAGATTTGAGATCCAATCTTATCAGACACTAGCGGATTTAACCAAGTATGCAAGGTTGAGAATTGGGCCAAAATGACCTCATCTTGCTACAACGCCACCCAGCGTTATTTCTCACCTGAAAGCCCTCGGGCAAAGGAAGTGTGTGACAAATGACTGGGTCTGCATCCTTGTTAACGTTCGATGCATCGACATAGGTGGCATGGAGCCCCTCTACGGTTGTTGCCGTGACTGGCACCTGAACCAGCTGAAGCTGACCAAGACCCAGTGCAGCTCCTGTCTGCTCTTCCATATTCACAACCTACATGGTATAGAAGAACATCTTCAACTTGGTCACAGTACAAAATCACTTCCAATACTGTTAATCCACCATTTGTTAAACCAGTTTTTGTTTATACAAACCTGGAGTGTGATGATCTGACCCTCATCTCCACCTGTAACGGTCACTGCGCCACCACCATCTAGTATTTCCGTCTTCATTTGTAGCAGACTCGGGTCAAGTGCGTCCATCACCATCATCTCCATGTTACCAGCCACTTCCCCCTGAGTGGTTACGGCTGTCCCCTGTATCAAGGCCTCCCCACCATCTGGCAGAACTTTTCCATCAGCATGGCTGGTGTCCATGGAAACAACATCGCCCTCCATGGTGACAGGCCAACTAGCACCCTTTAAAAGAGAAGGCGTTTAACAAAAATTTAGACTTTCATGGGAATTTGTTGCAAAAAGCAAAAATCTTTGGTAATAAATTATGCAATAATTCAAATGAAATTTCAATGACATTTAACTAACGGCGTCAAGGGGAGGATCCAAACAAAAAAATGTCTTCCAACTTTAACAATTTATATACAGAGAGCTCATATTTCCACCAAGATTTAGGCAATGTCTATGACAATATCTGACATACCTGTTGGGGTTTTACTTTGAATTGTTGCTATAACTGTCCACTGTGAATTAATAATTATCCCCCATATCAGGAACATTTTGCAGTTACTCGTTTCATCTTAAGAACTCAACAAATGTAGGCATTTTATTTTTACTTCTATTTACATTGCAGCACAAATGGCAGCAGAATCACTTTGTTAATATAGGGCTAGGCTTTATTTTGCAAAATATTATTCTTACAATGTTTAGATATTGTGGATTTCTCTTCATCTGGCATAAAGGATTAAACCGTTGGACTACAAGCACAACTGTTAACATTGTAAAATCTTTATTTCACATATGCGTGAGTCTAAAGGATGGCGTACGTGACTGTTAGCTGTAGTTATAGAAGCTCGCAAACAATTCATGAAAATAGAGTTGGTTTAAGTTCAATCGTGTCGAGAGAATAGTGAAGGACGGCGGGGTAAACATCATCTTACCGATCTCACCACACACGGGTAAGAAGAGTATTTATCTACATTGAGGTCAGTGTAAAAGTACAGCAATTGTGGCCAAAGTGGGATAAACTTTTATAAAGTAGACATTTTGGCCGACTTATGAAGACTTTCGTTACATTAAAGCTAGATGACTACAGGTATGGACGAACTCAATACCGGTAAATCAAACAACGATTTAGTCGAGACTTTAACAAAGTTGGGGATCCACGTCTCAGTGATATTTAAGAGTTGACTTTGATCAAACTACTTTCACGTTTAACCCGTGTTAGTTGGATAACGTTAGTTAACTCGGGAAGCGCGAGCGCGTCTGAAAACAGGAAACAAAGGGCACGAGAAGATGGACGTCAGGCCTGAACTCATTTAAAACACAAATAGTCAAAATTACAGCGATCCCTCTACAAATACACCAAAATATTCACCACAGAGTGCCAAAGCGCTCAACTGAGGCCGGGAGTTACAATTTATAGACGGATTTAGTGCATTTTGGATAACGATAGAGGGAGACAAACACCCCCCGCCAGCCGTCTGGTCCGTAAGCCCTACCGTGACACCTAGAGGCCGTCGACGGCTCCTACAAAAACGTTTCCGTGTTTGGAGGTAATGTAACCGTTTCACTTACTCTTGGGTTCTTCTCTTCGATCTTATATTCACTTGCAACCCCGGCGTGTATGGCCGCTTCCGCCTATTCCACTGTGGCCCTCCGTAACTGCCGAGCTCCGGACTAATAATTTTCTCCCGCTTTGGAAGAGAGGGCCCAACACAAAATGGCGGTGTTAAGGCGCTAACGCGGCTGCGCAGACGCCGAAATGAGTAAAGGGGAGGGGCGAGCTGTGCTGTAGGCGAAGGCGCCAGATTTGAATTCTAGTGTGGGCGTAGCCGACTGAAACATAACCATCACCGATGGAATTGATGGTATTGATGAGATTTCGGACGAGATGTGCAGAATATCTTAACACAATGGTCATTCTAGACCTCCAGCGACTTTAAGTGACTGTTAAATTGAGTTTTGAAGAAACTTCTTGTTATCGCAATTCCTCAAAGCAGTCACGAGAGGGCAGTCTGAATCGTTTACGCGTAAGATGTACCTCAGAACACACAATCTATAATAATGATGAAGCAGCATCCGGTGCCTTTTATTCTATATAAGTAATAATACCGCACAATAAAAGTCTTCCACAATAAGGAAAAGTTCTGCATTTAAAATGTGACACATGTTAAATAAACTTAGTATTATCAGCATAACGTACCAAACGTATCAAAATTTAAAAGTAGTCATTGTGCAGTATTGAAAATGTTCCTCTCATATTATAAATGATATAATGTTATTGTCCTGTGAGAAACAAGTATCAACTTGTGTCATGTAAAGTCAACTTTCCATTACAAAGCAGCCCATTTGCAGCTGTGTGACATTTATTTTTTTTAGATAATCCAAGGTTGAACCCTTGAAGTCACATCTAATCCTTCAGTTTTTCACAAACACTCGAATTCAACACCGCTTGAGATGCTTGGTTTTTCGCTGGACAGGAAATGTATGGTAAAAGTGTATTCTGGAAAGCAACTAGTAGCTATGCCTGTCAGACAATGTATTGAAGTAGAAGGTGCAGTATTTTATTTCTAGGAAGTAGTGGAGTATACGTCTAAAGTAGCATGGAATACAAATAATCAAGTAGAGTTCTAATACCTCAAATGTAAATTGAAGTTCAATACCTGAGAAAATGTACTATCAAAAGAGACTGCACTTCCTATTTCGGTCTGAAGTCATGATGGGGCGTTTCAGGTGTTTCACCTGATTAATGACCTCACAGAAGATTCAACGCAGAATCCCTAACAATCAATCAGACCGGGGGATGTTTCTTTGATGAGCGGTGAAATGTCTCCAGCCAGTTGGAGTAGATTAATGTCCGTCTGATTTCAGGAGCACATTATGATCTTTAAGGGTGTTTTGTTTTACATTAGCCCAAAGCTGTGTGAACATGTCGAACGTAACATTTACACGCAAATAATTACTTACATCTGCCTCTTCAGCTCAAAATCTACATTTACAAGGATATTAGAGCCTATTTACAAGTGCCAAAAACATCTAATTAACATTTATGAGACATGAACGCTTGAGAAACTGTTTCACCAGGGTGACCCAGCTTATTCATTCTACTGCTGCATCTAAGCTCAAGCGCTAACGTACATGCTATAACACCTAGTGGAAAACCTTTGTTCATAAATGGAAGACAAGTTATTTGTGGCTTCACTCAGGGAACAGTCGCTGAAATAAACAAACACTTTTAAGAAACAGAGAGAAAAAATGAAGCCCAGATAGAAGAATTGCGCCGGTTTAGACGGCCAACTACTATTATGTTCCAGTGAATCTCATGTCACATCTTTTCAAACTGATTCGATCAAACTCAGATGAACTTGTAGCTAAAAAGATAAACGTAAAGAGTGCTTGCTATTCTGTCATATTTTCTCATAATCAAGTTATCCTACATTCATGTGAGGTTTTATTAAGGACCGCTTTCTTAACATTGTTCAGACTCACTTTGAAATGTAGAAAAATGACCATTGTGGGTGGATTTACGTCCCTTTTAGACACTTTATCCCTCCACTTACTGCATTTCAGCATCATTTCTGCATAAGAAATAAATTATTAATTTGTTACATAACCAACAGGACATTTTGTTCATTTCAGCTTTTTCCATGGCAGTGAAGTCGTACAAATGCTGTTGTCTCAGACCAGGATGCCTTTTATGAAACCAGTGTCTCTCTCTCTCTCCCTCTCTCTCTCTCTCTCTCTCTCTCTCTCTCTCTCTCTCTCTCTTCCATCTCCTCTTATTTTATGACCATCTTTTTTTCTCATGGTCTTCCTCTCAGAGGGGAGGGGTCAGAGAAAGGCGAGGTTCTGTTGTCCGATCTGTTAGTCTAGGCAGCCTGGCCCCGCCCACCTCAGTGGAGGCATTACATACTGCTGCTGCTCGTGCTCTTAGCAACGGTGCCTCGGCAACAGAGCTCCACAGCAACAGCGTGCCGTGTCTCCCCAATGGAGCTGCCATTGGGCGGACCAGCGCTCAGGCACTACACCCAGAGCAGACCGAGACCCCACCGTCAAAAACTGAACTATCGTCCCACCAGGCCGCAGGTACTGTGACGGATAATCAGGGAGGATTCGGAAAAATGGAGTGTGAATGAAAGGTGTTGTGTGTGTGTGTGTGTGTCAGAGGAGAAAAATGGAAGGAGTGAGTGAGAGGGGAGAGATGTAATAGGGTACAGAGGGGAGAGGCAGGGGGAAGGGAAGGACGGAGGGGGAGTGCTGGGAAAGATGCAGAGTCCCTGCTTGAATAAGACAGTCCCATTGTACCGGTCACCGGCTCTTTGAAGAACCAACACTTGCTGTTTGCCTAAACGTCTCGTCGTGCTCTTTCTGAGAAAAAGGTTGAGGCGTTCATATTTTGTTCAGAGGACTGGACCAAAAGATCCATTTTCCATTGATCGGATCATCTTGTCACACAGCTATTAGGCTGGAGGCACACAGTCACTCCCTGAACGCCACCAGCCAGGGAGACGGAATTCAAATGACTCCCCTGACAGAATAGCGGGCGACGGCGACTTCTTCTCAATTTGAGATATGCGTTGAACAAAAATGGTTTTCACAGCGACACGTGGGCACGGATGTTATCAGAATCAAGCGACAACAACGCATAGCAATGATTTCACTATCGTTTTACCTAAATTGGCAAAATGATTTATCCTGCTTCCATCCTGCATGTAAAACCCAGTGGCCCCCCCTCCTCATCTCATTGTATGTTACTGAGCAACTGACTCCCAGGAGGCCGGTTGGTAGCATGGCTAGATGATAGATTCAAACTAAAATAGAGAATAGAGGCAGGAGAAGCACTAGGACCAGAGTGTGTGGGGTTTTTGTTTTTGTCAGAGATGAGGGTTACGTAATATAAAGTTTCATACGGCTGGATTTGCTACGCAGCAGCACTTTCTTTCGTCTTTGGTGAAAAAAACCTGTTTCCTCCATTTAGGAGACAATAATTGAGAGTGAAAATGAAGTCCTGGAGTTCATGGGGAGGGTGGATGAAGGAGTTGAAGAGTTCTTTACTAAAAGAGTACTTCCCCCCGATACAGCGTGAGTATGACCCGCCGTCACATCGGCCTCTTATACCGCCCTTCATGATCCACAACGTACCTGCCAACGATACTGCTATAGATCTGAATGCATGCTGTATTGATCTGGTTTATGGCACCTTCATGTAGGAAAACGCAAGAAGAGGAATCGATCACAGTCCACGAAGTGGTGCCGGTAAGCTCCGCCCCCTGTCCACCCGCCACTAAAACGCTGAGGAGGAAGCTGGGGGATTTCTTTACACTCAAAAAGAGACGAGGTCTGAAATCCGAAACAAGCCAGGAGGGGCGTCCGAAGAAGGCCTCCATTGCCGACTTCATCCGGCCGCTCAAGGAGGTGGGCAGAGCCGATAAGGAGAAAGATAAGGACAGAGTGAGAGAACCCGACAAGGAAAACGAAAAGGAGAAAACGAAAGAACTCCCCAGCGCCGTCGCCGGAGAAGTAGCTGTTCAGGAGGCACCTGTCTCTGGTGCTCCGCCGCTGAGGGGTGAAGCAGTGCCCCCCCGCCGCGCTCTCAGAGAGGGGAAGTCCCAGTCTCTTATTCTGCTGTCTGGGTCGTCAGCGGCGGGGGCTACTAATGCCAAAAACGCAGCAAAGGTGAGTTCCAGCAGACCTCAAGTCATAACAAAAACATCGACATCAGTTTGTTAAGTGTTTGGAGAAACACAAATGACTCTGCTGCTCATTTCAGAAACAATTAGACGGCCAAAATAGCTTCGAACAGAAACTCCATCTCATGCTTCAACGTATCGGAGTCTCCAAAGCCCACCCAGGAGAGACACAGGTGTGTGGACGTCTGGATTTACACCTGTGTGCCGCCGAGGTCTTGGAATTGTTTAAATACACGTTTTGTTCTCGCAGAATCCGGAAGGAGAGATGAAGAAAGCCGACTCTGAAGGTACATCCTCTCCTCCGGCATGAACAGACCCTCTCTCCTCCAGCTCTGGGTTAATGAAGTCAGAAAAGTCATCGTTGAAGAAGTAGATTTGTGTCACAAGGAGAGAATCTGTGACAAGGATCCGTCCTCCATCTCATATTTATCTCTTTATTATTATCTCTTCTGGCTGATAAGACTGTCCTCCGTCCAGTTAGGGGACAAATTAAATCCCTTGGGTGAAATAAGGTGTAAATGATTTCTGTCTCTCAGGAACCATCATTGACAGTAAACCTGAGCCGCCGCCTACTTTCACGAAACCTCGCACAATGTCTGCGTCGTCAGGTGAGACACGCGCCTCATGTCCACCTTCACCCGGTCACATGTCGCTGACTGACTTCTTTTATCTCCCTTAGATACGAGGCATCAGATCCGCCCCAGTGTGTCAGCGCACGAGTCGGCTGGGAAACCCGCTTTGCTTCCAAAGCCCGTTCTCAAGCCAGGCCCACCGCCCGCCACATCTGGCCGCAACACGCCCGAGAACGAGCTGGCCCAAATACAAGAAGGGGAGACGAACACGCCCACAAAGCTGAGACCGAGCGCCGCACCCTTAGCTCCTGCTGTGCCCGCCCTCACTGATACCGCCCCTGCTACCATACTGACAATCTCTAACTCCGCCCCTGACTCAACCACATCTATGACTCCCCCTTCAGGTACTGTAATGCCCTCTGACCCGGATGCGTGCGCCGACTCTGTAATCTCAACTGCTGCAGCCACGACACCCACAAACATTCCGGAGCTCGACAGCAAACCCTCCGTCTCCGAGGCTAAAGCTGGCCCCGACTCCCCGACAACCCTCCCGAGGCCAGCCGCGGCACCAGAGCCCGCCGCCACTGTCCCGCTAACATCCACTCCCTCTGAGTCCATGAGTCCCAGACCCTCTGCCAATTCAAACGTCACAACGACCACGCCGTCCACGGCCGACTCGGAAGCTGCTTCTGCTCCCAGCTGTCAAACATCGAATGACACGAAATCCACAGATCAATCAACTACGTCAGCATTCCCAGGGCCAGGCGGTGCGCTCGCAATCGATGCTGCTCCTGAGGCTGATGCTATTCCTGTCATCAGTGCAGAGCCGTTAGCCTCCTCCGGCGTAGCAAACGTGTCCGCCGCTACCAGCTCAGTCAGTGAAACTAGAGAGGATTCCACTTCTTCTTCCATCTCCACTAGTTCTGTAACTTTAGTCTCATCAGTGACTAAACCCACATCCCCCGCCCCTGACTCCATGGACGCCATTACATCTGAACCCCCCATCAGCTCCATCTCTTCCCTGGTCCCTTCCTCCCCCATGGCCGCCACTTCCACTTCGTCTACCACCGATACGAGCCCTGCATCGACCAACTGCGTGGACTCCACTGCCTCCACTCCCACCGTTACCCACCCAGCCACCCCTGGTTCTGCTGATACCTCCACTCCGCCCACTTCTTCCTGTGACACAAACCCCACAGACACCACTACGACCACCACCAGCTTAAACCAGGCAGACACCACCTCCACCACCAGTTCAGGATCCTCAGCTGCAATCACCTCTCCACTTCAGACCGACCCGGACCCACCTTACTCTAATGACGTCGACACCACCCTCACCGGTGACCCAAGTGCTACGTCTCATCATGTGGGCGGTCCAGTGTTGTCTTCACAGGCATCTCCTGAAGAGAGGTCCAGAGTGGAGCCTGCAGAGACGAGTGCAGGTAAGTTTTGACTGCTGTGGTCACGTAACGGATGCGTGCTCCGCCCCCGACTCATTTTTGTTTGGATTTGTGATTATCGTGATTTCCTCTCTCTACAGCAGATGAGGTACTTGAGATGATCGAACAGGGCGAGCCTGTCGGCACCGATGGGAACGACAGCGAGAGTGAAAGGGATGAATCGGCTCCGGTCCACAGCCAGGAGCCGAGGGAAGAAGAGCAGGAGGAAAGCGTGGAACCTGAAGGAGAAGCAGCGGAACAGGAAGTTGGGACGGCTGATCCCGCCGCAGGGAAAGATGGCGAGATGTGCAGCGAGGAGGGGCTGAAAGAAGAAGAAGCAGAAAAAGAGTCAGTGCATGAGAAGTAATTGTGAAATAACAAAATCATTGCTTAATCTGGGACCAACTACTGTGACAGAGGCAGGAGAGGCCACAGTAAAGGGTACAGGGGTGTGGGGCGAAGGATCCATGGTACTTCCTGCAGGGACCACCGCGTTACAGCAGCACATCACACAGAGTGTGCCACTGGACCAAAGAACTGAGTCCCCCCCCCCCCCCCCCCCCCCTTATCGTGATGTAATCAACAAATCCAGCAGTGTCTTTGTCCTTTTTTTAACTTATGTTTGAAGTTTTTGCATTGCACGTATGATTATATACCATAAGACAATTACTGTGGTAAAAACACATCATGTTTACAATAGATGGATAAGAGACAAATTATGACTATTAAATGGAATATTGAATTTACCGAGTCATTCCCTCTCTTTTCTTCCGGCGCACACATTTTCGGACCCCATGGATTCCATCAAAGCTGACGTTAGATTTAGATCATGATGACTGAGCAAAGTCTGCATGCCGAGGAAGACAAACGCCGCTGAGCTGCCCCGAGGTTGTTTATTGTTGTTGTTTTTGTTTGTCGGACGACTTCTTCCAAGGACAATGTTGACTTTTAAAGTGGAAAGTAATGTTTGTCTTTAAGATTTAGGTTTTTACTTGTTAATACACGTGTTTTATATTTCATATAGTGTTTGGTGAATATAATCCGGAATTCCAGGATCTACAATCCCGGGGGGTTTGGGATCCCCTCGATGTCAAATAGTATTTTCTTAAATTTATTTCTATGCTGGTAATTCACGCTTTAATCAATGCCAAAATCCTATTTTTGTTTTAGATTACAGTTATGCGCACAAAACCTGTTAGCCTAAATCAGCTCAGTTTATGATAGCATTCAAAACAAAACAATCTTCCAGGGTAATAAATTAATATTTAGGGTAACATTGCATATTTTGTGCGCAGTAGATATTTTCGAAATTCTGAAATCGAGATCATTTGAGAAAAAATGCATTTTTAATATAATAAAATGAGTACAAAATGAGACTCATTTATACTCTTTATATATTATATATCATATGTTGTATTATAAGTTTATGCATACGTTGTCTCTCTACACAAATGCTCCTTTTTACATTAAAGATAATCTGCTTATCAAAGTTTGTTGATACTCAGGTTAATAGATTTATTTCAGTTTTTAGGCCATGGCACCAGTTACAGAAGAAAAATTGAAAAGACACGAAGGAAGTGTCTTTATGTCCAAAACACGAAAGTTCGATGTATAAACTAGGCCCAGGTAAAGTTTTTAAAATATATAGTCTCTTTTACATTTTTATTTATTTTATTTATTATTTATTGCGCAATGAAAAGAGTGTAGAAAGATCTTTACTGTTTAACCCTTTAATGATGACACCAAGATAAAAAGCTATGGAAAAAGATTTATTCCAATTTTATTTATTTGGTGCATTTATTCATGTAATGTATTTCGGCGCTATACATTTTTTATAGCGACAAAATTTAATTTTTTAAACGATTATAAAAAAAATCAGACTCACTAAATAATCATGAAATCATTCTAGATCCCAATATAAAGTGCATTATAAATTAAATGCATTATTATTATTAGTACTTATCCATCATCGCGCACATTGACTTCGGGTGTCGCCATGGAAACGTTAACATAGAATGACAGCTACAAAATATTTTTAATAATAATGGAGAAATCCCCGAACTGCCATTTTTTTGTCTTTGTCTTATCTCGAGAAAAACGATCGCTGTAAGTATCTTTGGGTTCAATGTAAGTTAGGATCATTATTAACTTTTGTCAATTGAAGTTTTATCCAAAGTCACATGACCGCACGAACCGGAAGTTAAGTAAAGCTAACACGGCTAATCGAAATATCAAATAAAAAGTGAATGTATTATGTGTTATAGTCGTTAAATGAAGCATCGCAGAATCGCGTCCATGAGTGCATACGTTCTAAGTGTCCTCTGTAAAAACTTCCATTGTGTTTTTGGTTTTGCAGATCGTTTTTCTTATTGCGCTGTGCTGTGGCTTTTACAGATCGTTTTTCTTTGAAGCGGCTTTTGCATATCCTTATTCCTAATGTGTCTATTGGTGGCTTTCGCAGATTATTTTTCTCAATGTGTTGTTTAGCCGTGTTTGTGTCGCCTTTTCCAAATACTGCATATGCGTTGTCGCATTGATGAAGTTGTTTTTCTTAATTTGTTCGTGTTTAGTATATAATTTTTTGTATCTTTTATTAAATTGTAGCGCGTTTGTCCCTGTCGGCCACCATACCCCTTCCTCCGCGACCCCTTTACAGGACACGCAGTAATGGCTAACAAACGAATGAATGAGTAAATAAGTGGTATCCATCATCCAGAATAAACCTGGTTGCTGTTCATCAGCCAGAATGAACCTGTTTGATGTTCATCATCCAGACCAGTATGGGTCGCTGGCGGGAATCCGGGCCGGAGAGCTACACTCTTAACCAGGAAGAAGAGGGCGGAAAGAAAGGACGGTGGACTAATTGTTGTGGATTTCACACAGAATTTCTGCTAAAATAGTCAATTTCAGAGCCAGCTTCCATCCGAGTTATCACGCTTTTGCTGGTAGGGTTTAGCCTCGACGCGAGAACCTCCGAGATGTCGATTGTTCCCCCCAGTCGATCGTCCACCGGCTGGCCGCGCGGTAGTGCCGCTCAGTTTGGGAACAAATACATCAGCGGGCCTGCTAAACCGCTCACCCTGGAGAGGACCATTAACCTGTGAGTTCATGCTTTCTGCCAACACGTGCAGCCTAGATGCCCCTGTTAGGTATTTACACCGACCACAGGTGGAATAACCGACATCGCATCAATAAGAGAACCGAATTAATCCAGTTGGAACATCCTCATGTTAGCTCCATGCTAGGAGACACACTCCTCAGGTTCATGATGCGGGCTTCATGCGGGCTTTACCTGCTTTTACAATGTAATGTCTTTGAATGAAAGTCCCTAAAAAGTTTAAAATATGCTCATTTAAACCATATGATTTAAGAATAAGTTGGTTTTATTTCATTTGCTAGCACCTTAGTGTGCAACCACAGATCTGTGGGTAAATTAATTTATATTATAATCACCTGGTATTCCTTTAGTCCTTCAAATATATTTACTTTTTATACTTACAGGACATCACAATTGGTCTTAAATGTATGTAATGTTCTAAAATGACTCAATTTAACATGCAGTCCAACCATATTGGGCTTGGATTTGTTTGGTTTCAATCATTTTAGGGTAAAATAACAGGTAAAAAAAATACTAATCTTAATTTTTGAATCCTTTTAACCCATCATTTCGTTTTAAGAACAAAATGATTAACATTTTTGATCATAGACTTGAATTTGCAGTAACCTTTGTGCATGTAGGGGAGATTCAGGGTGTAAGTGAAGTTATTTAATATGAATTCACACCTGAATTACATACCCCAAATAAACTTAAAATAGCTCCACTACTATCAGATGTATTTCATAACCTGTCTTTGGACAGGTAAGACCTAGAATAATGACATTTTATTGTCGGTATAATTGTACCTGTTACTATGTGTTGAGTATCCTGTGATTAAACACACACACGAAAAGAAATACCTCAAAGTACATGTTCTACAGTATTTTTGGGATAGGAGCAGGTGAATCTTTCATTTGGCACAGGTGGATAGCCACTTTAGCAGTATGAGATTTGATCCAAATGTAAAGTGCGTTATAAGTTAAATGTATTATTATTATTTATTATTAAAATGTGTCAAATGTGTAAAATGGGATTTTGGCCCCAGAGAGGAACTTTGGCTGTGAAATCCCAACTATGTACACTAGGGGGAGCTGTGGAAATACACTCCAAAACTAGTTAGAATCCCAAACAGACCACACTGACGGGAACAGAAGTGATCCGTTTTACTTTTGACGAAGCCGTGTTTGATGTTGATTTGGAGCCTCTGATTCATGGCGTGGTGAAGCAGTGGGTGGTCCCATATCTCATGACTCATTGGCTGCAGCCACCTGCACATTTTCGCAAACACTGTTTTTGTCATCACTTTTTGACTGCTGTTTTATGAGAGGTTTCTCGGGTACGTTAGAAAATGAAACTCCTCAGCAGCAATAGATGTGCTTTTTTTTTTTTTTTTTTTTTTGTTCCCTGTTTACGAAGAGTCACAAATATGGGCTTTCAAGGCTAAGAGTCATTTCTAGACCAAAAGTGGGCTCCAGGAAGTTTCATACAGAACGGCCTGTGTAAAATGGAAAAAAGGAAAATAGCAGTTGCAGGGATCCTGGGAGAGATATTGTGGCTCCCAGGAAGCTAATCGCTATCACCTGGGCTTGTTTAAGAAAGGATTGTCTTTTGGTGCAAGATTCACACAGAATAGGAGACTGTATGTGGGGAAAACTGGGATGAACTCCTCTTTGGTCTTCCATTGAACATTTCTCAACTTTAAAACAAACAAATGTATTTGGCTCCTAGGACAGCTTTATAAAGTATTAGCTTAAACCCCATCTGTAGAGGGCTGGTATGATATTACTCATGAAATCTTTGTGATAGAAATCAGCGTTTCCACGAGAATTCGGGTAGTGGAGTTTTCAATTCAGGAGAAGTGGAACATGTATATTATGCCTGAACATTCCTGCTTTTGTTTTAGTGTGAAGAATTTTTGAAAAGTTTGCTGTATTTTTTTTATTATGTGCCCGAAAAACTGGAATTTTTACCGCCTAGATTCTAATATGATCCTATATGATAGATGTTACTCACTATGGGTAGGGTTAGGTTGTTCTTTTTACAGTTTTTTTTTGATAGAACTCCCTCATCTGAAATCTGATTTTGCCCAGAGTTGGTGTATATGAATCGAATCGAGGAGATCTTCATCTTTCGGGGTCGCCACAATGGCTTATCTTATTTTTCATCCATTCCTACCGCTGCGACCCTGCCGGCTAACGGTACCAATGACATATTATTTGCTTACCTGATCTATTTGCATTTATCACATTCTACACTAATTGATGATATTTTCCTCACAAGGCGGAACTTTTTCGTGATGAACACGGTTTTTCGGACAAAACTTTGCGTTCAATCAGGGAGTTGCTTGTACAAAACAGGGGATTGGGGTAAATTCGGCGATATTCCCTTACTGTCGTGGATGACGGCATAGGCCTCTTTTATTTAACAAGTATTACAGCTACATCTCTTTATAAGAGGTGTGGACAACACTGACGATCTTAAAAGTAAAGCCTAATGACGTCTCACCTCTTATTTCAGATATCCTCTCACCAACTACACTTTCGGCACAAAGGAGCCTCTCTATGAGAAGGACAGCTCTGTGGCCGCCAGATTCCAGCGGATGCGGGAAGAGTTTGAAAAGATGGGCATGCGGAGGACGGTGGAGGGCGTTCTCATCGTCCACGAACACCGGCTACCTCACGTGTTACTTCTACAGCTAGGCACCACGTTCTTCAAACTGTGAGTGGTTATTGTGGTTTCGACATTTTTGGGCAGCGTGAAACGTCGTCTGACATGTTTTCTTCCCTCCTGCAGACCCGGGGGAGAATTGAGTCCTGGGGAAGATGAGGTGGAGGGTCTCAAACGCCTGATGACCGAGGTAGCTGCTTAAGCATCATTGCACAATTGAAGCATTTTATTCTTCTGGTGATTTTCTGGACTTGACTTACGTTGGCATTTGTTCGGATGTTAGATCCTCGGGCGGCAGGATGGCGTGAAGCAGGACTGGGTGATTGACGATTGCATCGGCAACTGGTGGCGCCCCAACTTTGAGCCCCCCCAGGTAAGCGGAGGATCCTCTTACCGCAGGATTTAAGTAACTGTACTCTACTGATACGTTAAATATTGAAATGAACCGTTCAGTGCTGGGTCTTTTTTTTCCAGCCTGGTCCAAATCTGTTGTTTGACATATTTGCAAAAACAAGAGTGAATAACTGCCCAAAATAATCCTCCTTTCAATCCACCACAAAGAACCTAAAAACTTTTATAGATGATGAATAAACCCAGAGGTTCATAAAAGACATTGTTCGGTCGGTAATGTCTCCTTGTCCGTTTTTTTAGTGTTGCATGTGAGAGCCATTACAGTTTGTTTAAAAACAGCCCAATCACCGGGCCGCCATCATAAGTGGGAAATGACGCAGATGTTCGGTGCGAGAATGCCGAGAAGAAACTGTTTTTGGACCCGAGCAAACCAGCCGTAGATAATGAACTAGGTCATTGTAAGCACTTCCACATGCTGGAGTTTTGGATGAATGCATCGGACTCAGTAGTTTCCTCTGTGGCATGAGCTGCACAATAAACCACTTTAACATCAACATCACCATGTGCACACGGCAACACTTTCATCGCAGGGCTCATTTATGCACAACGGGGAAGACTGAAAAAGATGTGGGGGGGGGAATTCTTTTGCATTTGTGCAAATTTTCTGAAATCTTAGTGATACAGATAAAACGGATGTACCACCAGAAATCACCACTGGGGGCAGTGTAGCCAAAATTCGAGTACACTAAGGACAAAAGCAGCAGCAGCAGCTTTCTTTCAACGACTTAATTAGACACTCCAAAATTAATCACCCCGAGGAACATAGCAAGTTTCAAGGAGCTAACATTAGCAGAGCGGCTAAAGCTAGTGGGGGCTCAGAGGTCAGCCTTGAGCCCTGAAGGCACTGAACAAAGCCAGCGTATAAACATATAATGGACCGAACAAGGCTTTTTTTTTGTCATACAATTGATTTAAGAAACGCACGGCGAGGAGGACAGAGGGGTCGCCGATATCAACGGGTCAGAACACATACACAATGCCGATCGGCCTTACTTCCACAGCGATCGCTCAGAACAAGAGCACTTAAAAGACGTTACTCATTATGATATTAAAACTTTAAAGAAAAGATTAAAAAATCCTGATGGGCCAAGAAATTTACAATCGACGCACCTGTAGTTTATTTCTGGACTTGCTCAGGTGAACTGATCCTAAACCGTCTCTCTTGCAGTATCCCTATATTCCAGCTCACATCACCAAACCTAAGGAGCATAAGAAGCTATTCCTGGTTCAGTTGCAGGAAAAAGGTCGGTAAATTATAATTATTCTGGCACTGGTTATAAGTAGGAAAGAAAAAAACAAAAATTTGCTATATGGGATTTATTTAAAAAATACATATATATATATTATTGCCTCTTTTTTTTAAACCTCTGATTCGTTTTTCCGCAGCGCTGTTTGCTGTCCCGAAGAACTATAAACTGGTGGCAGCGCCATTGTTCGAACTATACGACAACGCTCCTGGATACGGACCAATCATTTCCAGTCTACCACAGCTATTGAGCCGGTATGGTGTAAATGTTACGCAACAGTTTGGTTATTGTTTACAACGGTGTTGAAATATGACGATTCTGGCAAAAGTGAAAATCGTCCAGCCGGAACTGAACGCTGCCTTTTTCTTTTTTTCTTCTACATTAATTGTAACAGTTGTTGATTAAGACAGTTTATGATCCTGGACCGGTACTGCACCATAATCCCCACGGCCCACATTTCCTCTGAATTTCATTCACATCTGTTCAAAGCGTTTTGAGTTATCCTGTTGACAAACACACACCAAGCACCAATCCTATGACCTCCTCCGACTCTCATGGGCGGGGCTAAAGTAACGAATGGTTGATTAGGATCTTTGACGTTTGAAGATAAGATTGTAGGTTTCCTTTTTATTACGTAGGATAATCATCTGATGGGGCTGGAGAAAAAAGCCCACAGAACAGGAAATTACCACCGCAGGACCCTGAAGTTTGTAGATGCCCCCCAGTGGAGTTTTCCTGTAAACAAAACAATAATGAAGTTGACATTCTATCTCGACGTCTTCTTCTCTTCTTGCCCTGCATCCCTCAGCGGAAATAAAAGCTCTGACTGTAATAATTCATAAAAACTGGGCAAAATGTATTTTCTATGGATGAATGCAATAGGCTTCAGTACAACGCAGGGGATTGAAGGCTTTTTCGGGTTGATACCGTTGCTGTCAGGGAATGACGGCGTAGGCCTAGTTTCTTTATGTATGCCGAGAAATGTTAGACTTGTTGTCGGGCTGCTCTCTACGATCGTGTATGTGGTTTATACGAATGGAGTTTTTATCCCAGTCGTAGACGTCTAGACCCTTGAACCGCTTTTTCCTTTTTTCTGTTGTCCGTTTGTTCCACCCTCTATATTTAGCCTTAGTTGCCACCTCTTCATGGCTTTCATGAACCACAGTTTGAGGGGCCGCTGGATAAGGGATTACGTCAGATGGATTTATTGTCTGAATGTTATTTTTTTTCTTTTCCCCCAAGCTTTTGTCAGAGTCACTGCATTTATTTGTTGCAATTTTGTCGACCAGAAAGGCAGGACTGTTTTAGCATCACTCAACTGCACAAGCATGAGGCACCCATAATAACCTGCTCCAGCATATACATTTTTATTTTTTTTTTATGAAAAACGAATCTGATAAGACAAATATTTCAACGTCTCAAAAATTCTTGTCCCTCTTCCTAGGTTCAACTTCATCTACAACTAACCCGGCTGAACAGAAAACTGAACTGAACAGCAGCTGAAGTGAAACGTCTGGTTGTCTCTGTGAGTGCAGCCCCGTCTGAGTGAAGATGACGCACAGTGGGATGACAGAAATATCTCGTCTCAAGCTCAACCTTTACAAAAGAAAAGCTTGTAATGTCAGGCGTATTGACAGTTCACAGGGGTTTCTAATGTTAGAAGAAAATGAAAAATGTCACGTTTTTTTTTTTATCTTGTGAAACTGCTCACTTTTGTAGTATACAAGTCTGTATTCCATTGTGTTAAAGTGTTTTTTTTGTTTTTATGTCCTCTGAGAAGGCCCATGTTTGATTAAACAAACTACATCATTGAGTTTCCTGCTGTTTTAAACTGTAACAATGCTTGTTTGTTTTTTTTAAATAAAGCAATCTTTTGAGTATGTTTTTATAAAAAATTTGAAAGCGTAAATGAGCGGCTGACTGATACTTAATGTTTTGAAGTGAATTAAAAAGCGTGAGTTTTAAGTACTTTCACGCTGGTAAAATGAGTAATCATGCAATTCTATACAGCATGGGAGAACATAAAACAATATAAACGGGTTATAATAAATCACAAATGCCTTGGATAACATAAAAATTAAGGAATTAAAATCTTGTATCCTGCGAATGTATAATTATTTGTTTTGAAGACTGCAAATGTGTGAAGTGAATAATCAAACCAGGTTGATGGAGAGGGAAAAAAGTGCTTAATTTCTCGCCTTTTGCAAAGTTAAAGGTTTATATTTTTTTATATCAAAAATGGTTTAAGACATTAATCATCCAGTAAACCTCAGATTTAGGAGGAAGACTGTCATTTCCCCATGCTGCTGAAGAGGATTAGCGCTACGTGATAATATTTTAGAATTCAGAGTTTGATGTGAGCATTCTAAGAATAAGTCGCTATAAATAAATAAATCCGGACTGATTATAAACGCATAGTTTGTAAAAACAACCTGTGTGCCCTAATCCTTGTCCATGCTGCCTGACAGTCACATTGTAGGGTAAATCCACACTGTACGTCATAACCCTGCGACGTTCGGCCCATTACCGAATGACGTTATTTTAAGCGTGACCACAGCGACTCACAAACGGTTTGTTTACCTGCCTTCACACCTGACAGCTTGTACGATGGCCTCTAAACGACGGCGGGGCGAGAAGGAAACGCCAAAGAAAAAGAAGAAGCCGTGCGAAGCCGCAGCCGACCTGAGCGCAGTAATAGAAGACGAGCAGGTGAAGAGGGCCGTGAAGGAGGCATGGAGCCGGAGGACTCACTACAGCGAGGGTCGGTGAAGATTCACCAGCAACGTTTTTCAACTTTTACACACGGCAGCAGAGATAATATTCACCACGGGCCATTTAGGGACTGTGACAGTTTGGTATTTATTCAACTTCCTGTCCTGGTTTGTCGGAGCTTGATGCTCTTTTCCACAGTATAACAACTCTATATGAGTAAGAACTCCTTGTATCCTTCCGCCAACGCCACTGTCAGTATGAAAAAATAGTTCTGAGTCTGTCTCAAAACAAAAATACTTGACCTACATGAAAAGACTAATAAATACCACTTCACACTTTTTTGGCACCCTTTTAAAAATAATGAGCTACATGAGAAGAAATAGTGCCTTAAACATGTTCAACCACCATAGATTTGATCCAAATGTAAAGTGCATTATAAATTAAATGTATTATTATTTTTAACATACCAGTAACATTGTTACTTCAAGCTCATTCTTGCTGTTTAGGGTGCATTATTCTTACAAGTATATTATTGACTATGTGATTTATATTTAAAAATGGATAAGTGATATAAAGTGTACTCGTGCAGTATTGTCATTTTATGATATTTATTTTAAGTTTATCTTCTGTGGCTTTAGTTGCCTTGATAATCTGATATATAAAAACTGACCGTTAGATCAAGATGTTCTCTGGTTAACATCATGTGTTGACTGATCATTTCTTTGTTGTTCTTGTGCAGGAGATCTGGAGTTGGACTGCCACCCTTTCCCCCACTGCATCATTAGGAACTTCCTCGGCAGCGAGACCTTCGTGGAGAACCTGCGAACAGAACTGCTGGGGCTCAATTTTCACGAGAAGTCCAACGATCTGTACAAATTCAAACAGGTGGTCCATCAAACTGTCCTCCTTACGGATTTATTGCTGTGGTGTTGTGCTGTTGTTTTATTCACTTCTTACTTTGTTGTTGCTCCGTACAGTCAGATGACTTGAGGAAGAGAACCGAGCCACATGTTGCAGGACTGAGGTAAAAATGTTTTTGTTTTTTTTGTGGATCGCTGTAACGAAAAGGTGAAGTTAAGGATGTTGGATGGTGTTCTCACAATATAAGCTCATTTATTTAGACTACAGGTAGAAGAAAATTACACAAAATATTATTTCCACATCAACATTGCAATGTGCCAAAGTGTAATATTCCTAATGTCACAAAAAAACAATTACATTTTATTCTATTTCAATAGAATCTATAAGGATTCTCATACATTTCTCCACAATCCAGAATTTTTTTAATTTTTTTTTTTTTTATGCATTTATCTTTTTTAATTGTTTCTTTGGGCCGTTTGGTAAAAAAAAAGTTTTTTTGTTTTGCACCTATAAAACTTTTTGGGAAATTAATTCTTTTTGGATCATTTTAAGGTATTTCAAGGTAAGTTAGTCGATTTATTTTTTGTTAAGTGTTTTTCTGCTTATAAGATATTTATTTTCTAAAAAAAGAATATTTACAAATAAGAGGCACAAGTCAATTAAAAATGTTCTATTAGAATCAGAAAACTCAAATAAAAAGAAAATACAGGATTTTTAGTTAAAACAAACGTTCCCAGATTAATAATATTACAATAGTTTTTAGTCGAAAGGATTATATTTATATTATTACTGGACTAAATCAGGCAATTTAAGATTTTTGAAGTGGAAATAACGTATAAATCCTTTAGGATTATCTACCGTTTAACTTCATTAAGTTATATGGAACTGAATGGAAAAAAAAATCGAATTAAATTGAATTTATTCCAACATTATTTTTCAAATCCAATTGGAGTTCTGACTCACAATGTCCAAACTATCTCAAATATTTTATGCTATTAGTTCTTTGCCGCTTGATATAAAAGAAAAACCCAACTTCTGTGACTTATCGGAAAGAAAAGTCAGTTTATCTTCTATACTGGTTATCTCTCCTACCGCCGAGATTAACAAATATACTTTTTTATCATCATGAAAAAGTACATTTAAATAACCGTGACACACATGACAGATTTATGATGAAAATCTTATTTTTCCTGCAAACCTCCACATGTGTGCAAACGTAAGGATTTCACTTATTTTCTGAATATAAAACATGATTATCTCATTAATTCCTAAAAAGGATTATTTTTTATTCACTTATTTCTCTGAATAAACATGATTATTTAATTAATTCCTAAAGAATAAAGAGATTATTATTTTTTATTCACTTATTTCTCTGAATAAACAAGATTATCTCAATAATTCCTAAAAAAAAAGGGGAAAAAAGAGCCTTATTTTTCTTTAAATAATGTAAGTTGATAAGTTTAGTCCAGTTTTATTCTGGTCTGTCCTTGAGATCGGGTTTTATGAAGAACCTCGCAGGTGTTTGATTCGAGCAGCTCTGAATCTAACGTCTGGGTTTTATATATTAGTTCCAGCAGGTGGCTCCCGAGATCCCGCCTCACGCCTCAAACCCTACCCACGTTATCCTTCATTTAGTGCTGTTGACTCTGAGAGCTATTAGCGTTAACATTTGGCGTGCTGTGACAGTCGGGCCAACTTAATGGAAAAGGCACTGAGCCGCGGTGAATCACCTGTGAGCGTAACGGGGGGAGCATCTGCGAAAGCAGGCCGCCTCCTCCCGAAGACAGTCTCTTAATCTGCTGCACTGGGTGTCGTTACAGCAGAGCAAATGGCGGGCCTTCTGAATAAATGACCGCGGCTGAAGCGGTGATTGTAACGTAATGGCGCAGTAAGAGCTCAGACCCGTTCAGCGTTTGAATCAGATCCAAAGGAAAGAAAAAGACGTCGAGGTGTAAAATCAGGAGCAGAATGCCCCGAGAGTCTATCACAGCTGCATAGAATGGCGTCCCGGACCTGGGATCCTTGTGTGCGGTGGATAAACGTGACGTGTGTCGGTACAGAAGGGTGAATTATGAGACCCTGTGGAGTACTTACTGAGGGGGAGAAATAAACAGCATAACAGCCTCCTCTTGTGATCATCTATTATTTATGTCACAACAAAATGTCACGGCGGGTTTGAGCACTTCAAAAAAAAAAAAGGAAAAGAAAGTGTGTCTGTGTGGCGAGGCTGACACCAGGGCGAAGGTTGGCCTTTACTGCCGGGGTCGTAAATACGAGCCGGCGGATGGAGGTGAAGTGAATCTGTGTTTGTTTTCAGGACGGTTCTGTTCGGGCGCTTCCGGTCCTGGCTGGAGGAGGTGTTGGGGGTCGGGCTGGAAACCACTGTGGATGTTTCATGCGCCAAATATGAACACACAGGTGAGCTCCGTTTAGGTCCTTCGGCTCCTTTGGGTCGATTCTGAGGACCTTCCTCCTTTATTCTTCGTCCTCTCCTCCTTCTAGACGTCCTCCTGTGTCACGACGATGAGTTGGAGGGGAGGCGCGTGGCCTTCATCTTGTATCTGGTGCCTCCATGGCAGAAGGACGACGGAGGAACCCTTGATCTCTTCTCAACAGACGGTAAGTATCTCACCTTATGTGTGTGTGTGTGTGTGTGTGTGTGTGTGTGTGTATGTGTGTGTGTGTGTGTGTCTCATCTTTAAGACCTTCATCTTCTTCATCAGGTCAGTTCCGACCTCAGAGGATTGTGAAGTCTCTCGTTCCTTCCTCCAACACGCTGGTCCTTTTCGAAGTTTCTCCAGTTTCCTTTCACCAGGTAAGGATTAACGGCCCCCTCCTCTTCATCACCGCTGCGCCCCTCTTTAACCATGCCGATGATGTGTCTTCTCTGTCCGCCAAGGTGTCTGAGGTTTTGACGGAGGACAAGTGTCGCCTGTCTCTGAGCGGCTGGTTTCACGGACCGTCTTTAGAGCGTCCTCCTCGCCACATCGAGGCCCCCGTCCCGCGGAGCCCACACTTACCGAGAGACGTGAGTTGGCCGTCGCGGTGGAACACGGGAGAAAAGCTGTGTTTCATTTCCTGTGGGGCGACAGGTGAAAAGATACCGCTCTCATATCTGCCTGATCCGGATGGAGCCACCGGCAGACGTGGGTTAGATCGGTGTAGGCCTGGTTCTGTCAGAATGTTTAAAAACAACAACAACAATCCAATACTGAGTAAGGAGACGGGAGAAAATGTCTTTATTGTCTATAGACATGATCTTTAATTCTTTTAGTCGTCTTTAAAGACTTTCTTAACAGAAATCAACATTTTATGTTGTGTGTCACAATTATTAGCACCTTTCATTGAATATTTGGCTCCGCCCCCTTTTGCCACACTAACAGCCCTGAGTCTCCGTCTGTAGTCTGTGAGGAGGTCTGAGGACTCATGGAGAAGGTCTGAGACCATTCCTCCACACAGAACCTCTCCAGTCCCTTCAGGTTCTGAGGTCCACACTGGTGGACTCTCCTCTGCAGAAGACCCCACAGATGTTCTGTGGGGTTCAGGGTCTTTAAGCAGTTGAAACATCCTCATCCTCGCAACCTCAGAGAGAAAAAGGCCTGTGTCCCCTCATATTTATACCCCGGTAAAACAGGAAGTCAATGTTCTACGTTCAGAGTTCCTTCCTGCTCGAGCAGCTGAACCTAAAAATATTTGGACCTTGAATTAAAGATTGAATATGTTTGAATAATGTGAATTAAAGACTCAATCATCACTCATTTTTTAAAAGGTGCACATAATTCTCGAGGGTTCTGTAAAAACATCTCCGAAACCCACAACTTAACTCTTTTTATATTTCATTCTTAAACCAGCAAAGAAAACTACAACAAATATTTTGACCAGCAGCTGTTCGATCCTGGACTCCGGTCTCCAAACTCATATTTCAGGCTCAGAATCAGGCGTGGCATCAGACTCTTCATCAGACTCTTCATCTATCCTGTGTTTTCTGTTATCCCTGGCAGGAATCGGTGCTGCTGGAGTGGATCAATCCGGTCTACCTGGACGTTTCCCAGCAGGAGCAGATTCAGACGGAGTTCGAAGACAGCTCGGAAATTCAGCTCCAGAACTTTCTGCAGGTAGTTTCTCACGGCGTGTTTTCTCTCGGCGTTACGGGTGTTTCTGCTGCGGTCGGCTGACTGTGTGTCCGTCCTCAGGAGGAGAAGTTCAGGGAGGTGAGTGACGCTCTGCGTCTCTCTGGCCTGCAGTGGATGAAGAGGGGTCCGCCCAACAAGAGGTAGGGTGTGCGTGCGTGTGTGTGTGTGCGTGTACGTGAGGGTGTGTGTGTGTGTATATGTGAGGGTATGTGTGCGTGCGTGCGTGTGTGTATTTGTGTGTGTGTGTGTGTGTGTACGTGAGGGTATGTGTGTGTGTGCGTGTGTGTGTGCGTGTTTGTGTGTGTATGTGTGCGTGCGTGCGTGTGTGTATTTGTGTGTGTGTGTGTGCGTGTTTGTGTGTGTATGTGTGCGTGCGTGCGTGTGTGTATTTGTGTGTGTGTGTGTGTGTGTACGTGAGGGTATGTGTGTGTGTGCGTGTGTGTGTGTGTGTTTGTGTGTGGACCAAGAAGGGGTTAATTAAATTCTGAGGCTGGCCGTTTTCACTCGATCTCTATCTGTGTGATTGTAGGAGCTACGAAACCGCTTCCCTGGATTCCCTGCCGGGGTGTGTGAGTGCATGTTGGGAGCTGCTGCGTTCAGAGGCCTTCTTCCTGCTCCTCTCCAACTTCACCGGCCTTCGATTGCACTACCTGTGTCCGGCTGACGAAGACGACGATGATGACGACGACGATAAGAAGAAAAAGCAGGAAGGCAAATGCGATGGAGAAGCCGCTGGGTCTTCGACTGAATCACAATCTACAAATACCATCAGAGAGAACGGTGTGTGTGTGTGTGTGTGCGCGTGTGTGTGTGTGTGTGTGTGTGCGCCTCTAATGACCTTTATTTGTTCTTTAGAGCTCAGCACACCTGTGTGCTGTGGGGAGCTGCGTCGGTGGTCTCATGGCGGCTACACACTGCTGCATGATGGAGAAGCAGCTCAGGCAGAATATGCTCTGGACCTTGTTTTACCTTTTTGTGGCGCAGGTGAGTCTACCCTTACACACACACACACACACACACACACACACACACACACACACACACACATACAGTGCCCTCCAGAATTTTTGGCACTCTGCGTTTAATATTTTGCTCCGCCCCCTTTTTGCCACATTACCCAGCCTGAGTCTCCGTCTGTAGTCTGGGATGAGGTCTGAGGAAGATCTGAGAACATTCCTCCATACAGAACCTCTCCGCCTCCTTCAGGTTCTGAGCCACGCTGGTGGACTCTCCTCTGCAGCACATCCCACAGATGTTCTGGTGGGGTTTGGGTCAGGTGACTGGGATGGACATGTCAGAACCTTTATTCTGTGACCTCTGAACCTTCTTGGGTTGATGTTGAGGTGATCTTCAGATCATTGTCATGCTGGAAGGTCCAACCACGACCCACTTTAAGGTTCCTGACAGGCTTTTAGGTCTTCATCCAGTATCTGCTGGTGTTTGATGGAGTCCATGGAACCATGTCCATGAACAAGATGTCCAGAACCTTTGGAAGAAAAACAACCCCACAGCATCAGAGATCCACCACCAGACTTCACAGTGGGTGTTAGGGGCTTTTCTCTTTGGCTTTCTTTCTTGCTAAGCCACACCCATCTTAGATGTTTGTAGCCAAAAGCTCTACTTTGGTCTCATCTGACCTCTGACCTTGTTCCAGGGAAAGTCCCAGTGGTGTTTGTCAAACTGTAGCAGCTTTAGCGTGTAGCAGCGTTAGCGTGTAGCAGCGTTAGCGTATAGCAGCGTTAGCGTGTAGCAGTGTTAGCGTGTAGCAGCGTTAGCTTGTGTGTGGACGACAGAAGAGGTTTTTTTCTTGCTACCCTCCCAAACAGCTGGGGTTGGTGTCGGCGCCATCTGATGATGGTTAGGGAGACTTTCTGACCCCGAGACTCAAATGACCTCTGACCTCTCTAGCTGTGATCCTTGGAGAGTCTTTACCCAGTCCATCCATCCTCCTCACAGTGTGTGGGGTCAGTTTTCAGACACGTCCTCTTCCAGGTTGATGTCTTACATCTCCAGTCTCTGTAAACTTCTTCATTATTGATCTAACTGTTCAAACTGACATTTTGAACTGCTGAGAGATGTTCTTGTCTCCAATGTCAGATTTGTGCAGCTCTACAACTTTTCTTTGCTCCTCATTTCTGTGTTCTCTGATCTTTCCCCTCGTGAAGCACCACGAAGAAATTAGGCCTGTGTCAACAATAATTCTGGAGGGCATTCTACACACACACACACACACACACACACACACACACACACACACACACACACACACACACACACACACACACATCAATCAGTGTTGGCTGAACTCTTGCATCATCTGTCCTAGGTTGGCAGTCCGAGTTTGGGGGCTTCACCTGTTATGTGGCGAACGAAGAGGATGAGGAGGTTAGTGTTTATAACGTTGTTAAGTGTAATTGTGTGACGGCTCATGTGTTCTTCATCCATCGGTGGTTATCACGGCTATGGTTCTCTCCTCATCACAGCTTCTCACAGTGTATCCAGAGAACAATTCCCTCGCCCTCGTCTACAGAGACAAAGAAACCCTCAAATTTGTCAAGCATGTCAACAACAGAAGCTCATCTTCTCCTCTCAGATCAATGTATGACTTTTCCTTTGTGTACTATGAATAAACACGCATAAATATATATATATATATATGTCACATGACGTCTTTCTTGTGTATCTTTATCTCCTGACATACAAACAATACAAACAATATTCATCCTTCTGTATGTCTATATGAAGTAAACATTCCATCTCCAACAAACTCAACAAATTCTGCCTTTTTGATTTTTGAATTTTCTGTTAATTCCGTTTTTGTTTTTCTCCATGTAAATACGATTTTTATCTATTTTTGATAAGGGTGGTCGTCTTTTATGGTAAACTATAAATTCTAACTCCCACGAAATCCACACGTATACATTATCCACGACGATGGCTATAAATGTATAATTTCTATGAATTATTTAAGTATAATTGCTCCATTTATTACACATTTTTCTACAAATCTTACTGTGTTTTCCATGAAAAGACGATTTTTGCGGACCGTAATATTCTCCATATGAAATGTTCACCACCCTAAACTCACCAAATGTGTTACAAAACATATATGTTGACCATCAGTTGTTTCTTTTGCAATGCATATGTGTAGAATCCTACAATTCATAATAGTGATAACCAGATCAGTGAATACGGACTGACGCTGAGTTAAGGTGACATCAACTTGATTTTGGGATGATGTCATCCCTTCAAAAGTATTCATATTTTCTTTTTTCTGTTGATCAGTCATTTGGAGGGTAGGTCACGCCGACGTCTTTTATCGTGGTTTGGGGGATATGTTATCCATGTTGGACCTTCCCTAAAGTATTTGGCATAGATCACTTAAGCAGACATTCACAGATTGTGACCTCCTCCTTCGTAACCATGCAGGGTTCAGTGCACGAGGATGTCGAAAGAAGGAACTGGGAACCAAAACACCCAACTTTTTTTGATGACTGGACAACAGTTAGGCCGTAAACTTAAACAGAAGAGTTGCAAGATTTTTGTTAAATTAGATTGCTCCCTCTGACTCTATGATAATGGGATGAAATGACAAACATGGATGACAGCCCTAAGCAAGACAGAGAGTTTAACGGAGCAGTTATTCACGTTCCTCTCCCTGCATCTCTTCTTTTTTTTTTTGCAAATCCCTTTCTGTAACAGATTTGAGAAGAAATATTTTTCATATTTCCATATGAATTTATGCTGAAAACAAAAAAGTTGATCACTTAAAGAGACATGTTTGGATTGTTTTTTTTGTTTTTTTTTAATCTGAATGATAAATCAAAAGAGAGAGATATCCAGCGGATTGAAAAAAACTAAAAATAAATGTCCTTATGCTTGATAAAGATGGAACCAGCAGAGATTTGGCATTTCATTTTCTCAAACCTCCAGGTGAGGTCAGGGGTCCAGTAGCTTCTAGTTGTGCCTGGATCCAGATTGGAACTGGAAGATGACCGGGCCTCAGTTGCCTATAATAAACCAGCATCACCACCAGAGTCCAAGCATCTTATTTATTACCTTTCTTTTTAGTTTTTTTAGTTTTGCTTTGTGCTGTGAAGCAGCAATTTGGCCGTCCATGAGTTATATTCACAACTTGCTCTAGAAAATAAACTGATTTGTCAATAGCTACTGACTAATGCATGTTGACCGACTAATCAATATTCAATTAAGTTTCAGTGGCTCACTCATGTTTTCAGCCAATTTAAGTTTCCTGTAATTAATCTGTGATTTACCTGAGCTGTCAATATCGTTTAAATTGACCTCTTAACATATTTATCGATTGCCAGCAGTTTGTTTGCAGTTGCTGAAGGAACATTGACTGATTTAGGATAAACACTGGAAAACGGGGCCTGTATTTCAGTCATTAGCAGGAGGAGAAATCGCAGAATGTGACTGCTTGTTGTTTCCATACTTTACACTACAGCTCATTTGGTCACGTGGCCAATCACAGCTCGCCAGAAACCACTTCCTTGATATCAATCTCATATTTGCAGGGTCTCTAACATTATTGTTTCATTTGTGGAATCGGGGAAAATGATCTCGAACACATTGATATTCAGAGATATGGATATTTTTAATCAATATGGACTGTAACATAAGAAAACTTACTTCCTGTCATGATTTTTTTCTTTCAAGCGTCATGTAGATTTCCACCAATCACAGCCGTTTATCATTTCTGCTCATCCAATCGGAGGTCGAAAAGCTCTGAGTGGGTCAGTGGGTGTGACCCGGCAGAGGAAGCGTCCACGAACAATATAACAAAGTTTCGAGGTAAGTTTATTCCGACTTTAGCTGAAGATTACTTTACAGTTGATTATAAGAATGACTAGTTAGACATCTAAGGTATTGTGTCATGTATCTATACTCATATAAGCAGTCCGTGTGGTCAAACTCTGACTGAGGCTTTACGGCAGACATGATTTTTTTACGTGTGATTTACCCACTAAGTCTAAAACCATAGAAAACGAAGAAAATTAGTTTTATATGATTAGCGCTACAACACAAGTTTGTGATATTTATAATAAAAAATCTAGATCTGTACATCGCTACACCTCCTCTACCTTTAGCTCATCTCATGTCAACAACACTTCCATTTTCATTAACTCACTATACTGTAGAACAACTAAATCCTCCTCTGCCTTTAACTTACCTGATATAAACTACACCTCCTCTAGATTTAACTCACCTTATAGCAACTACACCTCCTCTGCCTTTAACTCACCTGATAGAAACTACACCTCCTCTAGCTTTAACTCACCTTATAGAAACTACACCTCCTCCACCTTTAACTCACCTTATAGAAACTACACCTCCTCTACTTTTAACTCACCTGATAGAAACTACACCTCTAGCTTTAACTCACCTTATAGAAACTACACCTCCTCTACTTTTAACTCACCTGATAGAAACTACACCTCTAGCTTTAACTCACCTTATAGAAACTACACCTCCTCCTGCCTTTAACTCACCTTATAGAAACTACACCTCTAGCTTTAACTCACCTTATAGAAACTACACCTCCTCTAGCTTTAACTCACCTTATATAAACTACACCTCCTCCTGCCTTTAACTCACCTTATAGAAACTACACCTCCTCTAGCTTTAACTCACCTTATAGCAACTACACCTCCTCTGCCTTTAACTTACCTGATAGCAACTACACCTCCTCCACCTTTAACTTACCTGATATAAACTACACCTCCTCTAGCTTTAACTCACTTTATAGCAACTACACCTCCTCCACCTTTAACTTACCTGATAGAAACTACACCTCCTCTAGCTTTAACTCACCTGATAGAAACTACACCTCCTCTACCTTTAACTCACCTTATAGAAACTACACCTCCTCTACCTTTAACTCACCTTATAGAAACTACACCTCCTCTAGCTTTAACTCACCTTATAGCAACTACACCTCCTCTGCCTTTAACTTACCTGATAGCAACTACACCTCCTCCACCTTTAACTTACCTGATAGAAACTACACCTCCTCTAGCTTTAACTCACTTTATAGCAACTACACCTCCTCCACCTTTAACTTACCTTATAGAAACTACACCTCCTCTACCTTTAACTCACCTTATAGAAACTACACCTCCTCTAGCTTTTACTCACCTGATAGAAACTACACCTCCTCTACCTTTAACTCACCTTATAGAAACTACACCTCCTCTACCTTTAACTCACCTTATAGAAACTACACCTCCTCTAGCTTTTACTCACCTTATAGAAACTACACCTCCTCTAGCTTTAACTCACCTTATAGCAACTACACCTCCCCTAGCTTTAACTCACCTTATAGAAACTACACCTCCTCTAGCTTTAACTCACCTGATAGAAACTACACCTCCTCTAGCTTTAACTCACCTGATAGAAACTACACCTCCTCTACCTTTAACTCACCTGATAGAAACTACACCTCCTCTAGCTTTAACTCACCTGATAGAAACTACACCTCCTCTGCCTTTAACTTACCTTATAGCAACTACACCTCCTCTAGCTTTAACTCACCTGATAGAAACTACACCTCCTCTAGCTTTAACTCACCTGATAGAAACTACACCTCCTCTAGCTTTAACTCACCTGATAGAAACTACACCTCATCGGATAAATTTACCATAAATTACATAAAATGTTTTTGTTGTGTATATATGTGTATAAACAGAGATCAGCCACAACATTAAAACCACCCAACAAGAGCTGTACTTTTAGATTTCCTCTAATTACGGCGTAATTAATTGATGCTAAAGAAACCGTGAGTAGAAGCCTTACGCTGTCTTACCTTTGATTCAGTGTTATTTCTACATTTCTGTTTAGTTTACGTCTGGACCTATAAAAACAAATGTATTTCGGATAATCAGAGACGGTAAAATTGCTAACTTTTTCAGGCACATCTTTGCCTGAATCAAACATATTATTTCTTCTCCTTAGTGCCGGACAAACTGTCCAGGGAATACTAGAGGTTTCTTTTCGTCAGCAAAAGCTAAATGTTATATTTTAAGCTCCGCTGATGATCACTTAATCCTCATACAGCTGCTGAACAAATCTCAGTGTACTTCCAGAGAACCGGTAGATAGGATAGCATATAATTACATACTGGCTAAGTTGTGGTGATCCTGCAGACCCAGTAGCGAAGCATACTGTGTATTATTGACATATGAGGACATTCATATAATCCAGCTCAGAGGATGCTCTTTCCAAGCAGAGTGCTCTGCATCCTTTTCATGGAGACGGCCTCAATGGCGAGCTGGCGGCGCTGCAGTGGTTCATTGAGAGTACGGTAGTTGGGGCCTGGACTGGGGGGGAGGGGTGGACTGAGATTAAAAATGTTTTTATGTAATGAGGGTTTCATAAGGAGGTTGGGTAAAAAGACGCTATGTGGATACAGGCCACAACTACAATAGAAGGGAAGTGCTTGAAACACATTTTTTAGTTGATTTTTATTATGATTTATTTTGCGCTTCAGTAAATTGAATTTGCTGCGTCGTCTTTTTCACATGAATGTGGTTGTGAGTTGTGTGTATGAGACAATATCAACTCTTCTAACAACCACCTTTGACTTGGCGGGTTTTTGTATCCCTGTAAAGTCTGTAAAGATTATTTCCTGCAGAGGTTAGCACCCACCAATTGGTCTAATGGAATGGGTACTCACAGGCAACCCCCCCAACGGAACATCAAAGGACTTAATGGAAAAGGCCTCGCCAGCTAAAAGAAGCACTCAAATCTCAGAGAACTCAAATCTCCGCCAAGACACAACAGAACCTCACGTTTTGGAAAGATTCATGCATTTTCTCCATTAATGTTTTGAGTTTTTGCCAGCCTCTATATCTACCGACAATGCCAACAAAATCTCTGAGTATCTCTCAAATACTCTGTAGCCGCTCGTGTCCTGCGCCTTCCACTTCAGCATCTCTGTTCAGCCCATTGAGCCCCTAGATCCACCACCAAAGGAACATGAAAGGAATCAAAAAACGGCAGCAATCACTACTTCAGACTGCTTTTTATTTTTTATTTTAGTTTATATGGTACAAAAATGTAGGTCATCAAAATTGAATCCCCTCTAGGATACGCCAAAACATGCAAATCCATCCTATAGTTTCTCCGTAATCCTGCTTACAAACAAAAAAACAAACAATAAAACAACCAATCAAACAAAAAAACCAGCTTATTATTTTTTGTTACGATATTTTAAATTCAGTGAAACACGTAACGTTACCCAAATTTAATCACCTCTAGGATTCGCCAAAACTTACCCCTCGGTAAAATTTCATGCAAATCCATCCATTTGTTTTTCTGTAATCTCGGACACACACAAACAAACAAACAATCGGATAACTAAATGCACAAAGGTGAAAAAATAACCTCCTTCCATAACGGCGGTAATGGAAGGAGGTAAAGTAAGATGGACACCCTGTGGTTATAATGTAATGGATGATCAGTGTACATCCAATATGTTGTATTCTCATTTCTGAAATGTTAGCTGCAGAAGAATGTAATAATAAAATGTGTTAGTAATATATATATATATATATATATATATATATATATATATCTTTAACCCACATCTCTAATCCTTTGTTTGTTTCAGTTTTATGTGAGTCCCATGATATCATCATCGGAAATGATTGATGTATTATGTAATAATGAAATGCCTGGAAAATCCTTAAAATTAGTGGTAAAAGGGAAAAAAAAAAGAAAGTAGAGTCGAATCTACGGATTAAACCCAGTTGGAATCCGAAGAGATGGATTGTGGGTACGCTACAGTAATTCAGATGATGGTTCACTCTGTGCTGGATGCACCGTAAGAATGAAATAGAAAAAGGGAGCAGAGTGGGAGGAGCCAGATCGGCATGTCCGTATTCACCCTCTGACGGATGCACGGAAATGGGTGGCCTTGAAACTTTTTTCAAGTGACCTTGAAACTTGTACATTTGTTACGGTATTTTTCACAACTTAAGGATGAATTGCTTGCACCCTGATTGAACTCCTCAAATCAAATGTGAAGTTATATAAGAAAAACTATTTTTTGTTTGAGTAAAATCTGACTTATACTAGATCTCAATGAGTCCATTCTTATTTTCCAAATTTGGACTAAAACGGATGAATGGGTGAGAAATCTTTGAAACCTGGAGATAAATCTCCCACTAGTGGCGGAAATATGCTACTGACCTTTTCCAAAATCAACCCAGTTCTTCCTCACACTACGATCTTCTACGATCTGGGATGATTTATAAAATTTGAAAAGAATCCATGAAAATAGTTTCTGAGTTAACGCGTTAAACCGCGAAGGAGCTGCAGCTGAGGCGGCATCGATTCCATAATGTCCGAAACTTTATCAAACTGAGTGTTTTCTGCCCGTCTGTGTTTCTGACAGGACAGAGAATGGCAGACAAGACTGTGGACTGTGAGCGGTGGACAGGATGCGCCGTCATGTTTCTGCAGTCGCTGTGTCCTGCTGTGAATCTTCTCTCTCTCTACAAAGACCGGCAGGAGGGAAAGTTCATCATTTTCAAAGTCATCAAGCTGACACTCATAGGTGCGCTCGCCACTTAAGATCTGTCAGGCGTGTCTTGCATACTAATCAGGATTTTAAAAGAAAACAGATTTGTTCTGAGTGTAATGAGTTTTTCCCCGTGGTCAGACTCCGCAGGAGGTCTGGGCGGCTACGAGATCCTCAAGGTCCATGATGCCGATCCCTTTCTGGGGGTGGAGGTGAAGTTTGTGGATCTAGCAGCTTGTCAGCAGTTCCTTGAAAGCTACAGCTCCGGAGCGCTGAATCAGTCCCTCTCCCAGCATTCCTGCCGGCTCCTCGCTCTTCCCCAGGAGCTCACGGTAGAAACCCAGCTCAAGGCCAGCACACACCTCCTGGATCTCACCCTGGATAAGCCGGAACTCTGCCTACAGCACATCCACCTGTCGCAGGTATGCTTCAATCTATTTATATTTAGAAACAGATAGTTCACCTGATAATGTGTTAGCTGGTGTATTTTTTATTTTATTATTATAATATCAATCTGTTGTGGGAAACATTTCTTACCTCTTGTCGTAACTCTGCATACGGTGTCCTTCCTGACAGCAAGGGTCTATCCCTCTGAAGTCCCCAACCCCCTGCGTTATAGGGGCAATACCCCTGATTTGTAAAAGCTCCACCTAATGAGTAAATATAAGAACTATTTGAGTAAATATAGGGTCCCCCTTTTTAGGGTTTCACCAGAGCCGATTGTCTCGTTCCACATATTGATAAGCCGTAGTTTTTTACGCCGCGTGCCCCTCCTGAGAAAGCCCTTCCATTTATCCGGGCTTGGTTCCGGCACCAGATGTTGCCGTGTAGGCTGGTAGCACCAAGGACCTCGCCACGCCCTCTTTTGACCGGAACCCACGTCTCCTGGACCAAAGTCAGTGGTGTCTCCCACTGAACCATCCAGCTGCCCTCGATGTGAAAGAGTTTGGGTTCACAGTAAATAACGTATATGATGTAATATAGAGTCACTTTGTGAACAACCCAGGTTAACCAACAACGGAGGGAAGAGCAGCAGGGCTTCAACACATTCACCAAACATCTCACTGCTATTCACCCTTTTTTCTTATTTTTAATTCTACTGTACGACAGCCTGAACGCCTGCGCGATGAGGAGATCGAACAACTGGAGCAGCTGCTGCAGAACCAGGCCCTCCGTCCTGCTCCACAGTCCCCCGCCATCACACAGGACGAGTCGCCGGTCCCGGGCCACGCTTTCAAGTTCCAGAACCGAGTTTTTGGTGAGTCCAGAGCACCATTTCTACTTGGTACTGATTTGGTGCAGAAAAAAAAGGTCAGAATAGAGATGAGCCACAACATTAAATCTACCAGCCTAATATTTAGACAGTCTATAATGAGATGTCGTATTCTTTTGAATCCCTGGGCAGGACTCAGATTCATGTTTTTTCCTTCTATAAATCCGATTCTGCTGATTTGTCGTCTTGTGTTAAGAGTTTCTGCCGGCAAATGAATTCAGCTTTGCGTGTCAGCTGACTCTCTAATCCCACCTTTTATGAATTAATAGTCAGACTATGGGAAGAGATTAGTGCCTGCAGATAATGTATTCAAAAAAAAAGAAAAAAGCACTGATTTAAAGATATTAAAATTGAAATTCCTATTGAACTGGTGGATCGGCATTAAAATGACGAGGCGCTGTTTGATTTTTAATGGAGTTAATTTCATATTTTGTTTCACTTTGTGCCTGTCTTTGATTCAAAGTCCAGATTAGATATGAAACCGATTCATTGTTGGGGAAACCAAATACAAAATACCAAAAAAAAAAAGGGAACAAATTAATATCATATTGGTCTCTGCACTCGTCATCACTCCGAGACGACGTTTCGTGATCTTTCCCCCTGAGGCCGTTAAAAATCAGTTTCATCTGATGTTCCATCAGTACAATTCCTGTCAGACGTTTTCCAGACACCTGTTGCCCTTTGGTGTGACGTCTGACAGCTGACTGACAGCTGACTGACAGCTGACTGACAGCTGACTGACAGCTGACTGACAGCTGACTGACAGCTGACTGACAGCTGACTGACAGCTGACTGACAGCTGACTGACAGCTGACTGACAGCTGACCGACAGCTGACTGACAGCTGACTGACAGCTGACTGACAGCTGACCGACAGCTGACTGAAAGCTGACTGACAGCTGATGATGTTGTCGTATGAACCCAAGAAGAGGCTGCTCTGCTAACGAGTTCTCCACGCCGTCTTTTCATGTCATTCTGCGGGTCGAACTTTGTGTCACAGGCCAGAAATATCTATCAATACTTCTTTAACTAAAATACACGAACCATCCTTAACATTATGACCACCTTAAAAGGCCCTTAAGCGAAGGAGTATATGTGATCACCTTAAGTTTAGGTCTGTGGTACGTGTCCAAGTAACGTCCACATGAGGGGCAGGACTCAAAGTTTCCCATTGAGCATCACAGTGCCTCCACCCATCCATCCATCCACCCATCCATCCATCCATCCATCCATCCATCCATTCATTTCCTTCCACTTATCTGGGGTTGAGTTACGGTATCAGCAGGCTAAGAAAGGTGTTCCAGACATCTTTCCCCCTCAGCAGCTCTATCCAGCTCATCTTGGGGGCTCCCAAGGCATTCCCAACCCAGATGAACCACCTCCACTGGCTTCTTTTGACGTGAAGGACCGGCAGCTCCACTCTGTTCCCTCTGGATATCTGATCCCAGCCACCCTTCAAAGGAACTCATTTAAGCTGCTTGCATCAATGACCTCATTCTTTCGGTCTCTATCCAGACCTCATGACAACAAAACCGGGAGTTTTGGACCTGCTCTGACCCAGCTGTTGAGCCATCAAAGTCGCTGAGATCCTTAACATTTTTCCTGCTTCCAACACTTGAACGTCAAGGATAAAATGTTCCCTTGCTGCCTAATCTTATCGCCGAGGGGTGCCATTGTAACGAGATAATCAATGTCAATCACTTCCGCTGTTGGTTATAATATAATGTTATGGTTGATCGGCGTGTGTAGAAACAATCCTGTTTAAATGACCCTTTTTTCTCATTCATCTTTCATCCTTTGGCCCATCAGAGGACCGAATTCTGACTGCGGCGGATGTTCAGAGCTTTTCCAACGGAGTGGGCCGTCACTGGAAGAACGTAGGCAGGGCCCTGGGGAAGAGCTGCGGCGCCCTGAAGGGTCCAGCCATAGACAACCTGGCCTACGAGTACGAGAGGGAAGGGCTGTACGAGCAAGCCTATCAGCTGCTCAACCGCTTCATCCAGGCGGAGGGGAGAGCGGCAAAGCTCAGCCGGATGGTCAAAGCGCTGGAGGACTGCAAACTCACCAGCCTGGCTGAAAACATTCTGGACATACAGCCACAAGAGTAACTGTGTGTGGTGAAAACTGAAGGGGGCGGGTCGTCTCTACTGTGTGCTTTTATATGCAGTGTGTTTGTCCTTGATTGACAAACCAAATCATTCCTGAGTGTGTGTGTGTGGGTGTGTGTGTGTGTGCGTGTGTGTGTGTGTATAAATCAATATCTGTGAGACTTCATTTATATCTTGATTTTCAATTAATGGTATTATTGATCATTATTTTCATTTAGATGAAATGACCTGCCGTCACTGTATAAAAAAAAAAGAAACGAAAAAAAGATATGCTTGAGTCTCGAGTTTAATGCACTGTTTCTTTCTTCTTCCTGCTTCATTGGTCAATCTGCAGACAGAACCTGTTGCATCTCGCTCTAACGAGAATTCATCGACAGGTTATTGTTGTTTTTTTTATTTTTGTTTTTTTTTTGTACAAAATGGGTTCATACAAATTAAATGGTTTTAAAAAAAAATTCTTCTTGTTTGTATTTGATGCATTAGTGTAATTAAAACTGAAAAAAAATCACTTTGTCAAAATTCCCTCTGGTATAATTTAGTATTAATCCCCCCCACCACCCCTCTCCCTTCCGACGCTCCCTGTCACTCACGTGCACACGCTCATATGCTTAAACCCTTCTGATTACAAACGTTGTGGCCTAAGGTGTCTGAACGCCTGCCCGCCTCATGTTATGGGGTCTTTCAGAGCACAGAGGTGGAGATTGTGGCGGGTTTTATCTGAGCCTGGCTGTGGAAGAGGAAATTTACTGATGGCCTAGAGTCTCTTCAGGTTGGTTTACATTCATGGCCCTGTGAAGAAACCCCGCCCCCTTTTTTTATTTATTTTTTTAACTCCACTTGACCGTCCATCCAGATGTGAAGCATGGATTAGAAGCTTCTACACACACACACACACACCAACAAACACTTATGACTGCTATAGGGTATGACCACAACCCCCAACATAGACTTAACAGTTTTTATAAAGTGATAAACACACACACGTCTCTTTGTATCCGCTGCAACCGGGGCTGTCACCGCCAGATAAGAGCTGATTTCCTCTCTCAAATTTCTGGGAATTTTTAAGTCATCAAGTTTTTTGCACTGTACACTGAGAGAAATATTATATGTCACACACAACTATGGCGTCATTCAGGACTAAAGTATTACACAAGCGTTCCATTCCATGCAGTGTTGACCAGAGTTTGTGGAAAACAACTAACCTTGACAGAAACAAACATTTTTCTTTTCTTTTTTTATAAACTTGATTTTTCGTATTTTATTTTCACTTTTAGACTTTGGCCATCATTTTGTAGGTGAAGTTTTTCTGAATTGCTAACCGTGAGCCTTCTGTGTCTCGTGGCAGTAATTGTAAAAACTCAATAATAATGAGAAAAAAAAGGAAAAGAATTCTTCATAATGTTCATAGTCGGACGGGGGTTATTACATTTATTTAAGTATTGACCTTATGTTTTAGTATAGAATAAAACCAACTTTATTAATCCCCATGGGGGAAATTCAAGCTTCTTATAAAGTGAAGGTAGGAGTGGTTAGAAACAAAATGGGATGGAACAGAAAATATGTAACATGCGTATGAACACTACAGAAATCTTAAAGACATATATAAAGCAGAAATACAATTAAACAAGATAAATAGATAAATATGGGGGAAAAAGAGTCTAATCTCCACTAACAAATCCAAATTGAAATAGTCCAGTGTGGTTGTGGTGGACGTGTGATGAAGACGAAGGAGCTCCGATCAGACAGGACACAGTCTCGCAGTGATTTGTCGTAGAGTCTGATTGCCGTCTGGCTCAAAGGACCTGCTCCACAGTCTCATCTGGGAGGTAAGAGGTTTTTTTTCGAGGATGGATGGCAGCTTAATTAACATCCTCCTCTCATCCACCTCAACCTTGGAGACCAGGGGACAGTCCAGGACAGAGCTGGACCCCCCGTTGAGTCTCTTCCTGTCCCTCTCTGTGCTTCCTCCACCCCGGCAGACCTGAGCGTAGATGCCCGCAGATGCCACCACGGTGTGGTAGAAGGTCTTTAAGAGAGTCCTGCACACTCTGAAAAGACCTCGGTCTCCTCAGCATGTGGAGACAACCTTGACCCTTCTTAAACACGACGTCTCGCTTGTCCATCCAGTCCCGTTTATTGTTGAGGAGAAGACGCAGGTATTTGTAGGAGTTCACCTGCTCGATGTTCAAAGCCGGGATGTTCACAAGCGTGATGTTTAGAGGTCTTCCTGTTTATAATATGACCCAGGGACGGCATTGATTTTTTCCCAAAGAGCAAGGGGCCATGGACGGAGCCCTGGGGGACTCCACTGATGAAAACGGCCATTGAGAATGAGGCATTCACCAGGGCTATTGAGAAAGTCCTATTAGATAATGAAAGTTTTTTTTGGTGGGTCATATTAATGCATGTGAGGACTCTTTGAACAGAGTGACGTAACTTGATACAACCAAGAAAAGTCAAATAAAAAGTTGAGGGTGAAATGGTTTCCACAAACATGCTGTGGACAAAAGGTTGAGCTGACATCATTAAAATTTACTGTTGGGCCATTTCACAATGATATAATTTTTATAAATATTAGTGTTTAAAAACATGCTTTTACCAAACAATCTGTAGTTTTATTGTAAATTGAGAGTGTTTAAGCTATTATTTATGTAATTAATAATATTAATATAATAATAATATTAATAATATTAATAATAGAATTGGCTAATAGGAATCTAAACAAGGAGATCTAGCTTTTTAATATATTATTCAACATAATAGCTAATATTGAACTGATTATAGGGAGCGTTTTTTTCGTTACTTGACTTTAACGTCCAAACCATCAGTCCCACTGCGTCTGAATTAATTAATTTATAATCTGTCTTGTTTAATTACTGAGCTCAGATAAAAAGTATTTAACTGGATTTATCGTCATTATCGAGTCACTGCGGGATTTTGTCTTAGAGCACATTTTTGACTTTTTAGAATTAGTTGGGTTGAATTCATATGGATTGTTTGAGATTGAGTCACATTTAATTTAAGGAGTTGCTTGTACAACGCAGTGGGTGGGGGTCTGGAGATGACAGCCAAGGCCAATATTTACATTTGATTGAGTTGAACTAACACTTATGAGATAAATTCTGTCAATTAACTTAAAAACTGAAGATAATTTCAATCAGAATGTGGTAAATTCGAGGAAAATACTCGAATATTCATCATTGAATTCCCGGAACTCCAGTTTTTGATTCATATCCGTCGATTCATCTAGTGGTTACTTACGGAATCAAATAATTACGTATAAAAATCCACGATGACGAGGACATAAAAAACAAATGATTGTGTTGTGAATTTCTTTTTCAGATTATTTTACTGTTGTGTATTTTCTCCTCCACTTCTTGAGGGCTAATATAAAAATCGGTTCATGTTGTGCAGCGCGTGCAGCGCGTGCAGCGCGTGCAGCGCCATTCCTGTGTGTTTGTTAAAGCTGTTAATCCTTGTAGAAAAGGAGAAGAAAAAAAAAAGAACGCCTCACGGTCACGTGGCTTTAACTTTCTTACAAAAACTCCGGTAATACCGAAAGACACCGGGGGACAAAGTATCGTTTTTAAAGGCTTCTGAATCATTTTTTTTTTTTTACAGGACGTGATTAAAACTCCGACGCTCTGACGTAAACCAGATTGTGTCTCGCGCAGCCCGCCCTCGCCCTCCTCCTCACGCGCCCCCTCCTGCTTGCCTTCGTGAAAGGATACGATGAAACCGCGCGCGCTCGCTGTCATCTACATCACCGCCCTGTAAAGAGCGAGAGAGAGAGAGAGAGAGAGCGAGAGAGGAAGAGAAGAGTGAAAGAGGGAGAGAGAGAGCGAGAAAGGAAGAGATAGAGAGAGAGGGAGCTCGAGGTCCCCCTCCCCACCTAACAACAACCCCAACCCCGCAGGCTCGAGCTCAACGACCCCACCCCCCATTCCCCTCAGAGAGAGGAGACGGAGGCACGGAGCGTCGGAGAAAAGCGCGATTCGGGACTCTGTTTCGCCTCAATCCGGGCCTAATGCTGTAGCGGACAGCGCGGAGAGCTCGAGCGAGAGACAACGCACTGATTGAGAGTCGGCGAGGGACAGGGCGGACCGGAGAGAGGACTGGATCGCTTCTTCGCCTGGAAACATGGGATGTACACTGAGCGCCGAGGAGCGCGCAGCTCTGGACCGGAGCAAGGCCATCGAGAAAAACCTGAAAGAGGACGGAGTGGTCGCGGCGAAGGACGTGAAGCTGCTTCTGCTCGGTAAGGGAGGCGGCTCGGCGACCGCGGGGCGGCTGCGCCTCGGTGTGCTTGTGTCGGGACTGCATGGGGCGGAGGAGGCGGCGGTGCTCTCCGTGGTACTGATTTTAATGCCGGCTCTCACTCTGTCCTCCGTTCTTTACAGGCGGCGGGGAGTCCGGTAAAAGCACCATCGTCAAGCAGATGAAGTGAGTGTCTCCTTTATTTTTGCCTCGTTTTAAAGCTCATCGGCGGAGTTGCGGCTAAAAGGCCCGAGATTGCGCCTCCCCTGTCTGAGCTAAGACAGGTTGAGCCGCCATGTTTCGAGAGGCCGTAGCACCGGAGGAGTGCCGGTGACTCGAGCACCTCCTGCAGACCGACTTGTGAGGCTGCGGAGGCCGGTGCGCCCCAGGGTGCTGTTCACTGCCTAGGTGCTGAACCGTAGTTAAAGGCTTCGCTTGACTACAGGGACTGCGCGACTGGGAATATGTGGGTGTTGTTCTTCCGTGCGTGTGCGCGCGCGTGCACGTGTGTGTGAATTACATTGAGGTCACTACAGCTCCATTAGTGAATACCTCTGCTTTTAATCTTAATGGCTTTAAGTGCCCGATATCGCCGGGAGTACTTTGCCTATAAAGCGGATTTACGCGGAAACATGGCTTCTAAAACCACATCTAAACCTTCCCTGTCTAAGCTTAAATCACTCTTTGATTTTTTTTATTTTTTTCCCCTCTCTCTTTTAAAACCACTGTTGTTGTTTTCTCTAAACCTCTTAGTTAAGTTTCTAGATGTTTTCATTCCAAAGTCCACTGCTCATGTATTTTTATCTTGTGGAGCATCTCTACCAGATTTTTTTTTTTTTTTTTTTTTTTTTTTGCTTGTTCTCCTCTGCCTCCATCCTGCATCCCGGCCTGCAGTGCACTGGCTGCACCCTCCCTTCCCTAGCATCCTCCCCTCCTCCTCCTCCTCCCTCCTTCGTCTTTCTTCCATGAAACGCTTCCTCCTCTCCTCTTCACCTCATTACCTCCCCTGTGTTTTCTGCTTGTCCGCCGCTCTGCCTTGAACACAAGGCGCCAGGCCAAATAGTGTTGACAAACACTTTTTTAGGGTTTGTTACCGGCTGATCATGCAGCAGCTGGATGGCCTTTTTTTTTTAAACCACACATTGTGCGTCATGAAGGTTGGATATTGTTGGGTAAATTTATCTGGGCGTGTTTGTCCACTGTCATTGTGCTGCGCAGGTTAGCAGAGCTGCCGAAGCTTCTTTATATTTTTGGATCTCTTGTCGTTTTATTATTATTGCAACTAGTGTAACACTCCATCTGATGTAGCTCCACCTCCACGACAGTTTCTGAGAGAGTCTGAAGGCCATAAGGACCAAAATCAAGACAATGTCATCTACAATAATTGAGTCTCAGACCTGAATAGTTGTGCGCAGGGAAATCGGGGTCTGGATTATGTGGATTAAACCGGAGGAAACTTGGTGCTAACCATTATTTCCACCCACATGAAGGTTCCTGGTGTGGGTTTCTACCTGTTCACCTACACTTCATCATCAAACCGGCCCTTTCTTAAGCAACGATGGCAAACGTTTACAGTATTTCATGTCTTTTATTTAATCGTGTTATATTAAGATTGATATTATATGACTTTTTGACTGTTTCAGAAGATGTCTCCTTTAGCTCTAGGAAATTGTTTCATGAATGCAATCTTAATTTAAACGTCTATTTTTGGTTCCCGAGACCCATTCTCTTATCAGCCCCGATTACATGTACAGGGTTCTCCAGAATTGTCCACACATTCAAAAAAAAAAGAGTAGAATGATATGCAATAAAAAAAAAATCTCCTTAGTCTATACCCATGATCTTTAATTCAAATTATTCACAAAAATCCAACCTTTCAAGTAACAAAAAACCAACAAGAACAAGATTATATTTTCAACACAAAACAAATATTTTTCGCTAAAACACCAAAATGATGCCACCGCTGGGAAATCCTTCAATTAAAGTTTAGCTGAAGAATATTTCAAGTCCTTTTTTACATTTTTAGGTTTGCCTGTTTGAGCAGGAACTCGGACGTGGTGAAAATTGACATCCTGTTTGACGGGGGTATAAATATGAGGTGACACAGGCCTGATTCTCTCAGGTTCTTCACAATGAAAATAATTCAGAAATGAGGAGCAAAGAAAAGTTGTAGAGCTGTACAAATCTGACAATGGAGACAAGAACATCTCTCAGCAGTTCAAAATGTCAGTTTCAACAGTTAGATCAATAATGAAGAAGTTTAAAGAGACTGGAGATAATAGACATCAGCCTGGAAGAGGACATATCTGCAAACTGGATCATTGGCATCATGGTCTCAGATCTTCATCCTTTTGTTCTCACACCTCATCACAGACTACAGAAGGAGACTCAGGCTGTTAGTGGGGTAAAAGGAGGCGTCACAAGTCAATCATTTGCATTAAAGATCAGGGGAGCAGACAATAAAGACGTTTATTAGCATCTTGTTTTTTTTAGTTTTTTTTTTAAAGGGAGCCAATGAGGCTGTAAGCGACACGAACAGAGCTTTAAAAATAAGGACGAAAACATCTCCTCTTGGGGGTTTTCCCCGAGGACAACAGGATGGTAAATCAACAACATCTCTGTGCATCTCAGGTCTTAACGAGGATGAGAATCATCGGGACGGAGCAATTAGTTGAGTTATTGTTTAGTTGACTGACAGAAAATTAACCTGCAGATGTTTTGAGGATTAAAAAATCCCTTTTGAGCAATAATGGTAAATATTTGATGCTTCCTGCTTCTTAAATATATGAATCTGGTCCATTTCTGTTGCATCAAATCCCATTTATGACCGTTAGTTGGACAAACTTAACATTTTAAGCCTTTTTTTTTTTTTGAAAGACTGAGCTGATATCTTATTGACACGTCTACTCTTCCTCCTCTTTGAAGGTTAGGGTTATGTCATCAATCAACTGGACCCATAACGTACAGTTTAGATGTGAACAGAAGCTGCTGATGTTCTCGAAAGTCAGTTTCCTGAAGTTATGACCCATTTGACACGGATTCAGTGCATATGGGGTAAGAGAGAGAGAGAGAGAGAGAGAGAGAGAGAGAGAGAGAGAGAGAGAGAGAGAGAGAGAGAGCGACCCTGGATAATTTAATGTTGCCCAGATTATACAGAGTTGAGCTTTGCCGTGCTAAATGTAACAATAGATTCCTGTGTGGTGTGATTGATTAGTTCTCGGACTGATTTCACTCGATTGACCAGCATTAATTATGAATGGCTTCGATATCAAATTACTCACCAATTACAGATAAGAGTCTGGGAATCTGATCACTGCCCATCCGGTTATACAGCCAGAGACTTGAAGACGGATGTACGGCAGAGATGGTGGAAAGAAGAGAGAGAGAGGGAGAGAGAGAGATGGTGGGAAGAAGAGAGAGAGAGAGGGGGAGAGAGAGAGGAGTGTGAGAAACACATTATCTCTCGAGTTTAACGCCATAACAGCAGGAACCACTTTCCTCACAGGAGACTTTTTATCGCGGAAATCTGCAGGAAGATGTCAAAAAATATCTGTCTAACATCTTTGCGCCAATACAGGATTATCCACGAAGATGGCTTTTCCGGAGACGACGTGAAGCAATATAAACCCGTGGTCTACAGCAACACCATCCAGAGCTTGGCGGCCATCCTCCGAGCCATGGACTCTCTGGGCATCGAGTTTGGAGACAAGGATAGAAAAGTTAGTCTTACATGTCCCTCCCAGAAAAAAACTTAACTGACGTTTTTATTTTTGGGGGAATATTTTTTGACTACGTTGTCGTATTTGCAGTCGTACAGTAAAAGTGCGACCACACCATCGCATTAAGAGATGAATAATAAAGGTATGAAGGGGATTTGTTCTCCGGGGCCCGACCTGATGATGTGTCTCCACCCAGGCGGACGCTAAGCTGGTTTGTGATGTGGTCACTCGCATGGAGGACACGGAGCCGTACTCTGCGGAGCTTCTCACCGCTATGAAGCGTGTGTGGACCGATGCCGGGACTCAGGAGTGCTTCAGCCGTGCGCGGGAATACCAACTCAACGACTCTGCTCAATAGTGAGTGAAAGCAGATAAAGGATCTTAAGAGCCCATACTTCATAAAAAAAATTAAAAAAAACCCAACTAATCCACGTTCTTCATGATCCTTCTTGCCATCAGCTACCTGGACAGCCTAGACCGGATCGGGGCAGTAGATTACCAGCCCACAGAACAGGACATCCTGAGAACCCGAGTGAAGACCACTGGTATCGTCGAAACCCACTTCACCTTCAAAAATCTCCATTTCAGGTAGCACACATGTAGAAAAGTGTCTCCACGCCGGTGCAGGACAAAAGGACTTCATTAATGGCGTTTTGCTGAGGGATTAGGTTCCAGGGATTATAGCTCTGTGTCTGCATTGACATCTTGCGTATGTTTTTCCTCTAGGCTGTTTGACGTGGGAGGTCAGAGGTCAGAGAGAAAAAAGTGGATCCACTGCTTTGAAGACGTGACGGCCATTATCTTCTGCGTGGCTCTGAGCGGATACGACCAGGTTCTTCACGAAGATGAAACGACTGTGAGTACGACTCGGGATCCCCGCCAAAGGATTTCACTGACGCTAATGGATTAATGGATTAATCAGAGTGCTTCGATTATTAGTTCATCTCACTGGTTTTGTCTTTAACTGGTAAAAATGGCCTGGGGATTTAAATATTTGTTCTGTCCATCACTATACAATAGAAAGGTAGAAAAAAGAATAGAATAGAATGTTTATTCAGGCAAAAGTTGGTAAATGACCTCTTACTGATTCTTTTGGATCTGAGCTCGGCTTTTGAATCAGATGATCATGAAATCCTATTGGATCGGCTTGAAAAGTGGGTGGGCATTAGAGGAACTCCTTTACAATCAAATAGGGCCTGTGGTGTCCCCCATGGTTCCATCCTCGGCCCCTTACTGTTTAGTATATACATAAGTTGCCACTGGGTCCTATTGTACGCAAACAGGGAATACGGTACCACTGTTTTTTTCCTTCCATCTCCCCGTCTTCCTCCGCCACACCAACCAACTGCATGTCCTCTAAAGTGCTATGCAACTAAAGTTGACCATCTTTTCCTCCCCGCAGAATCGAATGCATGAGTCGCTCATGCTCTTTGACTCCATCTGCAACAACAAGTTCTTCATAGACACCTCCATCATCCTCTTCCTTAACAAGAAGGATCTGTTCGCCGAGAAGATCAAGAAGTCGCCGCTGACCATCTGTTTTCCGGAATACACGGGTGAGCTCCTGGCTTCTTGTGGCGCTCAGCCGCCTCACGCTTTTGCGGGTCGCTCATGCACCATGCATCACTCCTTCTTTCTGTCTGCAGGTCCGAACACTTACGACGACGCCACCGCTTATATCCAGGTTCAGTTCGAGAGCAAGAACCGCTCTCCTAACAAGGAGATCTACTGTCACCTGACCTGTGCCACGGACACAGGGAACATCCAGGTAGTGTTTGATGCGGTCACCGACATCATTATTGCAAACAACCTTCGAGGGTGCGGTTTATACTGAGGCCTGGCGAAGCACAGAGGCGGCCGTGGAGAGTATGAGGTGTTTAATAATTTTGATGATACTGAAACACATAAATATGTAATTGTACACGTCCAAACGGACCCAAAGAGCTGCCGTCAGACACCACACTGGATTAAACGCCATCGTTTGTTTGTCCCCTCCCTCTTATTTTGATTTCAGTACACGACCCCCCACCCCCCTCCCCCTTCTTGTGTTCTAAAATGTCTTTATGAGTTGAATGTTTCACGTTTTGTTGATGACTGTGTCGGCTGGCGAGGTGTTAGCTCAGCAGCGGCGGCACCAGAACTATATTCAGCTGGAAAAACCCAAAAGCAACACGAGGAGCGTGCAATTCCCCCTTTTTAACCACGGCTTGGAATTTTATCCCAAACATCTGCGTTGAATATCGCCCGCTGTGCTGCCGACTGAAGAGCTGCTGTGTGTGTGACGCCGGCGATGATGGCGTTGTCGAGCGGGGCGCTGAACTCGAGGCCGGGGGTCATGGTTGGGGAGGCGGCTAGTTTAACTTTCAGTAGGGATAACGCTTCCCGTCTGCGTCAGACGCACACATGACTGAGTAGCCTGCAGGTCGGTTCCACTCCCGTTTCTCCTCCTCCCTTAAAACGTAATGAAAGAGAGGATTCTTCTGTTCAGCGCGGCCGTCCGCCGCCATTGGCCTCTTGTAACTTGAGGAAATCCCAATCAGCCAATTCAATCTGGAAAGAAACGTCATATGGCTTCGCCTATTTGACAACAACAGATAAGGGGATTTTCTGGGGGATCAGGAATGTAAAGTAAACATTCATGTTATTTAAGCCACAGCTGGGACATTTTATGATCATCGATTTATTTATTTGAAGCCTCATACCCTACATGCCTCCTCCTCTCTCCTGAAGAAATAAATCTATCCCGTGCCACATATTTATTTCCTGACATGAAAAACTTGGGGAACACCAACGATACCGGTCTACGGTTCCGGAGGGTCCAGCGGGGCCCTCCGGCGACATCTTGTTCTCTGTGTGGTGCTTTACCTTTTGATGTGAATCTGTGTAGAAATAGAAGACAGCACAAGGAGAACAATATCATTTGAAATAGCCTGTCTGGGCAGTCGGGGGCTTTTCACCCTCCACTGCCCCGATCAGTAAACAGGGAACCATTAAGCCCCGCCCCCCCTTACCCCCCACGGTCTGTCTCGTTTCTCTTTTCACGGAGAAAAAAGTACGGCTCGCCATTCTCACCTGTGACCCCTGAAATCCATACCCCCGTACCCGTATACTCTTTATCTATCACATATCAGCCCCCATATCCTATCTCCATCTTCACCTTAAAAGCACCGTACTGTATATATATATGATTAAACCAGATTTTTTTTACTGTGAATGTTTTTGTGCTACACCCTATCCTACTTGGTAGTTTTATTGGTTGCTCTCATGTGGAATGTTTGTGCTGAGCCAATCGAATGTTGTGTTTACATTAAAGCCACACTTTTTTCCTAACTACTCCTGCATCTGTGGTCTGAGTCTCATTGTACCGAGGGGAGTGTTTTTATTCCGGAGGGGGGGGGGGAACGCAGAGAATGAAGATTAGAAGCAGGAAATTAGGGTTAGAGCGGAGCGGTTTTAATGCCTGGCTGCCTGGTAAACACAGTGTTTCGATTTAGTGTCAGAAATATGTATAAAAAGATTGGGGGGCGGGCCTGGCATGGCAGCGGGCCAGCACTCGCTGAAATGCGGCGGCCAGTAGGGATCAGAGACGCCGCACCGTGGCTCCCAATTTATTAGGTTAAAAGTGTTCCATCATAACGCACAAGGAGCGATTCAGATATTGAATGACCGGGCTGGATCAGCTGTCTGACCTGCTTCTGTCACTTTAATGGGTCTGATGTTCATTACTGCTCTGTTTCCACCCACAGCTGCAGGAGCGCCGCTCCTCAGGGCCTCCGTGTCCTGGTTCCTCAGCGCTAGTTACAGGTTAAACTCCCAGCGTGGGACCGTTACACTTTAATTACACTTTTTCCAGAGAGTATTCTTTCATTTATATCAAGTAGTTTTCACAAAGTCTTCCGTCGAACCAAAGTCCGTTCCCCTGGAGGCTGGTGCGGGCCGACGTCAGCCGGGTGGAGGGGGGAGTCTGGGAATCCAGCTGAAAGTTCCAGGATGAGCATTTTTTTTTTGGTGTGGACAGAAGAAACCCACAGCCATAAGTCCCGCCCACGTCCGTTAAAAGAAGCATGCATCGAACCGGGATCCTCCTCACAAGGTGGGTAACGCACAGCCGGCGCACTGGTTCCTGGTTCACAGTCGCAGTCTCTTGATGTCTTCACTCCTGAAGTCCATACGCAGCGCTAGAACCTGGCGCACCTCCGCCGGGGTCAGACGCCACGTGAGGGGGCCTGAGTTTGGACCCCAGTAATCCAAGATCTCCGTTACCTGCAGGATAAATACGACAGACGTGACCGTGTGGAAGAATTCAGATCCTATTCTAAAAGGAGATGCATGAGAGACGGTAGCCATCTTTAGAATATTGGACCCGTTGGCGTTAAACTGATATAAATGGCGTTACGACATAGTTTTCCACACATGAACGCATTAACATCATCGCTTCTCTGCAGTAATGTGTTTTTCTTCTGAGTCAGACTGCAGATGAAGTGATTTCATGGTCAGCACATAAAGCACCTGGACGCCCCATTTTTACTGCTGCAGTTTTTACACGGCGACCCAATTTAAATATAATCCATTATCATCATAAAAGGTTGAGATATTATGGAACCTTCATCGCCGCCGTGTCCCCAGGTCCTTAATGCAAACAAGATCACTCCAAAACTGTTTCATGGATCACTTCCATATCTTATGTCCTCGTAGACCTCAGTGCGAGGAAGAGCTGGAGTGATTCTTGGATCAATCGAATATTTACGCCACAAGGGGGAGCTTTCATCTCCGAATGTTTGTGGGTCATCATTTTCAAAACTGTTGGTCCGTTTTAGTCCAAATTTGGTGAATATGATTGGACTGGAGGAACTCTACCTGCTCTAGTAGTTCATGTTCCACTCAGTAGGGGGAGCTTTTCAACAAAGACGTTTATACAGAAACCAGACTGCTGACTTCATAGAAGTAGTTACGTTGAGTCAATTTGGACCGTTCGACATTATCAATGAGTCACATTTAAGTGAAGAGGTCCATCAGGGGGGGTTACTTGTACAACGCAGTGGTTTGGGGGCTTCTCGGGGACAAACCCGTTCTGTCAGGGGGGACGGCGTTGTTCATCTGTGGGTGACTTGTAACAAAAATCTTTCAGACGAAGCACAAGTTTCTAGCTGAGATGTTGAGAAGCATAAAACACTAAATCTCATCTTGAGACACAAACAGCTCAGCTGTTCTTGAGGAAATGTTCTCAGTATGTATAAATAGCGGCGTGTATGAAATCCAGAGTAGGCAGAAAGGTCCGATTTACCCGCTCCAGATTGAGGATGGTGGCCATCTGTGTGAGCCGAGCGAACTTGTCCCTGATGGTCCAGGTGGTGACAGTCGTGAGGTACGCCACGAGGGACCGGAGCTCCTTGTCGAACTGCAGACCTCCAAGCTGCGGCCAGAAGACGGGCAACAGTGAACATGTTGTACAAAACACAAGAGTCCATTGTGAGGCGCGCTGCAAACACGAAGCTCGGAACAGGCTGCTGCTGTCGTGCAAAGAGTCGGCGCGCTCCTGCAGGCCTCTCTGGACTCATTAATAAATCAGTGCTGGAGGCTTTTCGCCACATGTGTCAGTGATGTGATGGGAAGTGATGCACGGGAGGGGGCTGGGGGGCCACCTAGTGGCCAAAGCCGGCTGCTCACCCTGCTGAAAGAGCACTTCAGGACCGTGTTCTCCATCTCAATGGCGATCAGGCTGGTCATCAGGCTGGTCAGCATGTCGTAGATGACGGCAGAGAGGGCTGTCTGGTGGGGGGGAACGGCACGGAGGAATTCAGAGGGTTTTGAGGTCGGAGGAGGCGGGAGGAGGCGGGAGGGTTTGCTCGGGCGACATACCTTGAACTCTGTCATGAGCTGCTCCAAGTTGACGATGAGCGGCTGCACCCAGGGGTCGTTTGCTTCATAATCGTTGAACTCCTCCTGCGGGGAGCAGCAGCAGCGAGAGTGACAGGTCAGAGAAAAAAACACAAAACACACACACAGCACATCAAAACAAAAGAAAGAGCAACTGCGTCGCTCTTTTCTGGGGACTTCCTCGCCAAATCCATCAGATTTTATTCCCGCTCACTTTTCCGCGGAGCCTTACCTCCTCTATGTTGTGTGAGATGGACAGGAAGCTGCTGATCCAGGGTTTGACCTGAGGCTTTATGGCCGTGGTGTTTAACTCAGTCAGGCCCTCCTGCGGAGCAGAAACCCATTAGAGCAAGAAAAACTCATCAAGGATCGTTCATCCTTTCCAACGCCGTGGTCTGACATTACAACACTTAACACCAGTGCGCTACCAGCTAGAGTCTCTAATCAGGGACACCGACCTGTAAGAGATCCTTGAACTTGGCCGACGTGTTGACGAGGTCGGACAAGCAGCTCTCGATCTTGGCGTGTTCGCCGGAACCGGCGCCCTGGCTGAACAGCTTGGAGCAGTCGTTCTGTGGGCGAGCCACTAAAATCATTGAGGGGAAGTCGTCGGCGAACGAGGAGGAGACGGCGACGCAGACGTGAAACTTACCTCGAGGTTCCTCTTTAAGGTGGTGATATTCTCGCTGCACACCTCCACGTTATTGAGAGTCACCTGAGACAGAAGGGAGAGGGAGCGGCGTGATTCAGTGTGACTCCCTATTCAAACTGGGCCCACACGCAATGTGTGAGTGAGTGTTTGTATGTATGTGTGTGAGTGTGTGTGTGTGAGTGAATGTATGTGTGTGTGTGTGTGTTTGTGTGAGTGAATGTATGTGTGTGTGTGATTGAGTGTTTGTATGTATGTGTGTGAGTGTGTGTGTGTGAGTGAATGTATGTGTGTGTGTGTGTGTTTGTGTGAGTGAATGTATGTGTGTGTGTGATTGAGTGTTTGTATGTATGTGTTTGTGTGTATGTGTGAGTGTGTGTGTGTGAGTGAATGTATGTGTGTGTGTGTGTGTTTGTGTGAGTGAATGTATGTGTGTGTGTGATTGAGTGTTTGTATGTATGTGTGTGAGTGAGTGTTTGTGTGTGTGTGTATATGTGTGTGTGTGTGAGTGAATGTATGTGTGTGTGTGTGTGTTTGTGTGGGGGAACATTTGTGTAGTACCAGAAATGCAGCCTTGGCGTTCTCGGTGCTCTCGATGCCCAGCGTGTTGAACTTGCCCTGCTGTAAGCTGCTCTGCATCAGACTGACCGCGCTGCTGACGCCGCGCTGGATGTCCTGGAGAGTTGTCGCTGGAAAGCCCTGCCGCAGTTTATTATACAGCACCTCCCTGTCATGTGAGGGGGGGGGGGGCACGCAGGCATGAGACGTGAGATGGTGCAACTATGGGCAGAATGTTGACTGGAAAGGGGGAGATGCCCACCTGAAGTCGGACTCCAGCGCCGAGTTGGCGTGGTTGATCATGGCGCAGAGGCAGTCGATGCTGGAGCTGGACAACGCTCGACTGATGCACTTCTTCACGATGTAGAAACAGTCGTCCACCATGCTGGAGGTCAGCTGACCCTTCTCAGACGTATCCATGGTAACAGCCTGAGAAGGAACGAGCGCTTCATTTAAATTTCATCACATGACGCAAGAATGTGTAAATATTACATCTGACATGGGAAATACAGTTTGATCAATAAATATCCAACATTTATGTTAAAGCTTATATTTATAATTTACCAACCAGGCACTCATCGGTTTAAAAATGCAACGCTCTTCTTTTCTCTTCTTCTTCTTCTATTCAATCGACAAATACGGACGGACCCCCGCCGCAGAAGCTGAGACAACTGGCAGCCATTGCATGACAAATAATATAATATATATATCTTATAAGGGCATAACAAGCATCTCACAGACAAAATCACCCACGGCAGCGCTTTTGTTTTTAAACTCCTTGAAAAGAAGCAAACGTCATTTTGTCTTCTTGGAAACCAGGAAGGGGAAACATGTTGACCTACATCACAGAACCAGATATTTGCATTAAGGCCCCCGAAGGATCGTCCTATCTGTAGATGTTTTTTAACCTCATTTATCTTACAGGCGAAGTTAAACTCCACCCGGCTTGAAGAGTCAATAAAGAAGCCGGGACTCTTTCTGGAGGCCGGGAGCAGTGAGGACAGAGGGAGGGCGGTGTTTGTCAGCGGGGAGGGTTCCTACGGCGAAGGGCTGCGTACAAACACTCACAGTTTTGGTTGCATAAAGCCTCATGAGTCACATCTGCATAAATTAGAGGGTGACAAACGGAAAGAGGTGGACCGCAGCACGTTCTTGTCGCCGCAGCCCAATGTGAGAGGTTGTTGTGCAGCTCTCAGAGGCGCCTCGCCGGTACGCCGTGTGCTCCGCTGGGATCTCGCCGGAGCGCAGGGAGGAGCCCGAGGCGAACGCCGCTTTCCAGCTGATGTTGTGATCCATGAAATCAAACCACGACTAAAAAAAATAAAAAGGTGCTAAAAGTGTCTAGAGTCATGATCTGTCATTCAAATGATGAAGAAAAATCCAACTTCAAACATAAATAACAGAATTAAAAGAAACCCAACATTCTTGATGTGGAGCAAATATTGTTCTCTAAACCAAATATTTGACCCCTGCGTTTGATCTTTTGCTACATTATCCAGCCTGAGTCTCCTCCTGTAGTCTGTGAGGGGGTCTGAGGACACGTGGAGAAGATCTGAGACCAATCCTCAACACAGAACCTCTCCACCTCATTCAGGTTCTGAGGTCCCCAGTATCTGCTGGTGTTTGATGGAGTCCATGGAACCAGGTCTTTAACAAGACGTCCAGAACCTTTGGAAGACACACAGCTCCACAGAGATCCACCACCAGTCTTCACAATGGGTATGAGGAGCTTTTCTCTATGGCTTCCTTTCTTGCTAGGCCACACCCATCTCAGTTGTTTGTAGCCAAAAAGCTCTACTTTGGTCTCTTCTGACCTCTGACCTTGTTCCAGTGAAAGTCCCGGTGGTGTTTATCAAACTGTAGCAGCTTTAGTTCTTGTGCGGACGACAGCAGAGGCTTTTTTTGCTACCCTCCCAAACAACTTGGCCTGTGTCGCCTCATATTTATACCCCAGTGAAACAGGAAGTCACTGTTCACCACTTCAGAGTTCCTGCTCAACCAGGGGAGCCTGAGAATATAAAAACAGGACTGGGAAATGCTTCAGTCGCCTCTTAACCGCAGGATTTCCTACATTTAGACGCATCATTTGAGTTAAAGATCATGGATATGGATAGAAAAGACTTTTCTTTTTTTACCTCTTCTGTTACTAATTCTTTTGAAAGTGTGGATAATGAAGGGAACCCAGAAGTAAGAGTAACTTACAAGGTCAGAGTAACTTACCTTGTTGACGGACTCTCTCATGTAGTACTCTTCCATCGGAATGTAGTAGCCAATCAGCTCCTGCATGGTCCTGCTCAGCATGCAGTGTTTCAGGAGCTTTTCAACGTTGAGCTGATGCTCTGCTCAAAGACGTAGGGGTTGAAAAATAAATAAAATAAAACGTCATGATTTGCATCAAACGGATTTTCTGCTCCATCGCTCTATAATGAAAACTACCTTGTGTGACGCTCTGAGCATCTCCGACTTCAAAGTCGGCCAACAGGCGGCGGCGTAAGAAGCGCAGATAGAGTTCGGCACGTGCGTTCATCAGGGCTACCTCTGCCAGAACCGGGTCCAGCTCCCTGGTGGTTCCAGAGAGACGGTATCAACAAAACACGGCGGAGAACCAACATGGATGCTGCTGAGAGTAACAGAAATACCTCGGCTCCATCCTCTCCCCCTGGACAATCTTCATCATGCTGGTCTGGACAATCTGGAACTGTAGGATGGAAACAACATCCCGGTGAGCAGGAGTAAATAACAACAACAACAAAACCAACCAGACACAAACACAAACACACCTTGTTGTGGTATCCTCTCTGCTGGATGAACTTGTCCACTATTTTCTGGGCTTGTCGATCGCATTCCTGCTGCAGGTGAGTGATGAGCGTGTACAGGTGACCCGGTCCGTAGTAGGTCTCTACGATGGGCTGGTGAGTCTCAACTATCCGTGCGATCCCTGTCATTATACACCAAACATCGGAGGAGGCCGCCGAAAGCAAGAACAGGATAAAGTCTGAAGAACCAGGCCTGTTTTCTCACCTTCCAGCAGCAACGTCAGAGTCTCCGCAAACACCAGCGCTCTCTTCTCACCCAGGTCTCCTCCCGTCGCCAGAACCAGGTTCTCCTCAGCTTTGGAGGCAAGCTGTGCGGATAAACGTGCGACAGAGGAAAGAAGGCGGTGTGACGGACGAGGCTGTTACTGATGACGAAGTCAAGATCGGTTCCCGATAATAAGCTTGTATATTTCCTGACATTCATAACCACAGATTCATGTCAATATTTCATGGCGCCATCTGTTTATTCTTAAAGATGAAGACAAAGTTAAACAGCCTGGCTTACGCCGTCGCCCCTGACGTTCCTCAAAAGGCCTCCAACCCCCTGCATCTTACAAGCAATCCCCCTGATTGACTCATTAATAATCTCAAACAGTCCATAGTGACTCCCCCCAACTGTTTCTATGACGTCAGCAGTCTGCTCTGAGATCAGATCCCACAGTGACTCAATGATGAAGATAAATACAGTTAACCAGTTTTTCTGAGCTTGAGAATAAAAAAAAAAACAAGATTTCCTGGAGTCGATTCAAAGGAGCTAAAATTAAGACTCTATTGGACTGATGGTTAAGAAGTTACATACGAGTTTGTTTTACACTAAAACTCCCCCTACTGAGTAAAATATGAACTATTATAGCTAAATAATATATAAAGAAGATAGATGTGGACATAATCGGACATATGGTTTGGATATAATGGTCAAAAAATTACCTTTCCCCAAATCAATCCAGTTCTTCCCCGTGCTAAAGTCATGGTAATGAGGTTGAAATAGTTTTTTGAGTTAACACGTTGACACAAAAGTCCGCAGTCGTCTCCATAATCTCCCAGACTTGGAAGCAAATGTTTTTTCACGATGTGACGGAGAATAAAAGAAAATCTTCCTGAAATGCGACGCAGCCAAGAAAAACAAAGCTAAACCATAAAAGCATTCAGAGCGCAGACGATACAAACAGGAAGTAGTTTCCAGAATAAATGTTCATCAATGATTCTAAAAAAAACAAACAATTATTATACAGTAAAAACAATTATTCACAAAGTATTGAAATATATATGCTAAAAAGTGGAAACAAAAAAAAGCCATTCAATGTTTTTAGTTTATCTAAATTAATGGATTTCTTAATCGTTTAAATTGAATTCACAGAATGTGAATTTCTTTTTTTTTTTTAAATGACAGCTATAATAGCTCCAAGAACGTCAAAATGTTCCACATCTCCCAATAAAACAAAACAAACTTGGATCTGCATGAAAATCAAATCGACTTTTCCCCATTCCCGCACCAAACTTTATGAAATCTGTTAACATCTGATTCGTATTCCTTAATCAGCTGGAACCCGATGCCGGACCGACCTGACTGCAGAGGTATTGACCGAAGCGGGCGAGGCCTTGCTGGTGGAGACCCAGCAGTGGGAAGATCTTGAAGAACCTCTCCACCTGTGCCAGGTCCACGGCGGCCACAGCTTCATCCAGCTTCTCAGCAACAATGACCTTCAGTTTCTGCTCCGCCTCCTGCAGCATCATCAGGTTGGCGTCCACAGAGCTGCCTGGGTGGGCACAGCGGCGATTAACACGGCATAGAAACGTGGATACAGGATTACAGATTACTTTTACCACGGAATGATGAGACTCTAAACCCCAATTGCTGCGCCTTGAACGTTCATTTTTAACTTCAGTCATGGAAACCGGAGCCGTAGCTTTTGACCTTAAAATAGTTTTCAGAGGCTCTCGGAGAAAAAATGACTCTATAAAAGCGTCCGTAAACATTTGAATGTCAATCAAACTATTTTAGCTTCAGAAATGTGTAGATATGTGTTTATAAGTGGCTCAGTGACAATATTTATGATAGAAAACGATATATTTTTTTCATGGTCGTGAATCAAAAAGAAATGACGGATATATATTTTCTACTACTCACCCCACTGACCTCAACACCATCCCTCCGTTCTACCCACTCATACCGTCTCCTCCTTCCCCGGACTAAGCTCAGCACCATGGGTGATCGGGCCTTCTGTTCTGCTGCCCCTCGTCTGTGGAATGCCCTCCCTGACCATCTGAGGGCTCCACAGACGACTGACACATTTAAAAATGGACTTAAAACTTTCCTTTTTAGCAGAACCTTTAACTTTAATTAATATTGCTGCTTTTTGGTTATGTTTTTAATATAGCTATTATTTTATGTTTTTATTGATGCTTTTATCTGCTTTTACTTTTTAGCACTTTGAGATTTGATCCAAATGTAAAGTGCATTATAAATTAAATGTATTATTATTCTATATATATATATGGCGCCCTTACACCTGCTTTTTCTTTTAGATGTTCTTTTCTGGTCTCGTATCAATCATGTTAAACGAAGAGGAAACTGAGCCTTGCACTATGACGAAGAAGAGGAGGCCTCGTACTTTCTTCCCCCTGGCGACTCAGCTCGATGACTGACTGGTCCAGAGAGAGGTATCGATGGATGTGGGCAGCCGCCTTTTCATAATCTTCATTATGCAGAGCTGTTTGAACTCCGTCTGTGCAGAACTTCAGATCCAGGATGTCGTCAACCCGCTGGATGACATTATAGAGCCGCGTCTAGAAAATAAAAGACATTCAAAACATAAAAAAAGAGGTGAGTGTGTGTAATTTAGAGCCAGATTCTGGAAATAAATACGACCTATACGTGGAAAACCTGTTGTCCCTGACAGTAAGGGTCCCTGAAAACACCCTGCGTGGTTCAAGCGATCCCCCTGATTGAACACCTCAAATCAAACGTGATGTTATTTCCAAGAAAGTGTTTTGCGTTTGAAAAAAAAAAAATCCCGATAGTAAAATATGAACTATTAGAGTCGAATAACTACAAAATAGATCAAGTTGGTTGATGCGCACCAGATTTGGACTAAATCAAACCAATTCATTAGGAAGAAATGCCTGAAAATTATTTTTTTCCTCAATAGAACCTCCCCTAGTGAGTAAAATATGAATTATATAAGATAGATCTCCAGGAGTTGATTCATACGCATAAAGCTCTCCCTAGTGGTGAAAATGTGCAACTGACCTTTCCCAAACTCAATCCAGTTCTTCCTCTCACTAGGCTCTAAAATCTGAAAATGATGCATGAAATAGTCTTTGAGTTGTTGTATCAACACAAAGGACGTGCGGCGACGGACGCGTCCATGATTCCTCTTTGAGGAATTTAATTATAAGATTTGGAGATGGATATTCTTGAAAATGTACAAATACCTACGGTATCAGTCATTTATATGAACCATCCCCCACTCGGAAATCTCCGCCGCGAGTAAAAGGTTATCAAAGCTGATTTAATACAATCACATCCCTGAATATATGTATAATACGTGTAATAACCGCATATTCACCTTGGCGAGGTCTAACTGTCTGACTTTTTGACTGACGTTTTCAGCCAGGCTGCAGGTAAACGTGATCATGCCTGAAAGCTGACTGGCGTCTCCTTCGATCAGCTGTAAGTTGGGCCTGAGGAGAAAGGAACAGACACCGTTTAAGGAACGAGCAAGATGGTTGGAGCTCAAATAAAATAACGATCATCGCTGACTTTTCCAACAGCACTTATACAAAAAGAATGTACCCCATCCTCTGCAGTGCCAGCATCTTTGTGTGAATGGTTCCCTCCTGTCCCACCAGTCTGTCCAGCTCTGCGTCCACTTCCTTCTGTATTAGACAACAATACAAAAATATATATTTACGCAGCGATTTGGGTTAAAAACAACCACATGTGGGTTTTTTCACAGCCTTCACAAATTCATATGATGTGTTTCACTTTTACATTTGGACAGTCCTGTATTTAGATTAGCTACACAAGCAAGGGGGTTTTATCACCACAAGAATAAATACATTTTACTCAAATTCAGGTCAAATTCAAAAGCCTTAGTGTTTCTTAACATGGCAGAGAGTTGCTAGTCTTTACTTGTCTTCAGATGATACAGGTTAACACAAACTTCAATCCAACCTGAAACTTAAAAACATTGTATTTCGGCTATATTTGATCAAAGTGGATATTATTTCTCTCCATGTTCGCCTCCCGGAAGTTTACATTGATGACGGCATTAGCGGACACGTCAAATCAAACAAGCCCTGGTTGTCGGTCGTTTAAACTAACCTCCTGCTCACAGAGCTGCTGGTAGACCCTCTCCAGGTCATCCAGCTCCGTCAGGCCCGAGATGGTCTCCATGCTAACAGACGATACTGAGCCAGAATCGCATTTATTTGCTACAACAGGTCCGCTGTCTGCCATCTTCCAGCTGAGAACCCAGGAAGACAAACGTCAAATCTTACTACGGTAAAGACATTATCTATCCTATTCTATCTCTGGTTGGCTAGTGGGTTCTACGTTTGAGCACGAGGGACAATGATTGGCTAGAGCTAACGGAAGGATATCAGAATAAGCCAATCAGATTCAGGGTAAGGCGGGTCGTGACGTCGCCATAGTATGATTTTTTTTTTTAGATAATATTCAAACTTTATTTAAACAAGGAATTTGACATTACGAGTGTAATGACATGCGTGTCCAAACATTACTTCAACTCATTGGAAGGAAAATAAATAAATAAAATGAAGTTCAAGTAAAGTAAAAAGTAAATAACAAAAGAAAGAAAGCGAAAAAGGGTGTGTGAATTCTTAATAATTAACACAGGTATTATTTTGTAAAAAGACAAGGTTTTTTTTACATTGATATATTTCGACAATTTATTTTAAATTTTTTTTAACTCATTCCTTAAATTTAAAAACAGCGGCCTTGCAACCTTCGTACAAGTTTAATACCAATATAGTCTAATTTTGGAGTACAAGAGTTCTTCCCGGATGTCCAATTTTGAAATGCATCCTAAAAACATTTAGAAAGATAATACGTGAAAAACAGAAAAAACAAACAAACATTCAAAAGTCAAGATATAAGCTGTTACAAAACAAACAGTTGTGCTTATGAATGTTAAACCTTTGTCACAAAAAATCATTACATATATAAATTTTTTTCATTTTAAAGTGAGTTTCCTTGGCTTTTTTGTGGAACAGGGAGAGTTAAGTATCTAGTTTTAATTGTTATTATAGTAATATTTCGGGTAATCTTTTAAAAAGTGATTCTTTAATGGCAAGGGGAAAAGTTCAGAAATGATGACAAGTTATAAATAAAACGTATTATTTTTATTATTATTACCTCGTTTAATTTTATTTCTGAATGTTTAACTCCCTAAATTAAAAGTCATCTATATGAAGTGATTATCATTTCTGGGGGAATTCCCCTGATAAGTACTAAAATTAGTCTTTTAGTGTACCTGATATTAAATTTATCTGCTGCCCCTCGTCTGTGGAATGCCCACCATGACCATCTGAGGGCTCCACAGACGACTGAGACTTTCAAAAAAGGACTTAAAACTTTCCTTTTTAGCAGAACCTATGACTTTTAATTAACATTGAGGCTTATTTTGCTAATATTTTTATATTATTATTACAGTTTTTTCATTGATGTTTTTATCTTTGAGATTTGATCCAAATGTAAAGTGCGTTATAAATCAAATGTATTATTATTATTAATATTACTATACAGGACGATACGTCACAAACTTTGTCATTTTTCCCTGAGTTGTTATTGTCAGGCAATTGCTCCTAGCAGGATTTAAAATAAAAGATTGGTTAGAGAATATATATATATATATATATATACATACTCTGACAGAAAAATTGATTTGTAAAGAGGAGTGAAAGGCAGTTCAGTTTCTGTCTCCAAAATAAATGAGCTTTTAATGGATGTGGAGGGTGAATGAATACAGGGCGGAGTGGGAAGGGAGGTTTTTGTTTTTTTTCCTGGATCACATTTCGATGCTTTTGTTTGAGAGGATGTCAGGACTTCACATAATGAGACGGGATCACAGCAGGCGGAAGGGAGGAACGTTTTTTTGAAAACGCCACCAGACAAAGCGACGCAGCCATCTCATTCTTTTCCCATTAAGTCTTAATATTATAACAATAATCTGTCTTCAGACTACTGTAACAGAAGCAGGATATCAAGATGTTCCCTCCTCTCTCCTTCTGTTGCTCTTCTTTTCTTCTCAAGTCCTTTCTTTTCCCTCTCGAATCTCGACTCTTCATCTTTTTATTTTAACGATTGAATCTTTATTACGGTATTTATAGCGAGCAATGCTGGTGAACATCATTAGAAGTGATAATAACATAACGATGCAGACGTTTATTTGTTTGCTGCTGGACGGTTGTCTGCTGATGGTCCATCATTTCTCAGGCTGAGGGCAGAAACAGGATTTATTTTTAAATCCTCAACAGTCGGGAATGTCATGGAATCGGCAAATCCTTCACGTTAATACTCAAAAACTATTTCATGGATCATTTTCAAATTTTATACCCACATAGACCTTAGTGTGAGGAAGAACTGGAGTGATTAAGGGAAAAGTATGTTGTATATTTCTGCCACTAGGGTGAATTTTCTCTCTAATGGTTTTCGGGCCATCATCAATTGTTGCTCCGATTCATCGTCATATTTTACACTTACAGTTCATATTGTACCCACTAGGTGGAGTTCAGTCAGTGCATTCATTGATTTTTCTTACAAGGTCAATAAACTGAATTCTGGACAAAGACGGTAAATGAATACAACTGTATTTATTAAAATGTCACGTCTGTCAGGCAGATGAATAGAACAATTCACCAAATAAGATGCAACACATTGTGATCAAAAGGTCAATTAAAACGCCACTAAATCTTAACAATTTTAAATATCATAGCTTTAAACAGAAATTCACAGGCTGGAAACGAACGGAGGAAAAAAAAACAGTGAACAGAATAAACTATTGAAGGAATCTTCTCCACAGCGTGTCAAATAAATAAATACATAACATTTTCCTTGTCAAACAAAATGTTAAATTCCTTTTTTTGCAGTGAGGAGACTGGTACGAGCGTCGCACCGCATTTTAAATATGTAGCATTCCATCAGTTTTCAGTGCAAAAACAAAACAACAAAACAAAAAAAAAAATTCAAACTCAGCTGGAATGTATTTTTACATTTTATTTTATTTTTCTGGAGGGGGCGGTTTATGCAACATTCTGCAGGGACGCGTGATGTGACGTTTCAAGAAGTCTCTCTGTAAACACGAGGCATTGATTACACCGCGGGGAAAGCGTGAGGTAAGTGCGTATGTTCCCCAGCCTGCAGCGCCTGCGTGGGTGTGAAGTTCAACAGAATTATTCCGGATACTCATCCGTACGGAGATGCAGAGAGTGACTACAACAACTGTAAACTCTTTATAACTTCCTTATCTGATTCGGTGTCCCGCAGGGTGGCGCTTATTCACACGCTTCAAATTCAGTGGTTCAACTAAAAGAAAGATGGCGGCCTCGCTCTCTGGGGTTAAAACATGTGGAATTGTAAATTGTAAATATATATATGTATATATATATAGATTGCAGTGAGTCCTGTAAAAACATAAAATGACTTCAATGGTTATCACATGTAAACAAACCGCACACACACACATTTACCCCCTAGACGTTCTATATAAAACTTTCAAAATAAAAGCACAGTAAACTGTCATTTTAAGGAAAATGATGCTTCTGATAATAGCGGATCTTTTAATTACACTTAAATCAACATGAACCTGTGTAAACTTTATACACGCGTCTGTTCAAAGTGGATATTTACCTGCTTCCCTCCCTCCGAGGCAAAATCCACCTCAGCCGTCCTTTAATATGTCCCCCGACTCTTCTTCAAGTCTTACTGGAACAGATCGGTTTTTTGTTTGTTTGTTTTTTTAAACGATGAACAAACAAAGAGATATACTAAGTGATGAATGGAACTTAAAATGTCCGTTTCACATTTTTCTAACTCTGACTTTGCGAATTTTTCATGGGACACTATAAATTATTCTATTTCCTACATAGCTTATCTTTTGCCAAAGCGCAACACAACATCCATCCTAAAAATATATATTTAAAAAGCAAACAATAAAACTCTGCACAGCTCCATTATTCTCGTTCTGAGGGCGGAGGAGGTGGCGAGGCGGATCATCGTCCTGCTGCGACGTCTACATTCATGTCCGAGGTAAACACTTCCTTTCAGAATAAGGTGCGACGATTGTTCGAATAAACACGTCAACATCTCAATCTTACCTTCAACTGTCAACGGGAAACTTTTGAAGACGACGGTGTTATATTTACCGTGAAAGTACAAAACCTTCATTAATAATATTGTAATTTTGTGTTTCGACATTTTAGTCTATTCTGCGTTTTTATAGTAGTCTTTTTTTAAATGTTTTTAACAGCCTGTAATGTTTTCCAGTGTTTCCTCAGTGCATTGTCGAAGACTCTTGGCGGCGTTTCCTGTTTTTATAGTCCCGTTATCTCGTTGTTTTTGCCTGCTGTGTGATGGGTGGGGGATTGGGGGCGGGCTTAAATAGTTTTTATAGTACATCCTGTTTTTTTTCTTCTTCCTGTTTGCACTTTGTCGTACTTTTTATGTACGAGAAGTGCTATTTAAATAAAGTTTGAAGGTTTGATCGATCCAAAACCTTGGGTGTCTCACACGACTCCTGATCATGCTTGAGCCAACCCCCCCTAAAATGTTTGCTGTTTACATTTAAACCGCCATCAGTCAGAAAAAAGCAGGTAGCAGAGAAAAAAAGCGGAAGGAAGATAAAACCTTCCAACCTCTTAATATCATTAAAACCAAAAAGGTACTTTCTAAAAATACATAAATGTCGTTGGGAGAATAAAAACCTCGGCTGAACGTTTGTTTTTGGCTCCCAAGTTGTTTTTGCTCTTTGCTAATATTTGACAAAGGCGTGGCGCCGTACGGATAGGTGACTCATTTTAACCTCCTTTAGCAGGAAACCCGGAGCCTCGGCGAGAATCCGGACTAGAATATCTTCAGCTGAGACTCAGAATAATGGAGCTGTGGTTAGTGGAGGTATAAACGTCTGTGGGGGTTCAAAAGATCCAAGGGACAGTTTGGTTTTTTTCCAAACCAAAACGTTCCGGCGTGCGAGACGGCGGAGCAGCCGTGGCCGACGTAAGCCGCCTCAGCAGAACCAGTAGGGGGAAGACATTCTAAGCCCTGCGTTGTCGGGACACATGTAGTAGTTGCACCGGGCGTATAAATATATTTAATTCTTATTTCTCTGCAGAGCCTCGCACAGGTTGTGATTCGGGTCCGGCTCTTGACTCATGATCTCCACGCACTCCCATTCTCCCGTACAGCTGGAGCGTTTCACCGCCTCCACCACCGTCTGCACGTAGAGACCGTCCTCAAAGGTCGGCGCGACGGCCACAGGTCCGTGTGCCCACAGCCGGCGCTCCGTGTGGGCCTGGAAAGACTGCCTCAGCGCCTTCACCAAGGAGCTCAGGCCCTGCAGGTGAGAGAGGGGCATGTCCTTCACCTCTGGTCCCGCCCACCCGCTGTCGCCCAGCAGCAGCTCCTCGCCTGTGCTCCCGTTGCGTTGGCCATACAGTTCTGTGCCCCTGGCAACCAATCTTCCTTGGGACCCAACTATCATGACCTCATGCACGGACGATCCCGGCATGTTGAAGTTCAGGGTCACGGTGCAACACACGCCGCCGGAGCTCAGCCCGGTTCCAGCCATCAACATTTGGAAAAAACAGAAGTCGTCGCTGGTGACGCGTCGGATGCCTCGGATCAAACCGTTTTGTTGTACAAAGGTTCGCAGTAATCCGTGAACACGATGGGCTCGGGCGCCGGTCAGGTAGCTTAAAAGGTCGATGATGGCGGAGCCGACGGTGTGCAGGCCTCCTCCTCCCATCAGCTCCTCACACGTCCAGCCGTACGAGCGATCCAGGAGGCTGGGGCCGTAGACCCGGACGTCACACACCTGCATGTCGCCGACGTATCCCTCCACCAGCCGCTGGCGCATCGCGACAAATGCTGGCAGGAATCGCAGGGTGTTACCCATAATGCTCAGCAGCTGGGGGTAGTATCTGGCCGCGGTCACCATCTTGAAGGAGTCCACAGCGGTTGCAGCTTTCTCGCATACGACATTCTTACCTATACCTGCAGACAGGGAGTGTTAGTAAGTGTTAATAGTGATGTTTATATGGTTTATAACAATGTTTATAGTGATGTTTATAACAATGTTTATAGTGATGTTCATAACAATGTTTATAGTGATGTTCATAACAATGTTTATAGTGATGTTTATAACAATGTTTATAGTGATGTTTATAACAATGTTTATAGTGATGTTTATAACAATGTTTATAGTGATGTTTATAACAATGTTTATAGTGATGTTCATAACAATGTTTATAGTGATGTTTATAACAATGTTTATAGTGATGTTCATAACAATGTTTATAGTGATGTTTATAACAATGTTTATAGTGATGTTTATAACAATGTTTATAGTGATGTTTATAGCCTTCATAATGATGTATTAGTTATATTTATGGTGTTTAGTGATATTTATAGCATTTATTGCGATGTTTATAGCGTTTATAGTGATGTTTATGGCATTTTTGGTGATGTAAATAGCGTTCATAGTGATGTATTAGTGATGTTTATAACGTTTATGGTTATGTTTTCGACTGAAAAGACAGATTCTGGGGCACATATGGACGCGGCCAAACTCGGAACGGGAAGAGATTGAAAAAAAAGTCACAAATAAAGAAGGAGCAAATAAAATCCGAGCTGGACCTGAGGATTAAATAATATTCCTGACGTTTCGGGGATATAATGAGGTTTTGCAGACTTAACTGCTTCATAACAGCTCACAGAATAACATCAGAATAAACAGAACCAGGGTCCAACATGCAGCCGCCAAAATGTCCATACCATTGACTTAAAGGCCCGAACCTGCAGGATTTACAGTCACTGCATCAAGTGTCATGGAATACGACCCGGAGGTGGGCGGTGGACTCTGTGTCTCGGCGCTCAGGTCGTCCGTGCGGCTGAGCGCCTTAGATGGCGTTACTGCCCAGCCCCCCTGGAGTTTTTGTTATGAATACGCACAAAGTTAACATTCTCCTGAAACCACATGTGATAAGACAGGGATGTGGATGGTTTTTATAAACACAGACCGGTAGCCTCCTGCGCCCATTGGAGCAGCGCTCGGGATAAATCCTCCGACGGGGACGCACTCAGGAAGCCACAACTAAAACAGGAAGCGGAGGTCAACCCTCAGGAATTTCATCAGATGCAGAAAGTCAACTTTATAGATGTCCTCGCGTCTGATATGAGCGTTTATTTAATGAGTCGTTGACCGAGATGCGAGGAATTTAAAGCGATGATCCGTAGGTATACTTGTGAGATGATTGGAGCCGTGCAACCGGCAGGTAACCGACCTCGGCTTATTTCATCAAACTCTTAATCCCAATCAATCGGTGCACCTCTAATTAAACCCCCCCCAGATAAATGGGTTTTGAATCACCACCCACCGACTTTCTTGATAAAACAGTTGTGTGTGTTTCATGACTTGTGAAGGAGTGACTGCGTGTGTGCGTACGTTCAGCTTACCCAGCGCTTTGACGGCGATCTGCCGCGTCATCGAGGGTGGAATGTAGATGCAGACGAGGTCGACATCTTGATGCAGCAAGACGTCATCGGATCGGCTGGTGTGAAAAGGGATGCTGAGCTCTTTCGCCAAGCAGCATGCTTCCTCTTCACTTCGCCCCCAGAGCGCGTGAACGTCAAAGCCTTCCGCTTTCAACATCGGGACCAGCACTCGGGCCGTGCTCCCACTGCCGAACACACCAACTCCTGGCAACATGGCAGCGCCGCTCACTGTGACTTCATGTGTTAACCATTACCAGCTTCACAGCGGCCTGCGACTCCGGCGTCGGCCTTTAATGGTGCCAAAGAGAAGTCGCCGCACCTGCTGACGAAAAACAGACGGATGAAGCGAGGCGACAATGACCAAAATCAGATAATGGTCACAGATGTAGAATCACTCGTTCTTCATCACCAAGAACCAGGACCAGAAAAGATATTTAATCCTTATCAAACTGCGATAACGAGGGAATAACAGACAGCACAGTATTATCCAGATCCAGGCGAGACTGTGTCAACAGACCGGACAAACACGTCTGATGATGGAGGCCTGAAGTTTTCTTATCACCACTTTCTGACAGCTACTTGCATTTGCGGCTGCCACATATTTAACATGCCATTCCCCTCAACCACACCCATCCACAGTCTACGTCATCCCCACCTTCCTCGGCAAGATGATGTAGTTTATGCCTGCGCGTTTCTTCTCTTAATATATTACATGAATTACTGCTACGTATTACAGTGGTGATTAGTGTAAAACTTTATAACTTAAATCTGAAAGGTTTAACTCACTTTACCTGCAGCCTTCACATCCCTCAAAATACGTTCCGATCGCCTGATGGAACTATTACAAACCTCTAACTGTTGTGTGGCCTTCAGGTATTTGGGTCATTAGTGGAGGTAGCACCAATCCACAGCAACATTCATACAACCCCCCCGCAAAAAAAGGAAATCAGGGCTATTAAGGAATGGTCATCACTGCCGCATATCTTTCGTGTTCATGTGTTAACTCGACACGAGGGGGGAGATTCTATCTCCAAAAAGTTCTAGGATATGCCACATTTTACTCTAATAGTAATATAATATACTAATATAATAATATTGCTTATATCAATTTACTCTAATAAGGTTTTACTCATTAGTGGGAGCTCCCCAACCCATTAAAAAAAGGTTTTAACTTCACATTCCATTCGAGGAGTTCAATCAGGGGGATTGCTTATACAACGCAGGGGACTGGGGACTTTCCAGGGATATAACCTTGCTGTCAGTGATTACAGCGTAAGCCTGGTTAATTTTGAGAAGCACAATCAGATAAGTCTCTGTCAAGATCTCAAAAAGGTTGTTCATAAAAAGAAGAAAAGGGTTCAGCACAATATTATTTAATCAGTTATTGTTTTGGAGAGAATATGTGATGTTATGATCAGACTCTCTTCCTGTGCACCTGCATTACCTGTGTAACCCTTGAGAAATAAGCTCTTTCTATTCCACTCTGCTCAGGGCTAAACGACGTTGTAAAAACCATCATATAAAAGGTTTATTCTGTAAAACAGCACATTAAACTTTGCTCAACTCTCTCATGTAAACCTCAGCCGTGATAATAACGCCATGTCCCTGGAAAATGATCACTTACTACACTACAACTAACTTTAAACCCAAGAGCCATTTTCTTTTAAATAACCCCCCAAACTATCCACATGCAGTCTCAACATTATATCTAAATAAAGAAAAGCGACCACGCTAAGGGGGAGTTTTGATTCACTCCACACAGTAAGCTAGCCAGATAACGTTAGCTAGCATTCCAGCTAACGTGACAGCGACGAAGCAAAGTCAGAAATCTCCCGATAAACGTCCGTATTTCACATAGTTTGTACCCAAAGCCAACGTATCTACACGTGTTTACATGTGGTACGATAAAGCGCGCCAACAAAGGCTTAACAACAACGACTTACTTCATTTACCAGGACAACATCGACAGTTGGTCTGTGCTGCTCTGCCGGGCGCTGCCCAGTTGCTAATGGTTACTTCAGCGGCAGCGACGGGACTGAAGGGCGGAGCAGATACCTTCTCCGCCCGGAGATGGGTCACCAGCGGCGGGATCGAGAGAGTGTACCGGGCCGGAGATGGTTCACCAACGTAAGGTCTTCTATCAATCTAGTCACGCTAACGAACACTGCCTCTGCCACACGAATCCCAACGCAAACACACGTAACGTTGTTCCTTTGAAACTCCTGAGTTAGCTAAAGTACGGTGGCCGACAGGGGCTACGCGCGCGACCATCAATCTGACGCAAGGCGCATGCTGCTAATTTATAAAACATCCTCATCAATTACACAAAACACGCATGCTGCGAAAGCCCACAACACAACACATCCGAAAATAGCCATAATACAAACAGATTAAGAAAAATGATCTGCAAAAGCCACAACACATTAAAAAGAAACAATCTGCAAAAGCCACAAGACAACACATTAAGAAAAATGATCTGCTAAAGTCACAACATAACACATTAAGAAGAAACAATCTGCAAAAGCCACAACACGAAACATCAAGAAAAACGATCTGCAAAAGCCACAACACAACACATTAAGAAAAAAAATCTGCAAAGGCCACAACACTAAATATTAAGAAAAACGATCTGCGAAAGCCACAACACAACATATAACATTGAGAGGAAACAATCTGCAAAAGCCACGGCATTTAGAAGAAACAATCCGCAAAAGCCACAACACATTAAGAAAAACGATTCGCTAAAGCCACAACATAACACATTAAGAAACACAATCTGCAAAAGCCACACGCCCCGAATACGTTTTTTTTATTGTTTCATTTAGTGTATAAAACAGATATAATACACCAACATGCCATATATTTTTATTAGCAGTGTTAGCTTCGATTACCTTCCGGTTAATAATAATAATAATAATAATTCATTTTGTTTATAACATACTTTACATTTAGATCAAATCTCAAAGTGTTAAAAGGTAAAAGCAAATAAAAGCATCAATAAAAAAATATATAATAATAATATCAAAATATGAACAAAGCGCAGCAGATAATTAAAATGTATAGTTTTTGCTACAAAGGAAAGTTTTAAGTCCTCTTTTAAAAGTCTCAGTCGTCTGTGGAGCCCTCAGATGGTCAGGAAGGGCATTCCACAGACGAGGGTCAGCAGACAACGGGAACAAAAAATTATTTTTGTTATACCTGGAAACAGTTTATATTTTCCTCACACGGACGATTCCAAAACACGCACTAAAGATATGATGGACATGTTGCAAATTTCTCTGCTGCTGATGTGACCTCTAATTATGGCCCGTCAAAAAGTCTGCATAACTGTGTTACTGTTATTATTACTGTGTAAATACATTCAAACCATCATCTCATTCCTCTAGACCTGCACTACAGCTCCACTTTTATTATGTTTACTGGAGAAATAGTTACTTAGAGACCAGTTAAAGTGTTTCCTGCCTAAAAAGTCTCGTTTTGCAGAAAACAGTTAAGGCCTGGTCGTCAGATGCATAAACACAAACTTGAAGCCATATTTCATTGGAACTTGCTGCACAGATTCCTCAGAATTTGGTTTATTTAAAAAAAAAAATCCTGAACTTGCAAGGGGGACTTTATTTGAATTTTCCCAACTACATGTCTGATTATGTTCATTGCACCAAGAGTCAAATTATCTCTTAATTTAACTCATATGAAATGACAGATAAAATGAAAATCTGTCTTGTTTTAATACAGGCATCACTAAAACATTTACTAAATGTATTATTGAGTCAATTTGGTATCTTATCTTAGAGCATATTGCTGAACCTGTAAGAGATCATAGGAGTCCATCAGGAGGATTGCTTGTACAAAGCAGGGCATTAGGGGCTTTTTTGGGTATATCCCAAAAAAGCCCCCAATCCCCTTTCAAAATAATGTAATCATGAAGGTTTAGATAAGATATTGTTTTATCAATGCCTTTAAAATATTGATGACTCTTTATGTCATCTACATGTGTTAAATACCTGTATTGTAACTAAATAAAAAGATTTGCATACGACAGCAGCCTCCCTTTATCTGGTCAGCACGGTTACTCCCCATGCTGACCAGCAGGGGGCGGAAGTGAGACGATCAGTTTAGACAGTAACCGAAAGGAATCATGGGACTTTTAGTTCTTAATGGAGGACGCTCGGCTTGAGAACACCGCGACGACCCAAACTAGACATTTCTCACCGAAAATAAAACGTTGGCCTCTAATTTATCAGGCTTAAAAGCTCTTTGTATTGAGTTCGGGCAAATTAAGGCGGATTTAGTCGTCGTAAGAAGAAGAGCCGCTCACTTTTGGTAAAAAATAAACAGGAAGTCGTTAGCTTTGTGGGACGTGTAGTTCCGTTTGCAGGCCACTGAGAATTTTAGCAACGAACAGAATCAAAAAACAACAAGTAAAAAACCAAAACCTAATCAGGAGGGCGCGATTTTAGCCTCGGCGTTGCAGTAAACATGCCCGGCTTCACCTGCTGTGTGCCTGGCTGCTACAACAACTCGCACCGGGACCGGGACCTGCGCTTCTATACGTTTCCGAAAGACACCACGCTGAGGGAGCTGTGGCTCAGGAACATCTCCCGGGCTGGGGTCAGCGGCTGCTTCAGTACCTTCCAGCCCACCACCGGACACCGGGTCTGCAGCGTGCATTTCGCCGGCGGAAGGAAGACCTACAGCACCCGAGTGCCGTCCCTGTTTCCCCTGCGCGGGGTGAACGAGCGCCGGAGTCGGCGGGGCAGAGGCAGGAAAGTCTCCGCGGCGGTTCCTGCCACCACCGCCGCCGCTGCGACCTCCGGGGTCGTTATCAACAGCATACTGGGCAACACGGCAGAAGGGATCGACGCTAAAGCTGGAGGCGAGGCGAGCGATGACACCATCACGGTGGTTCAGATCGGCCAGAACGGGGAGTATCTGGGCACAGCCCGCCTGCCCGCCGCGTCGGAGGGGACTTGTTACACCGCACCGATCAGCGGAGACGAGTTGATCGGCGACGGTGCATCGGCGTCCACCGTGAACCATCCGCCCGTGCAGTACGTCAGCGTGACCAGCAGCCCGCTCGACCACTCGTACTCGCTGACCACCGGCACGACGAGCACCGAGCTGCTGCGGAAACTGAACGAGCAGCGGGACATCATCGCGCTGATGGAGGTGAAGATGAAGGAGATGAAGGCGACCATCCGCCAGCTCCGGGTCACCGAAGCCAAGCTGCAGGAGGACGTACGGGAGCGGGACCGGCTGCTGTACGGAAACACTGTGGCGTTCAGCGTCCGGAAGAAAATATGAGGGGAGAAAAAACACAAACCCAAGAGACTCTGACTAGGAAGGAGATCCGACCTTATTTTGTATTAAAACCACGAGCGGCGACAAAGTTCTTCTCAAAGAGCAGGACTGGGTTCTCCGAAGGCTTGAAGTGAAAGAAGTAGAAAAAAAAGAAGAAAAAAAACAGAAGAAGTTTGCTAGTTAATGTAGATGATATTAGTGACATCATTGCTGATGAAATAGAAACACGCCTCGTGTTTTTGAAGCTCAGCCAAGTAATGAATATGACATTTGACTACCGCCATAGTTTTGCACAGAGTTTCTGGTGCTGCAGACAAATTAGGAAAATGCTGCTTAGCTGCATAGACACGGTTCTCTAAAGACTTTTTTCTGTGGTTGTTCTTCATCACCTATGAATTTAAGTTCAACATTTGTCCCGGTGAAGTATTTCAAAAGGGGAATGCTTGAAATATTTTTGTTCAGAAAACACTATTTGTGGCGTGAGTCACCTTTACAGGTACCTGGCAGTGTTATTTGTATATTTGTTGCTCAAGATCTTTAAAGGGCCATTATGGAATTTCTCTGTAACTTATAGAGTAACTTAAAAAAAACATGTTGATGTTTCGTTTGAACGCATGCTTTGGGATGCAACTTATCAACATTTTAGAAGGAATGGAAGTAGAAAAATGCTTCCTGACATTTTCCGCGTGATTCTCCACACCACAAGTGTTAAAGCGGCTGCATCTCTGTCCCGTTCCTGAGTGTTTTAATGCATCAAGATGTTACATTCATTTCCCATTTCTGGTCTGACGGCTTTCATCCGCTCTCCTGAAGATGTATATTTCATTTTTTTTTTTTTAAATACTCATAAACCATGTCCTGATATTGTACCTGTTGACATAAACAAGGTAGAAAAATAACATTTTTATCAACTGCTGTGGAACTACCATTGGAAAATGTTGCAAAATATATTATATTAAAGGTTCCGTTTGTAAGATTTAGGTTTTTGTTTTAGTGGTCTGGATTTGATTACATTTAATATAATATTCTATACTTTTTGTTTACTTTCAACTGAAAGGTGTTGAAAGTAAACCAGACCTTTTAAATCTTCGGCCATAAAGGTTTTTAACTGGAACTAAACATGAACTGGTGTCAAAGTTCAACATTCCGGTATTTTAGTTTTATAAGTTACACTGGAGAATTATTGGCAAACTCTCCGTTCTTGCTGATTCAGAGTTCATGAAACGTTGAGCCAGCAGAGAAGAGAGTCTCGCTCTTATGTGTCTCTGGTGCGCCGCCATATAACACGACTTCGAGTGACACTGAACAAATACATACAACATGGACCTTGCGTTATTCACCATATTTGGACTTAATTGGACATTTTAAACCCATTCTAAAATGATTAATTTATTTGCCATTTTTGTGTTACACATATGCACTACTGTAATTGTCCAGCAGGGGGTACTACGATATAGAGGGAAGTCATTCATAGCGGTCCTGCAATTAGAAGAAAAGGAAACGGCCGTTGAACGAGCGCGAGGAGAGAAGAGACGAGTACGGTGGCCGACAGGTAGACGCACGCACGCTGAAAAAAACACAACTGAAGTGTTGACGAAGGACATTTAAAAGTGGTGCTTCCCTGAACGCATTTTTAATTGCTTTATTTAGTGAAAAAAACATAATAAAAAAGGGATATTTTGACAAGCCGCGGTAGCTTCACTTAACTTCCGGGTCATGCAGTCATGTGACCTGGAATAAAACATGAAAAATCATCGTGAAAACACATCAACATAATAATTACCCTCACTGGAACAGTAAAGTTGTAGTTAACAAGGTGTATTATACTTGCTGAAGAAAACTCTGAACAACCATTGCGCGTACCGACTTCAGTTGTCGCCATGACAACATGTACACAATGGCCAAAACGACAACCCGGAAGTTAAGCTAAGGTACCACGGTTAATCAAAATATCCTGAAATGTTTGTGTATCATATCTGTTTTATTCCCTAAATGACACGATAAAAAGCTTTCATCCTTTGTTTTATCACTTATAAGTATCCTTCGTAAACACTTCCGTTGTCTCGTGGCTTCTGCAGAGTGCGTGTGTTGTAAAATTGATGAAGATGTTTTCTTTATTCGCTTCACGTTTTCTTAATTTGCAGCGTGTAATAACCTTTATTTGGTATTGTTGTTCTTTCCCCTACCTGGTAAATAGACACAAGAAAAGTTATTGGAACTCTTGGAAAAAGAACATTATATCAAGAAAATCCCGGTACTGTTGTATGTTCTTATTTTGTGTTATTTTTTTATATATATAAATGCCGTTGTAATTTTTTTCATTTATCCCCTCCTCTTCAAAAAGTATCGATAATATAGGAACTTATTCATATCAATTCGCACATTGTTTATTCGGTGCTCTGATGTCCTCTTTGTCCTGCTACACCTAATATGAACACAGGGTGGCGCTAGAGCCACAGGTTTAAACCTCACGCTGTTTCTTTCAGCCCCAAGTAGAAACAGTGGAAATACAGTTTAAATTGAAATAGCTGAAATTTAAATAGCTGCTCTAATCTTGCACCTAGAATAAATTCCTCTCTGCAGGTTTCTAGATTGTGTCGGTAGGAAAGTTATAACAATACTTTTTCACGATGTCGTGGTAAAAACACTGACAAAATAAAATAAAAGAATATGAACCACAGCTTGAGAAATACATTTTTACAATCTTTATGAGAATGACAGAAATATATTTTTACTTATTTTATTACTATTATAGAGAGCCACATGTAGCCGGTTGTTAGTACCAGCTTCAACGGGCTTTTTATCATCCTTTTAAAGTTATTAATCATTTCAGATACATCTTTTCTACACAGGTTTCAGCGGTTTATCCAGTCTAATATTGAAAGTACACACTGACAGTTTTATCAAAAAGCTCATCAGCGTCCGCTGGATGACTTGGACATCATAACCGTGAGTAACGCCTTTAATGGACATCATTAAATCAAAATAACATTTCTTGGTGATAGACATGTGGCTAGAAGAAATTTTTGCAGTGTTTGACCCAAACGGCCTTGAAGCTGTCAGTTATTTTCCATCCATGTGGACCCTGAGGTTCTGACAGGAGTTGAAGACCAGACAGGGGCGTGCTCTGGTCCGATGGCGTGTTGCATCTGCGAGAGAACACGAAGCCTTCATCTTTCCTCATGGGCGCGTCGACGGTCATCCTCTAGGAGAGCTGTGGCTGCTAATGGACACACCTCAGTGTCCCCGGGGGCGCCGCTCAGCCAAACCCTCAACCTTCTGGAAAAAACACATTTATGGACTCTGAAGGAATAAACAAGTATCTTCAAAAAAGTCGCTTTCCCATGAAATACACATCACATTTGATGGGATTTGTATAGAAATGTAGAATTCCCTGCTTGTTGTCGGGGAAAGCAAAGAGACGCCTAGATGGCGAGAACCAGCGTGGGATTCTTCAGAGTCCGGAGGGAATGCTGAGTAGGTTTAGCAGCTTTGACAGCTGCCTAAAAGCTTCACTAACTCACCCAGCAGTCACAATAAAAAAAAACATTCCAGCTTTAAATCTTCAAGGATTTGATGCACGACAGAATTCCACTCACCTAAAAGATATGATTGTTGGATTTTCTAACCCCGAAGAGTCTCATCAGGCTAATAGTTAATAACAATCGTCGTTACACGCGCAAATATAAAGATAATACATGTGAAAATGACAATACAAAACACTGAAAGGAGATTATCAATAATTCAGAGAGATCTTCTGTGATTAATTAAAATCCTCTGACACCAGAAGTGATTTATTCATGATATTCATGATCAAATGCGTGTTTTTACGATCAATATTAACGATTCTTGTCACCTGTAACCTGACAGACACATGGAATCATGGAGTTTATGGTTTTGGCCTCAGAAAATGCCCCAATTTATTTTACGTTTCCTGTTATCAAGCAGTATAGACCTTTTATGTTACGTGCTTTTATTTTGAAGGGGCAGAAGTTGAGTTGGCCTGTCTGTTGAGAGAGTTCTGCTTTGATGAGAAAATAAAGTACGAGCGCTCCTCTTTGTGTTAATGTCAGCAAAAAATAAATAAATCGGAAGTCGATCGGGTTAAAACTCAAGGAGGAGTTTGTTCCAATACAACACCAGACAAACGCCAAAAAAGGGCTTACCATCGCCCGTTCAAGTCAAAATAGCCAACTTCCTGTTGGGTTTGCGATATAATACCAAATTACATTTTGGTAAATCCTGATTTGATAAACATGTGTACCAAGTTTTGTGCATGTAGGTTAAAATAGTTCCACTGGGGAGGGTCTTTTCAAAATTTCAAGGGGGCGCTATAGAGCCATTTTGCTACGCCCTGTGCTACGACCCAGAAAACCTGTAATTTCTTCGCCAGACCTGATAAGTGTGCATGAGTGTGAGTTTTCGGGGATGGGGAGGTCGCCACAAATATTGTGTCACTATCATTTACAGATTTCACAATATGTAAATCATTAAGCGGCGGGCGATGCTGCGTGGATCCGCCTCTCCTGGCTTCAGACATGTTGGCGCAAATGGAATTTATTCGGACGAGGCCTAAATAAAAAATATTTCTTTAGTTCTACTTGAAAAGTAGTTGATAATGAAACAATCTCTCCTTTTACCACCAGTACATCTCACTCTAGCGCCTCACAGTGGTGGAGAACTGAAGAGGACATGTGGAAACTCTCATTGGACCAACACCATGTCAATCTTGTATTCTGGATGATGATTGGTCAGGGAGGAGGTTCTGTCACATTTTTCAATAAGAAATAGTTTTTAATCCAAGAGTTGAGAGGTGGATTGATTCGGGTCGGACAGCGCCGGAGGCCCAGGTGTAAAATACACGATATTACTTATACTTATTACTTATATTCACACGCCGAGTTCTTCCAGTGGTTTGCTGATAATCTAATCGTTCTCTCTTAAGATGATTTTAATGAACTGTTTTCATTTATGGAACAACACCCGAAGCTGCGTTTCTATTCAGAACACTTACATCTCCTTGTTGTGATTGGACCTTTAACGCACAAAAGTATTTCAGCATCAACTCTTCATCAGGGAGTTTTTGTCTCTAAAGTCTAATATGAACCCGCCAGGACAATAAAACTTCTTTGTAATTGTTGTGTTTATTTGTTATTTGTTTCATTTTCATTTTTCAGCGCCAGACAGACTTTTATTTATCATTAATTAGAACCGGGGTGGGGGGTTCGGTGTGTTGAGGGAAAGGGAGAAACATAAAGGCAGCAAGGCAAACAACAACAACAACAGAAACAACAACAACAACGTGCTCCCAGGCAGACCGAACTCCAATCCCAAGAGGAGAGCCAGCCAGGGGCCACACAGGGACCCCCCCCCAACCAAGAGTCGGCCCAAGGAGTTAGACAGGAGATGGCAGACCCCCAGCCCAAACAGAGGCCAACCCCCCTGAAAGCACAAGCAGAAACCCAAGACCCCACCAGCCCTTGACCTGCCCGGACCCCTCGGCGCTGGATTGGCCATTAATGAAGAAGAGGGTCCCCCATCATAGACAGGTCCCCCATCGTAACCACCCCCGATTGTCCCCCTGTCCACAGAACACGTCCGACGTTCATGAAGTGTTCCTGTCGCTCCAGAAACTTCATTCCTTCTACCCCCACAAACACAAACACAAGCTGTTGGCCGCCATAAAAATGAAGGAGCGCCGCGCGTGAAACTGATTTAATTTGCGAAACTGCGAAGGTTTCCGTCTCCGAGGCATTTTTTCTCAGCCGCCCCTTTTGGGTCATTTGCATCGGCAGGCGCCTCAAACAGGAAATTGAATTGTCGCGCTCATGAATGTTGAACAACACACGCGTTCCCTTCCATATCATCATCAGCTGTCGTGTTCCTGCAGGCAGAGCATCGCTTCGCTCGTCTGCCTCCTGCCAAATTCAATTTTTGGAATCGTGCGTTCGTCTTTTAGTAGTTTATGTTGGCATAAATATTACTTCCTGTAACGGCCAACCTGGGTCCGTTTCTCTCGGAGGCAGAACTCCTTTCAGAACATCCGCTTCATCTCAGCTACGTATATAGCTGGAAAGTCATCTCTGCGTTTTTTAATCTCACAGGTCGGAATTATGGTCTGGATGAGGGTTCAATTTTAACACCGCAAATAAGATGACAATGAATTTTTCATGCCCGTCGATACTTTTTGATTGACCTCCTGTATTTCCAATAAAAGTTAAAAAAAATTGGAAAGGCCTTATTTCATCACAGTGAAGACAGTAAATCAATAATCTGTTTTTTTTTCCACAGTCATGAGTGGATTCACCTCAAAAGTGGGTCAATTTCTATACAAAAATAAGAACCAACTGAATTCATATTGCGTCTTTCAGGAGACCGGAGGACGCTTTAGATTATTTGGCAAAAAAAGAGAAATAAAAGGTATTGAAGAAACATCGCAGCCATGAAATACTAAAAAAAGTTTGCTTTCAAGTCCCGCCTCCACCGTTGGAGAAACAAAAATGTATTAATTAGAAAGAGGAATGAAAAAGAGGAGGACGCGTGACTGTTAGGAGAAATGTTTTGAAGTTCTTGACTTGAACACCGATGACAAAGATTTAATTAAAAAAAAAAAAATAAAGTAAAATGAGATTCAATAAATGTCTTCATTGTTGATACCAATGGTCTTTAGTTCAAATATTCACAAAAAATAATTAAAAATAAACGATAGATAGATAGATTTAAACGAGAAATAATAAACACAGTAAATCTTACATGCATATTAGAATATAGAACGCAAGTTTCAATTAATTGGCGAGGTGCGTTCCAGCTCTCCCGCCGCTCAACATGTCTCAGTGCTGTTGTGTTAAAAACAATAAAAACACAAAGTTGCTTACATTTAATGGGAAACTCGCCCAGAGGCTGTTTTCTGAGGAGCAGCTGCTCCTGGCTGCAGGAACAGACACGAGGAGCAACAGTCTACTTTTTCTGTTTTAGTGTGACGGAAGAAAAAATAAAAAACACTACTAAATCAGGACAGCTGTTTACCAAAGGTCATTTAAATGTTTGCTTTGTTGATATTAATTAAAAACAGATTCATTTTAGATTTTTAGACTTTTTTGAAAATTGGAAATCATTCTGTGAAACTGTTTAATCTTTAATTTGTGTTTTTCTTTTGTATTCCGTTGGTTTGTTGGGAATTCTATAAAATGAGTATAAAGAAATATGAATAAATTGTCATCATACCTCATATTATGGGGTCCTGTTTGGCCCTCGATATGGACTCCATCTTTAATTTGGGCCCCATCCGTGACGGAGTTCGAGATCCTTGGTGTAGCCGAGAAAAATATTTTATGGATCTAATTTTACTCAAAACGTACATTTTCAGTTTTCAAACCTTCAAAGTAAAGAGTCAGAACTCAAAGTCAGAATTCTTTATTTAACAGATTGTCCATAAAGCGATGCATTCAAACATTATTGTTCATCATCTATAAAAGAAATTAGGAATTTAGAAACATTTAAACCCACAAACATCAGGTTGGTTGTCATTTTTTTTTTTCATCACATCATTTCCTGAAAAGACCCCCTTTTGCTCAACAGAGGTTTTGAGGTCACCTTTTACCAAAGCGCTAACTTGAACGACGGCAGAAAGTCAAAGGCTAAAAATAAGCTGCATAAAACATTTCTATAGTGAGCGTCGAGGACGGCGTCCGATCGCGACGTCTCGTAACGAACGGCCACGCCCTCAGAAGTTACTACTTTTTCCCGCCATAACCCCTTTTTCCCGCCATAAACCTGGAGACCTTTTCCGCACAGCAGCCGCTTGATTACTTTTCTTCGCGCGATCGCTGGAACGTCGTACCTTAAAAAGCTTATCATCCTCCAGCTATGATACATCAAAGTATTTGGCGAGGAACAGAGTTCAAAGTGAAGAAGAGGAAGATGGCGTCCTTGGTTCCCGGAGCTCGTAAGCTAGGAGCGACGTTAGCTCGTTTGAACGGATGTCGAAATATCACTTTCTCGTGACGAGCCTCGAAAACGTTTGGAAGCCAAACATGATGATTCAAGCGGCGACCGGAAAGAGTCCGACGGCTGGCGTCAGGAAGAAACCCAAATTAGAACCGTGAGCCGAATAACGGCGGGGATCTTTGGGCCGCAGGATGTGGCTGACGGCAAACTATAAAACAACTAAAAAGGTGGTTTAAGACGCCATCGCCGACAGTAAAGGAAATCTTACTCGAGTAAAAGAAAAAACAAAAAAACAAAACGTCTAAACTAGTTATAAATGGAGTCCGTGGTTCTACACTGTAAAAAAAAAAGAAAAAAGAATCCATGTAATTTACAGTAAAATATCTGCAGCTGTGTTTGCCAGAATGTCAACATAAAAAAAGATGGCGACCATGTAGAAGATATTACCGTAAAAAGACAACGACCCAGGTACACTGTAAACCTCATGACGACGTTAAATAAAACAGCTAAATTAAATTATGCACCGCGTTTCCAACGTCTTGTTTGTGTAGAAATTAACAATACGTTTTTTTTGTTTGTTTTTTTACTGTAAATTTTAATATCACACCAAACATAATCCATAATTTAGTTATTTAATATAATAAATATATAAAAATATATGAAATAACTAAATTAATCACAATAATAATATTTATCAGTCTTAATTTAACGTAATTTAAACAGGTTTTTAAGTATATTTTTGAATAATGTATCTTTTACCGTAAATTATCCAGAATTATATCTTCTTTTTTTTTACAGTGTACTTTTAAACTGGAAAACGATTTAAAATTTAAACACGTATATACATAGAACAGATCAATATAGTTAATAATAATGATGCACAGCGGTTATTTTTTACGTACTAGCCTTCTCTATATCTACCATTGCGTTGTAGGTCATGTGACTCGAAGAGCTCGGTGAAAGTCTCCCACCGCGTCTTTCACGGCGTCCTCCGCTGAGGACGTCCTACGCCGTGCTCAGGAGGGTGCAGGTGGACGACACGCTGGAGGACCGCTCGTGGACGCTGTTGTTGTTATCCAGGATTCCGGACACGAACCGCGTCTTGGAGACGGCGCAGCACTGGAGGGCGTCGGCCAACTCGGGGCAGAGGGCCAGAACCAGCCTCTGGAGGACCAGGTGGAATTTCCTGCGGAAGCTTCGGTTCATCCAGAAGTAGAAGATGCAGTTGAGGAAGCCGTTGGACGTTGGCAGCCACACCACCACGAATTCAGTCCACTCTGGCACGCTGCGACCGGAGAGGGCTGAGGGGCAGAGAACAGGGGTTGACTGAAGCGGGGCCAGTTTCCACGGCAACGCGAGACAGCATTCACCTTTTCATGACCCGCTGAGGCTCAGAACCGAGACAACACGTTACACACGGCCCTCCGGAACCATGGGCATCCTTTTAAAACAAGAAATGTCTTAATTGTCTATCTTTGATCGGTAATTCCAATTATTCACTGAAGTCTAACTTTTAATGCAAAATCATTTAAACAAACAATACGTTTTTAACAAAACATTGTTTGGGAACTTATTTTGTAACGGTGTCTCTATAAGAAAATGTCCAGGACCATTGGGATAAGAAAACAGCTCCACAGCATCAGAGATCCACCACCAGACTTCACAGTGGGTATGAGGGGCTTGTCACTAGGGCTTTCTTTCTTGCTAGGCCACACCCATCATCTTGTTTGTAGCCAAAAAGCTCGACAGTGGTCTCATCTGACCTTTGACCTTGTTCCAGGGAAAGTCCCAGTGGTGTTTGTCAAACTGTAGCAGTGTTAGCTTGTAGCAGCCTTAGCTTGTAGCAGCGTTAGCTTGTAGCAGCGTTAGCTCGTGTGTGGACGACAGCAGAGGCTCTTTTCTTACTACCCTCCCAAACAGCTGGTGTTGCTGTCGGCGCCATCTGATGGTGGTTAGGGAGACTTTCTGACCCCACGATTCAGCTGACCTTTGACCTCTCTAGCTGTAATGCTTGTCATTCCAACCATCCTCCTCACACGCTGTGTGGGGTCAGTTTGCAGACATGTCCTCTTCCAGGCCGAGTTCTAACATCTCTCTAAACGTCTTCATTATTGATCTAAATTTTGAAACTGACATTTTTTTACTCCTTTGCAATGTTCTTGTCTCCATTTTCAGATTTGTACAGCTCTACAACTTTTCTTTGCTCCTCATTGCTGCGTCACCTCATATTTATACCCCAGTGAAACAGGAAGTCAGTGTTCACCACCTCAGAGTTCCTGCTCAACCAGGTGAGCTTGAAGATATTAATTAGGACTGGAAATATGCTTCTGGCACATGTTTGGGAGAAAAATACTTGGTTTTATATCGGGAGCGTGAGGTTCTTCAGAATAATTTGAAGTAAAGATCACGGGTTTTAACATTTAGAGGCTTTTTTTGCATCTCATTTTACATTTTTCTTTAATACGTAGTAATAATTCTGGAGGGCAGAATACAACGTAAAACCTGCCACATCACCTCTGTGGAGGCAAGTGTTTCCGTCTGACAGCCATATAGTCCAGCGGTAAATGTAACGGCGATGGCGTGGACATAAAAGGACACGAATCAAAGCCGTGGCGAGATGGAAGCCAACCACAGCGCAGCGCGGCTCACGAGCATCTGGACACCAACACGCTTTGAAGCTCCAGCTCAGACTCTCGGCTTCATTAGCGAGGGATTTTCACTCGCCACAGATGAAATATCGCCCATCAACATTCACCCGTGACTCTGTTTCCAGGCTTGATTACTCCAGGAAAGCACTCGGCTGAGGTAAGTGGAAAAATGTCCCCCAAAATAAATAAATGAAATCCATACATTCGTAAACGGACTCGTGAAATTTGAGTTTCACGGTTTTTTCTCTCGGCTGACGTCGACCTGAAAGTGACGGAGAGGGAAGGGAAGACATGGTTGTAGATTTTTCCAAAAAGTCAAAATCAACTCAATTAGGGTCTTTGGTCAACGCCCCAAACCCAGTTTTCTCCCCCTGGAAACTTTAAAGGTGCAGTCCTCGAATGTAGAAAACATCAGTTATCGAAAACTTAATGGACGGATTTGTACGAAATTTTCCCCAGAGTTGGTTTTGTCAGGGTTTGATTGATTAATTGTTGTGACAATGTGACGTCACAGTAACCGTTCCAATAACCTTGAGGAGATTTGGAACTATTTCATTTTTTGTTAAAAACTCCGTCAGTAATGAACAGGGGTCGAGGATGGACCCCTGGGGGACACCAAAGGTCATTAGTCATGACCTATTTGATAAGGAGGATCTTTTTTTGGGGCATATTAAAGCCTGTAAGGACTGAATAAACATAATTATGTAATTTAATAAAACCAAAAACGTCCAATAAGGGTCAAATAGTTTTCTTAAAATATACTTTATCAAAAGGACAAGCTAATTCAATTAAATGGACTAAATAATTCATTACATAATTTTTTAAGTCAGATTTCTTCTTTTTTTTATGTTTAAACACATGCGAGACCAAATAATTAATCATTTTATATTAAATTTGTTTAATAAATTGAATTATGCACATTAATAATGTATACAAAGAAAAACTTTTAAAATGTTTTCTTATTATTTAAGACAGAATGTAAATGTTTAATTAATTCAATCAAAATGATTAAAATGGCAAAACTTAAATTAAAACTCCACAACGTTAATGAATAAGTTGGAGTAAAGATGATGGTGATTCTTGACTCACCGTTGTAGATCATAGCCGCCATGCAGGGGGTCCAACAGGTGTAGTACGCCGCCATCACGGGCACGAGCACTTTGGACGCCACGCTCGGGCTGCTGCGGCGCGCGCAGTGGAATTTGCGCAGTTTGAGCGTCTGTCTCTTGGCGGCGCACCACAGCCGGAGGTTCGCGTACGTCATGATGATGGAGCAGGGGAAGAAGATGAAGCAGGTCAGGCTGAGGGAGTAGCCCACGTTGGTGGAGTAGGAGGGGTTGCAGACCAGAGACGCGTTGGAGAAATGGACCTCGATGATGCCGTCGGGGAAGGAGATGGGGGAGAGCAGGGAGGGCGGGAAGCACCAGGCGAAGGCGATGAGGAGCAGCGTGCGCCTCCTGGTCAGCAGGGAGGAGTACTGCAGGGGGTAGAAGACCGCCACGTACCTCTCCAGGCTGATCATGGCCAGCGTGTACATGCAGGTGGAGTAGATGGTGGCGTTGCAGAAGGCCACCACGTGACACAGAGCGTCCGGCCCCTCGGTGTAGTCCTTCAGCAGACTCACCCCCAGGTTCAGCGGCATGACCAGCAGCCCGAAGGCCGAGTCCGCGGCCGTGAGGGACAGCAGGAGGTACCGAGAGTTCCTGGACCAGCCGGCCACGGAGGACGTGATCACCATCAGAACCGCCACGTTCCCCAGAGTGATCATCAGGCCCAGCACGATGATGATGCTGACTTTGAGGTAGCGGTGCGTGAGCTCGTGCGCTCCGTGAGGGTCCACACCTGGCAGGACCGAGCCGTTCAGCGTTACATGCATGGTCCCTCACGGCGACATGAGCGCAGGTAGGAAGGAGGCGACGCTCCAAGGCTTTTAGCGCCAATCAGCGCACCTGCAGCAATCAGTGACTGCAAACACCCAAGCACTTCCACAGGTACACACACTTCCCTCACTGCATTCACTCATTCATTCATCATCCGTCACTCATTTATTCATTCATTCACTCATCCGTCACTCATTTATTCATTCATTCACTCATCCGTCACTCATTTATTCATTCATTCATTCACTCATACATTCACTCTTTTATTAATTCACTCATTAAAACATTCATTCTTTTATTCTTTCATTCACTCATTTATTAATTCACTCAAAACATTCATTCTTTCATTCATTCATTCACTCATTTATTAATTCACTCATTAAAACATTCATTCTTTCATTCATTCATTCACTCATTTATTAATTCACTCATTAAAACATTCATTCTTTCATTCATTCTTTCATTCATTCATTCACTCATTTATTAATTCACTCATTAAAACATTCTTTCATTCATTCATTCATTCACTCATTTATTAATTCACTCATTAAAACATTCATTCTTTCATTCATTCTTTTATTAATTCACTCATTCATTCACTCATTAATTCATTCATTCACTCATACATTCACTCATTTATTAATTAATTCATAAATTCATTCACTCTTTTATTAATTCACTCATTCATTCTTTCATTCATTCACTCTCTTATGAATTCATTAATTCATTCATTAACTCTTTTATTAATTCACTGATTAATTCATTCACTCTTATTAATTCACTCATTTATTAATTAATTAATTCAATCATTTATTAATTCATTCATTCATTCACTCTTACACTCATTCATTCACTCATTTATTAATTCACTCATTAATTAATTAATTAATTCACTATTAATTCACTCATTCATTCACTCATATATTAATTCATTCATTCACTCATTCATTTATTAATTCACTCATTCATTCACTCTGTTTTATTCATTCATTCTTACATTCATTCCGTTCATTCACTCATTCATTCACTCATTCATTCACTCATTTATTAATTCATTCATTCTTTCGTTCCATTCATTCACTCACTCATTCACTTATTTATTAATTCACTCATTCATTATTTCGTTCCATTCATTCATTCACGCAATCATTCTTTCATTCATTCCGTTCATTTAGTTCATTCGTTCCATTCATTCATTCACACCAATGCACTTGTTCATTCATTCAACATTATGATCTAGATTCTACATGTTACTCCTGAGTAACTCCTGACTCAGTCTTACTACATAACAAACAAACCTTTTAAAATGAATCTCAACTCCTGAGTAAAGATAGAAAACAGACGCAAACCTTTAAAATGTCATTAAAAAGTTCTTTATCCAGTTTTATCACGTAGGTGAGAATTATATATATATATATATATATATATACAGCGATGAAGAATGGATTTAAAAAAACAGTCTTATACTTTATCATTACTTCTTCTTTATCTTTTTGTGATACAGTGAAGTAAAGTAAAAGAGTTCAGTTTTAAACGCTGTCAACATTTCTCGGAGGAGTGAATCATTTCGCTGAAATGCCTGTTGTCTCAGGTTTCCGCTCCATAAAACACAGTATTGTGCTTTTATGGCCACTAGATGGCGCAACCATTGTTTCCTAAGGAGGAACTGAGGGTCTGATTGGGCCCACCCTAAAGGTGTGAGGAGGTTAAGAGGGATTACTGAGGTCGTCTTTCAAAGACCGCCGAGATAAATGTTCTTTTTTTATTTATTTTTGGTCGCACACATGAATTTACCCAGAATTCCCTCCATGTGCTTTTAAACTAAATAGATGCGGATCGCTCCTCTGTGTAGAATTCAGCCACGTTACATTTTTGGATTCTGCTTTTGACAGAATTCACCGAAGTATGCTATATGCTAACAGTCAGTCAGATAAACAAACAAACAAACAAACAAACGCGGGTGCAAACAGGATGTCCTCCTTTGGCGGAGGAAACATCTCATTTATCACAACCACCCGTTCAATCGAGCTTCAGGTTTGCGGCGCTTCAACCGTGTTTGTTTTTTATCAACAATAACATAAGAGGAACCTCAATGTTCATCACCAGTACCGTCCCGCCGAAGACGCGCGCTCAGTCAGCGCCGGCGTTCACGGACCAGCCTCCGTGATTGTACGCAATCAATGAGGAAGGCTTTTCATCCTCCCTCTGGTTCGAAGACGTGAATGATTTCTGTCTGCTCTGCTGATTGGTGGCCGTCCCGTTTCAAATAAAAGAGGACATAATGATAAGGCAGAGAAAAGGGCAGGAATGATTGTCGCTGACCTTTCCCTCTCAGGTAACCATCTGTTTGAGGCGTATTTCGCTGCGCGACAGGAAGTCCATTAAACACAACAAACCAGCTCACAGTCGCACATTTACTTTCATCCCCAAGGACGCTAAAATCACCGATGATTTATCGCAGCGCTCACAGACAGTCAAGCTGTCCTACGTGTCGCATTTTCTCCAATTACGGGAGAAAAGACACTTTCCACTATTAAAATTGCAGCTAATGCTTGTTTTGACCTTCAGTAGGAAACGTTGTAGTAATGAATGGAAGTTTAGTGCGACGGTGCATCAATGAGGGGACAAACACCGAATACATTTCCATCTGATGAAAGAAGAATGTCTCACAGAGACAAAACTTTCTCAGTTCTGGTCCGAATATTTGGGAAAAACTCATAATTGTACCGTGAAAATACAAATCGTTGGTAAAATTAAAGGGACGGCGTCGTTCCGTCACCAGGAGGTTTTTACTGTAAAAGTGTCATTCCGTGAAAATAACAGATTTAGCTTGTATGAAAATGTGAATGTCCAACTTTGACCATTTAGCAACAGCATCCCATAATTCTACGGTACATATTTCTGAAATAATTCGCTAAAAAGTGTGAAATTAATAGAATTTACTGTTGTTTTTTTTACAGCGTAGCTTCAAACTCACCGTCCTTATTATCCCACAATATCCAGAACCATTAAAGTCTCTCCTGCCGCAGGGCTTCTTTTTTTTCTTTATCCCCCAGCATGCAACACCGACACATATAGACTGTAAATAAAGGTGTTCGCTGTACGACTCGAAGCCTTTCTGTTCTGCGGCTGAGGCCGTTTCCCCCCCCAGAGGGGAACTGACAGATATCTGTGTTTGATAAATGTGTCTCTGGCTCGCCTAATGAGCGGATTTCTCCTGGTGATGTCCGACATGAGACCGGGAGGAGGGGACGGACTCTCGGGTTAATAACCTCAGGCTCCTCCCCCCGCTTTCACTCCTTCGTGCTCCTCACCTGATTCTGTCTCAGATTGAAGTCCGAGCTCCGGGAATGGACAGATTTAGAACACGCCACTTTACGCTGGCCTGTTTTTTTTTTTTCTTCCTTTTTAGTTCTCCTTAATGCCCCATTTAAGATCCAGTAATGTATGAATAATATTTATTATTATTGTCCTCAACCGCCGCACTCATAATACCGGTGGTAGAATTAAAGAATAAAATACTTAATTGTCATTCCACAAATGAAAAAAATGGAATTTCAGTCGAGGTCCTCTGAGTGGTTAGAAGGTTAACCACCAAGAACCGCCACTTTAAGGTTCCCGACAGAGACTTTTAGCTCTTCATCCAGTATCGAGATCCACCACCGGACTTCACAGTGGGTATAAGGGGCTTTTCACCATGGCTTTCTGTCTCGCTAGGCCACACCCATCCTAGATATTTGTTGCAAAAAAAAGCTCTACTTTGGTCTCATCTGACCTCTGACCTTGTTCCAGTTCTAAAAGGTGAGAAATATAAAATAGGACTGGAAATATTCTTCCGTCAACATTCACTCAGAGGGAAAAGGTTTGATTAAGAGGGTTTCGATTCTTTTCATTTTCTTCCTTTGAGTGAAGTTTAGATTTTTGTGAATAACATGAATGGAAGATCATGGGTATAAGATGTTTCTGTGCACATCCTTTTACTCTTCTTGCAACGGGTGCCAGTAATTCTGGAGGCTTGTGCATAAGACGAGGATAATTACACATATTATATTCACTTTCCTGCCGTTGAAAGGAGTTCCCTTCCTTAGGAACATTTTTGAATGAAATAACTTCACTTCTGCTTCTGTCTTCATTCAGAATCCCACCTGAGTTTATTTTAGTGAAGCAGGATGTTTTTTTTCCCTATATACAGTATATATATATATATGTGTGTGTGTGTGTGTGTGTGTGTTTCTATGTAGAGTCTACTTATGTGGGTGTTCAAACACAAGCTGTTCTTGCCCAGAGGTTCGTGCGTAAATGTAGTTGGTCCCATGTGAACGAGCGAGAGAGTGAGTGGATGAATTGGTAGATGCGTGCAATTGAATATCCTGTGAGTGGGTGGTCTCCTCCATTGGTCACTTACTGTACAGCACTTCCTGTTGTGGAGGAAGAGGTAGCCATTGATTTTATCTCTGTGTGTGTGTGTGTGTGTGTGTGTGTGTGTGTGTGGGCAGCAACACTATCTAATTCTACCAGTGAGGGATGATGCGTGATGTTTAGGAGCGATAGCGTAGCGGGTTCGGTTTTAGTGGTAACAGTTTTCAGGCACCCCTTGCAGGTTTTAACGTATTAAAATGATGTTGACGATACTTCGTTTTTCCTGTCGGCACACAAATGAGACCCAGTGGGGATAAGTACCGTAAGTGGAGTTCTTATTCATAATTCCGATTTGCATATGGAAGAGGGGGGAAAGACGGGTGGTCCGTATTCAGATTCCACTGAATGACTCAAACGACTTTCCTGCGTCTCCGTTGATGCATAAACCTTCTTATCACGAACTCTGTGCTGACTCAACAAAGGCATTTCTCTTTTTCTGGAAATGATGTGTATGTGAGGTTGTTTTTTTTTGGGGGGGGGGCTCTCTTCGTTTCATGGAGACCCTGCAGGGGTTCGACGGATGCAGCGGCAAACTGGGGGACTTTATTGATTAAGTCCAGGCAATTAAAAGAAGACACAAAAGAGAAGGAGAACGCTCAGGAATTTGCAGGGAGACGAGCCGCATACTTATACTCATCAGCCATAACATTATAACCACCAACAGGTGAAGTGGGAATAACCTTGATTATGTCGTTAAAGCGGCTCCTATCAGCGGAGGGGGGGATAAATCAGGCGACGTCTCGCCATCTAAGTGATGTTAGCAACAAATTAAATGGACCACAATTAAGATCTGAACAGCTTTGTACATGGGCCGGATTGTAACGGCTAGAAGAAGAAGAAGAAGAAGAAGAGGAAGAAGAAGAAGCCTTTACACGTCACATACAATCGTACAAGAAGTACAACAATATTGGTTCTCTGCGTCTAACCCCTCCCTGAGGAGCAGTCGGCAGCTACCTGCGGCGCCAGGGGAGCAGATTTGTGATTCAGGGTCTTGCTCGAGGACCTTTCGACGTGTGGACCGCCGGGAACTGGTCGATTTTTCCGATCGGCGGGAGACGGCGGCTCCGCCCACCGAGCTGCAGCAGCAGAACGACTCAGAGCGTCACCAGACCTGCGGTTTTGTATCTGGCAGCAGCTGAACAACATGGAAGAAGAAGAAAAGTTCTTATCCGTCAGAGCGGCGTCAGCTGTCAGGTTAACAGTCTCTACAGCCGGATGAAGCTGACGGACCTCCAACTCTCTCTGAAAAGGCAAAAATGCTAATATTTCTGTCCTCACCTGATTTTTTTTTTGTCATAAAAAAGCTCTGACATCATTATATTACAGAAACACCACAAAATATAAATAATTTTTTGAATTTGCGAACTAACCCTTTGATAACTTCTGCAACACATTTGATAGAAAATACCTCAAAGTTCATGTTATTCTACAGTTTTAGTGGGTCAGAACCAGAAAGATTCTCCATTCGGTCCAGTTTGTCAGACAGTACCTGCCGAAAATGTGGGTTTTGACCCCAGAGAGGGATTTTGGCTGCACTATACCTACTATGTCCACTAGAGGGAGCTGCAGGCAGACACTACAACCTTTGGCTGCACATCAGAATAACAAATCATGGCGTTAGTTTCAGTTATTATTATTATTATTATTATCTGTTTGATTTTATACTATAAATAAATTTTATACTTATAAATACTCATGCGTTGACATGAAAATAACATTTAATCAGTTAAAAAGTGACAAACAAGGTTTAAAAACGATTCGAAATTAAACTTAAAAAAAATGTTTTTTTAATGAAAGTCACAACATTCATTAAAACTTTTACATTAATATAATTTCTACTTGTTTCATTCATGTTTTAATGACAAATACGCATCAAAATAGGTCCATTAGTCCGCTGCAGGCACATTTTGCATAAAATTAAAATACATTAATAAGTATTATAAACAAAACATTTTGTTGATTTTGTGACAAAAATCTATTTTTATATTTTATATTAACATGCACTAAGAACAATAATCCTCCCATTACGGGTCTGTCGGGAAGAACGGACCCAAACTCCCGGGATCAAAGCCAGAACCTCTGCAGCTGAAATGATGGGTTTGACAAAAGGAACTTTTTCTGGATCAATATGACCTTTGAAGGTAAACTCTCGGGTCAGACGGAGAACAGCTGCGTGAGAATCGGCGAGGAATCCGTTAACCGGGTCCGTCCTTTCAAACCAGCTGAAGCACAGAACCGTTTGGTTTTTGTCCGCGCCGAGTAAAGGTTACCGCCTGCTATTTCACAGAACTTCTCTGAACGCCCAGTTCTGCCCGGTTCACTCCACTCCGGAGAAAATTGCCGTTGTGTAACAGCAATAACACCACCTCAAAAAAACACCACCTCAAAAAAACACCACCTCCAAAAAAAAGCCTAAAATTCGTCGTTCTTATAATGAAAATTTGACAAATTCTTCCGTTTTGGTTCAGTTTGACGCTGAGATGATCCATTTCTTCCAGCCGGGAAACGTTCTCAGCCATACATGAAGAGCATTTCTCCGACAAATCCTGCAGCCGGACAAAAACGCACAAAGACCGCTGCCCTGCTGTCGGGTCAAGATGCCGGGGGGGGGGGAGAGGAAAATTGTGTTTTGGAGCACTTGTCTAATAATAGACCTGCTGGGAAAGGAGCCGTTCTTTCGCTTTAACGCCCCGTTCTATGACCAATCCAAAGTTCAATTCACGGAGAAGAATGAGAGTTGTGGCTGAGAGAGCCGCCCACTTACAGCCTCGGCAAAAACCATCTCTCCTCCTGAACCTGTTCTTGGCTCAAACACAAGCTGGTTGACGTTGCCGTTGGTGCAGGTTGAAGGTCATCTGACCTTCAACCTGCACCAACGGCAACGTCAACAACATTTTCTTTTCTGTCCAGCGAAACAATCAGAGAAAACATTTTATGTTTTTAGAACTAGACCTATGCTGACGTCCCCCGACGGCGGGGGTATAGTCCCCCGAAAAAAAGTCACCAATCCACGATTGGTGATATTTCCACAGTATTTTTAGCAAAGAAAGTCTCTGTAAAGTAAATAAATAAGAACTATTAGATCAAAATAGTGATACGGCAGGATCTCCTCCAGTAAATGCATCAAATTTGGACTAAGTCAGATCAACTTTTGGAGATAAAGCTCCCCCTAGTGTCAGAACTGTAGCAGCGATCACTCACAAAATCAATCCAGTTCTTTCTCGTTTGAAGATCAAAGTGGGAATGAAATTTGATACTGAGCCATGAAATCGTTATTGAGTTATGTCGAGAAAACTGTAATTTCCATGAGAAGAGCTCCCCCTAGTGAGTGAAATATGAACTGGTAGAGTGAAACACAAGACCGATCTCCTAGAGTCGATTCAAATGCACCAAATTTGGAATATGTTTGATCAATGGCGGAGAAATTTTGGCCGAAAGACTTTTGGAGATAAAGTTCCCCCTAATGTCGGAAATATACAACCGATCTTTCCTAAAATCCTTTCACTTCTTACTCGCACCAAAGTCAATGCTGGTATAAAGTTATGAAATGATCGATGATATAGTTTTTGAGGTGTGCCTGGAAAACAGGGTTTTTAATAAAATAAAAAAGAAGCCCCCCCCTAGTGGGAAAAATTTGAACTTTTGGAGTAAAAATTTGCGATAGATCTTCGCAAACTGATTCATATTCACTGACTTTGGACTTAATCGGATCATTGCGTGACAATTTATTGTCCAGTTCTTCCTTGTAAGAAGGTCTAAATGCACACAAACAAACACACACTTACATGCACACAAACAAACACACACACACTTACATGCACACAAACACACACACACACACACACTTACATGCACATAAACAACACACACACTTACATGCACACACACACACACACTTAGATGCACACACACACACTTACATGCACACACACACACACACACACTTACATGCACACACACAAACATACACACTTACATGCACACAAACAAACACACGCACACACACACTTACATGCACACAAACAAACACACACACACTTACATGCACATAAACAAACACACACACACTTACATGCACACACACAAACATACACACTTACATCTACACACACAACACACACACACACTTACATGCACACACACAAACATACACACACAACACACACACACACACTTACATGCACACACACAAACATACACACTTACATCTACACACACAACACACACACACACTTACATGCACACAAACACTTCCCACCATTTGACGACTGCGTGAAAAGATAAGAAGCAGAAACAATCATAATTCACACGATATCAACTTTTCATCTGCGGCGCCGAGACGGCGGTCTAATAACTAATAACTAATAACTTTAACTTCTGAAAAGCATCGGTGGGGGAGAACGACTTTGTTTATCCTGCTAACAGAACATGAGATTACATCACAGATGAGATCGGAGCAGGGAGAAATAAAAACACACTTCAAAGACGGGCGAGTGAAGAGAAGCGCCGTCACCCGCCGGTCCGGTGTTCGGCTCCGGACCCTGATAAGAACCGACCCAGGAGAAACTCTATTTTGCTTTATTACCTGATAGGAAGCTCCCGGTTGCCGTCAAGACTGCCAGATCGATATAACTTCTATTCCACATGAAGATTTTCACCCTTCACCTTAAACCTACGACAGATCTCCATTTCTGAGCAGCCATGAAGTTCTATTAGGTTCTTGTCCACAAAAAACCCGGCACACATCCTGGTTCTTAACCCCCTAATGTACCGCTCAACGGCTTGGTTCTGCACATTTATACAACCAAAAATACTTGTCAATATTTTCCAATAAAGGTCAAATAGTTTTCTGATAACATGCTTTACTAAAAGGCGGAGCTTATCTCATTAAAACTATTTCCTGTGAAACACAAATTTATATATTTCGTTATTTATAAACTGTTTAAAAACATGCTTGACCAACGGATTTTAATTACGTAAGAAATTACATTTGGTTATACACGAATAAGCTAAACCGACAGTTTCTAGAACAAAACTTTCACCACAAGGTGGCGTCACTGATCCAATCGGCTCCTTTTTGGAGAAAACTCCCCCTAGTGAACAAAATATGAACTATGAGAGTAAAATATGAAATAACAGATAACCTATGTCTATGTCTATCTATCTATATATATAGATATATATAAAATAAAAAAATCAAACATGTTTTTTTTTAAATAATTTTTTTATTTTTATGAATGATTAATTAATTTATATATATATATATAAAACTAACATACAGTATATGTATATACAAACATATGCATATATATATACATATAAATAAATAAATATATATACTCTCTTTTTATATATGTATGTATATGTGTGTGTGTGTGTGTGTGTGTGTGTGTACACAAACACATGCAGTATAAGTATATATAAATAAATATATACTCGCTCACGTATATATTTTTCATGCTCGTATACTCGATTACACGGATTGACTTCAACCCAGAAGAATTCCCAATGCACTGGTGACGTAAAGGCTGTGAAGCTTCGCAGAGAGTTCCTATGATAAATCATTAACAATGCAGTAATTATGATAATTAGTAGTATAATTAGTGATTGTGTACGTATGTGTACGTAGGCAGGATCGCCTCGCTGGAACAGAGGCTTCACTCTGACCTCATTGTCGAAGAGTCGAGGACTCTTTCATCCTCCCCAATTACTGACATTCGCCCTGCAGTGGCCAAAAAGAATAGAAGATCAAAGACCAAACCTGTGTGTTTATAGAGAAGCCGGAGGTCGTCGCAGTAAAATGTACTAGGACGGCTTTGATCTGGGACGCATTAACCCTTTAATGTCCCGCTCAGGTGTTTGTTTCGGCTCATTTTGAGTCCATTCATTAGTGAGGAATGTGACTGAACCCGTTTCCCATCTGACCCAGCGCCAGCACGGATACATAGATGAAGAGGAAGGGGCCGAGGACGGAGCCCTGAGGGACACCACAGGTCGTAGGTGCCAAAAGGAGAAGGTTTCTCTTTTTTTTGGACTTACTAAACAGAATTATGGAGCTTGATACAACCAGAAAAGTCTAATAAGGGTCAAAGTCTTTATCTGGTAGACAGAAGAATGAGGTCGAGGATACAAGCGGCTGAAGTGAGCTTCCTCCGTAGGGGGGCCGGGCTCAGCCTCAGAGACCTCCGGTAGGAGCTCGGAGTGGAGCCGCTGCTCCGGCGCGACGAACAGAACCAGTCGGGGTTATCCGGACATGTAAGCAGGACGCCTCCCTTTGAAGGTCTCTCAGGCGCGTCCAACTGGGAGGAGAGCCTGAGGTCGACCCAGAACCCGCTGGAGGGACTGTGTTCACATCTGGCCTGGGGGCGCCCCCCAATGATGAGCTGGGGAGTCTTGCTGTGGAGGGAGATATCTGGAAATCCCTTCTGAGCGAGCCGCCACCGCGACCCAGACCCGGATGAACTGAAGAAACTGGATGGGTGGATTTAGTTTAAGGAGTACAATCAGGGGATTACTTGTACAACGCAGGGGACTGTGGGCTTTTTGGGGGGGTTGTACCATTCTGTCAGGGACGAGAGAAACATGTCGGGTCTAAAAGAATCTTTAAAGGCGTCTCTCCTCCTGCTGTCTGAGGTAAAACAACAACTCAAGTCCTTTAAAGATAAACGTCTTCGTGTTTCTGCGTCGTCCCTTTAATCTTCTAATATCCTGACATCAAACACAAGATGAATCTGTTCCAAAGGGAAGAGACACCGAGGAAGACGAGGAGAGACGAGAGAGGAGACGTCGGCTTCATGATGATGCATCAACCGTAATTATCAACACCTCAATTTATTCTGACAGAATGATCCACAGCCTCTGGAAATACATGTGTACACACACACATGATGATGCATCACACACACACACACACATACACACACACACATACACACACACACACATACACACATACACACACACACATACACACAAATACACACAAACATACACATACACACACACACACACACATACACTCACATATACAAACATACACACACACACAAATACACTCACATATACAAACATATACACACATACACACACACACATATACACACACACACATATACACACACACACATACATACAAACACACACATACATACATACACACATATACATACACACACACATACACGCATACAAATACACACACACAAACACATATACACACATACATACACACATACATGCACACACACACATATACACACACTCATACACACACACATATACATTTACACACACATACATACACTCACATATACACACACACACATACACACACACACACATATACACACATGCACACACATATACATTTACACACACATACATACACGTATACACACATACATACACACATATACACACACACACACATATATATACACACACACATATACACACAAACACTCACACATACACTTACACACATACACACAAATAAACATACACCCACGTACACATACACACACACAGACACTCACACACACAGATTAACAGACACACACAGACAGACACACAGCAGCACATTAAGAAAACACACTGCATATGCCACAACGGACATGTTTCCAGAGGACACTTAAAGGTGATGCACACACGAGCTATATTAAGTATTTTTTGTTATTAAAACATTGTGATCACATGATTCATTTTAACTCATTCTCTTAAACCACTGACAGACGACTGACTGCAGTTACGTCAGTGATAAACCACTGTCAAAACAAGAATGTCTGCAAATGTGCATCACTATAAAGTGTCCTCTGGAAACACTTTCATATTTGCTGCTTATTTTCCCAAGAACAGGAAATCTTGTTTTTGTTTTTTCTATACCAGGATATTAAAGGGCTAAAAGTATTTTAGTTATTTTTTTACTCACACAGAACAAGTTTCTATCAGTAATTCATTTTTAATGTCTCCTTTTTATTTTTATGGAAACATTCTGACATTTGATTTCTCAGAAACTGTTAATATTATTTCACTGCTGAAGTGACACATTTTACATTTAAAACATTTTATTTCTCTTTCTCCACATCTTTCTTTCAGAATCATTTTTCACAAATGAGGTTTTCTGTGGCGAAACGGGAAAAAAAACGTTTTCACTGTAAAAAACATTGAATATTCCCAAAGTATAATAATATCTGGAACATTGGATAGGAAGTTAAATGAGAAAAACCGTGTTATTTAAATAATAAACAGCTCCCCCTAGTGTCTAAAATATGAGCTCTGTGAGTGAAATATAGAAGTTAAATCTCCTTGACTCCATTTACACTAAAATTCGCACTAAATCGGATAAACGGAGAAGAAGCGAAGTTCAAAAAACAGTATTTTCTTCTAATAATAAACAGCGCCCCCTTGTGACTGAAACATGAACTACTCCAGTAAAATATGATCTGTATAAGTCGGATCCCCTCGAGTCGAATCATATGCACCAAATTTGCAAGTTATGAAAACAAACAGTGTTTGTTTTATGATATAAAAACTCCCCCTAGTGACTAAAATATGAACTCTTTGAGTAAAATAAGATATATTCAAATTACATCGTCATCATCCGTCTTTCTTCCTTCTATCAAACACTAAAACTGAAAACTTGTTCAATCTTCACCTGAAATCTTTTTCACGAGTAATTAGTTACATTATGGTAGAGGTATGAGGTCAGCTGAGTTCCCTGAACTTTTGTACTCTCCTAACATCGAATAAAACCCGCCGGGATCTGAACCCACCTCTGAAGCTGCAGAATTCAGACCTTCACCAAAAAGGAGGCTGTAGATTTTTGTGACTTTTAATTAAAACCCAGACACAGAAGGGAACGTCGTAAGAATCCGTTACGCTGGAGATTTTATTTCTCCATAAAAGGTTTTGAGTCTAAACACGATTAAACTTTTGCTCTGTTGTTATTTTTACATTTGGCCTCGAACAATAGATCAAAGACATTCGTCAGCGTCCAAAATGTAATAACAGCATTTTTTTTTTAACACGCCGGCTTATTCATATATTCTGGCAGTTTTTATAGTCCCTGAAACTACCTTATAAAAAATACTAATGATTTAGTTTTTCTACACTAAAAGTATATAGTGGAAATAGAAGCATAGAATATAAGCTGTAGATTCAGCAGCTTATAGATTATGATTAGAAATCCTCGCTTGAAATTTAGATGATGCTTCAACAGCGACACCTATAGAGCAGCGAGGTGAAAGGCAGTCTGTGTGAAGTGGAGAACAGGGGAGGACTTTTATTCATGCTGATCTTCTATTGGCCAAAACACAGGAAGCGACTCTCCAAGGGACGACGTCCTCCCGAACCAATCAACGACAGCTTCTTCAGGTTCGTTTAAATTGTAACGGGATAATTTAAGATTAGCGACTATTTTAATAGATTATACAAACATGTTTTTGATTCCACCTCAGCTGAAAAATGCAAAGTTTACAAAAGACATATTTTAAAAGATAGCCAAAGATGATTTAATTTCCGGAAAACAAAAAATATAGCAAGAGGCTATTATAGTTGATCGGTTTATACCCATTATTACATTATTTTTTTCTGACCATCTGAGGGCTCCACAGACTACTGACACGTTTAAAAAAAGGACATAAAACTTTCCTTTTTAGCAGAACCTATAATTTTAATTAACATTGCTGCTTTTTGGTCATATTTTTAGATAGTTATTATTTTATTTTTTAATGATGCTTTTATCTGCTTTTACTTTGTAGCACTTTGAGATTTGATCCAAATGTAAAGTGCATTATAAATTAAATGTATTATTATAATTAAGAGATTGTTCGGATGGAGAATGGAGCACCTGTTCTCCATTTGTCCTCGTTGCCCGGTGTAATTAAGTCTGTGACCCTGTTGTCGACAGCTTGTTGTTGATTTCTCTGATGTTTCCTGTTTCCTCAAGGCTCCTCCCACATGTTCCCAGAGATCAGTAAGTTCCTTCATGTTTTTTTGGATCCTTTCATTCCTTGAATCCAGTTTGTTTCCCTGCAACGTTTCTTCTGGGGGGTTTCGGATCATTTCTTGGAAAAAGACCCCGGGATATGTTCCACTTTTTACCTCATTTAATCAACGGTTGACTTCCTAAAATATGTGTTCTAAAATCTGTTGCTGCTGCATTTGCTTCAGGCCAACATCATTATTTGCGGAGTCATCTTCCTCCTTAGGAAGTCTTATAAAGGAAAATGTGAGCTGCCGATTGGATTTAACTCAGGAACCATGCTGCAACCCTCTGATAAGGACGATTATGTTTGAGGAGTTTAGTCACTCCTGCACTCCTTCTACATCTAATTTGACTTCTTCGAGCTTCCTTTACCTGTCTATTTTACACCTGTTCTACGGACTAGACCTTTAAATCTGATTTCATCCACCCCTCCTGTTTGATTTTATCTCCGCAGAGGCGATCGTGTTTTTCTGCTCAGCTGGTTTGTTATAGAGGAGTATTGAAATTGTGTTTTCTTTTTTTTGTAAGATAAAATTAACCAAATTTGTCGCGACTTGTCGGAAGTCGCAGAGGCGAAGGAAGAACTATCGCATTTTAGAACTAATTTGTGGTGAATCTAAAAAATCACAAAATGAGCCTAGGATTAAGTGAGCAGTGAAACAAAGACATATGGAATGTTATTTTCTGATATGTTTCACTATAGCAGTGCTTTAAAGTACAAACACATATAAACATTTAGTCCAGATCAATTATTACCATAACTCACAATCATTTATAAAATATTTTTAATATCTTCTTTCTAAACAAAATCCTTGATTGAAATTCAGACGATCCGTCAAAAGTCACTTTTATAGGGCAGCGAGGTGAAAGGCCGTCTGTGTGAAGTGGAGAGCAGAGGAGGACTAGATTCTTCCGCTGGAGGCGGGATCTACTAGATCAATTTAATGGATTTGATTCTGCTTCTTTCATTCATGCTGATCTGCTATTGGCCAAAACACAGGAAGTGATGCTCAAAGGGAGGCGGTCCTCCTTAACCGATCAACAACCAGTAGTAATAGATTACTCACACATAGTAGCAGGTACAACCTTACTGACGCTAGGTCTCACCTGTCCAGAGACACCAAGGCTTGAAGAGACACCTGTGTAACTTTATAACCCAGGTTATGCTGAACGTAAAATAACCAGTGAGCAGCGGTAACCTTCCATAAAAACCCCTGAGAGACACAAAGCGGAGGAGAGAGAGTGAAATAGAGATATAAACCTGCTCATTGTGTTTATATTATGCCAGCCAAACGAACATTATATAAACGTCATTGGCCTCTAAAAGGCAAAATACAATGACTGTATTAAAAGACGGTCTGCCAGCGTAGGCGAGGTCAGTCGGTGGTTGTGTTTTCAGACGTGCTGATTTACAGCGGAGGGGTAGGTTGGCCTTGGTGGAGGTGTGAAGTCTCGTTCTCGTTCTCCGGCAGCCTTGGAGAACATTTGTTGAAAGGCTCCGTCAGCTTTGTGACGTCCGCTTTGAGGTTACTCGAGAATTCATGCTTTTCTTTCCACCGCTGTTTGTCATTATCATCTCAGCCTCGACTTCCTGGCCAACTTGAAGGAACCCAAGAACTTTTTAACCCATCAGTCTGGCTCATGGATTATATCGGGCGAGTACTCGGCTCAAAGGAGCGTCAAAAACTTTAATCATGACGGAGAAAATGTCTCGCTTCAAGAGTTCCTTTGATTTTCCTTCGGGGGAGAGCTTGCTCCTCAGTGGGCTGAACAGAGACACTGAAGTGGAAGGCGTAGGAGTTTTCGGCGGCAGTTACTCTGACATTAATGGAGGAATCTGTATGATTTTTTCCCTAAACTTTGGGTACTGTTTAACCGTGTTCCTTTGATGTTTTATACCGGATAGAAACATGAAATAATGAAACAATGTCTGTTTAAGAGTAGGTTGGAAGGTAGGTTTCGGCCCTTAGCGGAGGTTGGTGCGCTCTGAGTGCTCTTTGTAGTTCCATTTAGTTCTGATTTAAGCACCACCCACCTCTGAGTTAATCTCCGCCCGCACGAATACAGGTCCTTTAGCTGGTTGAACAGGTACTTACGGATACAGCCGTCCATGTTTGAGTGGGTGTGTCTGATTAAATCTCTGACTGTTTTCGGAGAGATTGAACACGAGTTCCAAACATTTTCCAGTGGTTGAATTTAAATAAATATTCATGTATTCCAGTGAAAGAAGGGCTTTCTGTCGGTTTTCCTTTATAGCCGGTTTCACCTTCCGCTGACTGAAACCGCCGAATAACTCTGTCGTTTATTCATACCTTTATCGAAGGAGGGAGGGTCCCTGAGAGTAAACCATCTTATTTTATCATGAATGAAACAAACGTACAACACTTGTACATTCAGAAAAAAAAACTGGTGAAGATGGAGCTCCAGTTCTCCACCTCCACCTCCATCTTTTCAACCTTTCCCTTCACTCCTGCTGCTGCTCCTCTGCCACAGATAACTGCTGACACCCTTCTCCACCCCAACCACCATTATAGTCCATGGAGGCTCCTCCCTGACCTCATCTGTCAGCCTGTCCATCACCATAGCAAACGAAAAGGGGCTAAGAGCCGATCCCTGATGTAGTCCCAGCTCCACTTTGAACCTAGCCGTTACTCCTACTCCCCTCTGTCATCACGCTCACACACATATCCTGAGAGCAGAATGGCGGCGGTGACCTGGGTGGTGGGAGGAGTCCTGATTGTCTGAACTCAAACTCCCGAAAACGATGGTTCTGGTTCAGGTTCTGGTGTGAACAGGAGATCTGGTTCACTCAAAGCAAACAAAAGTCCAACACAGCTCATCCCCAGGCTTATAGCTGGCTCATAATTAGCAATGTTCTTCAGCTGATATCAAGTACAGAAAATGTTTTGGTCCCCAGTGGGGCTTTTGAAATTCAGACTATCCTGCAGACCCTGAGTTTGCTGACGATCTCCGCGACCGAGGGTCAACATCTCCCCCTCAGGTTTCTGCTTTGTCAGTGGGATCCCGCCGCGACTGTCAAGTCATTAAAAAAAGTAAACGCATCACAGCCCAGCGGAAAACATGCTGCGCTTCATCCCCAGTGGGGGAGAAAAAGGAAGGTTTCATCTTTAAAGATGCTTGGCTTCTGATTTAAACTGACACCGTCAGCAGAACGTGAAGAAGATGATGATGAGAGTCAGTCCGGGTTTGGACCGCGCAGCAGGTTGAACTCAAAAGGACAGGTTCTTTATCTTTCACAGGATCAGGTATAATCATCATCACCTCGTTAATTGACTTTTTTAAACATTTTATTACCTCATTATTAAACAGCATCAATCAACAAGTAGTCCCATTTATCTTACCGTAATAACTGGTTAATTTAAACCACAGACACTGATCACTGACTAAGACGTCTGACTCGTTTTCGTTTTCGTTTTCCTTCATCAAACTTCCCCTCCTCCAGTCTCGGAGACCGAGTCGGGTTCCTTGCTAGCTTAGCAGTTAGCCAGACGCTTCGGATTGGGAACAGCTTTTTATTTTATTTCGTTTTTTCCTGTGAGTGGCCGAGAGTTTCTGACACACACTTTTACTTTGAAACTACGAAACAATAAAAAACGCCGCGGATGTAGTGTAACAAGAGGAGGACCGCTAGTACTTTATTTTCTCATCGAAACAGAAAACTCACAGGCCGCTGGCCAGTTTAAGTTCCGCTTTGCAACTTTAAAATAAGAATACTCAACATAAACCACTAAACTGTGTGATGACAGGAAACCCAATAATTCCTCGGATTTCCATCATTTGTTGTAAATATAATGTATTTGATCATGAATATCATAAATAAATAAATACCTCATGAAGTTAAAACTACACTGTGTAAGTTAGGGGTATCTCTTTGATTAAATGGAATATAATATTCATGAATGTGTATTTTTCTACTTTCGGCTTCAATTAAAATATTTCTTAATGTTTTCTTAGAAAAAGACCTTTTTTTTTCCTGATTTCCGTATGGAAATTGAGATTTCACGTTTTTACTTGTTTAGTTTCTCCAGTTGTTGTTAGTGTTTTGAAAAATGGAGGATCATACTTATTATTTAGAACAGAAAAAAAAAAGGCAAAGGGGCAACGAGTCTTGCCATCGAGGCAAACATTCGGTGGACGTAGAATCCTCTGGCAGTCCGGAAGATTCAACTCGGCTCGGAGGCAAGGCCGCCCAGGGACTGCTGGGAGCATTCAACTCGGCTGCCGAGGGGTCGCCGGTGCATTCAACTCGGCTGCCGAGGGGTCGCCGGAGTATTCAACTCGGCTGCCAGAGAAACGCCAGAAGATTCAACTCGGCTCAGCTGCCAGTTTGCAGAGGGTCTTCCGGAGGAATTCAACTCGGCTCAGCCGCCAGGCATCCGGGGAGAATGCCGGAGGATAGCCTGCAGCGCTTCCTGGCCCAATTTTACACCCTGTAGACCTTTAGGAAGGCTTTAACGTCTGACTTATTAAAACATTTTAAGATCATTAGCGGCCTGCTGAGATGCACGACCATTAAACTGAAGAACAGATGAAGGCCGTCATGAAAACGATCATCCTGAGTAACGGCAGATGGGAGGCAGGTGGAGGAAATGCATGTTCATCAGCTTAAATGAACGGTATTTCCTGCAGAGGTCCCTCGTCGGCAGAAAGATTGCTTTGGTGTCCTCATGAAGGATCGTGCTGTGTTCCAGTTTTGCACGAGGATCAGCAGCTTGACTTGATTAAATCTCCCGACATGCAGACAGAACCGGATTTTAACGAATGCACCGTGTTTCTTTAGTTTTTCATCACATCCGAAAGGTCGAGGTTCATACAGTGAGACCGTTTGAAGTTTAGCTCCACATGTTAGTTCAATTCCTTCCAGTTATATTTCGTTTGTCTCACATAGGTGTTTATATTAACATGGAATATTGTTTAAAAGATGTTAAGCTTCATTCTCTTTGCTCTTTTCTACCTTTTTTTTCCTTTCTGGCTCCTTCGGCCTCGACCCCCGGTGTTTAAAGGCGAGGCAATTTTATTTATCGAGCACATTTCAGCGACAGAGCATTGGGAAAAGCTACAGAAAAAACATTAAAACGTAGTTAAAAACAGTCAAACCGTTTTCTGGGAGCATGTTTCCACATAATATGTTGCATTTAAACTGAACGCTGCTACAAAATGAATGTTTTTGTCTCCGTAAGACGTGGGAGCAGAAAAGAAATCAGGGAAAAAAATGGCGGTAAATTAGCTTTTTTTTTTTTTTTTTATAGTTTGGGCCAGCATCGCTATATAATCAGAACCAAATGTGTTTATTTCTATTTCCTGGAAAGTAACCGTTTGGCAGATGATAGGTTTGCGCCCGACGGCGGCGGCGTTGAGGCTGTTTCCACCTCCAGGCCATATCCTGCACTTTTGAGCATATTTCAGGGATGAACTGTGGAGCTCTGATGATCGCAGCTTCAGGCGTTGAATATTTGCTGAGTGGAGCATTTTTATAAACACGGCTTCAAATGAAAGTGTTTTTTTTTAATATGATTTTGTTCAATCACTATAAACACAGACTAAAAGCACATTATATGTAATAACAACACTCAGATTTAAGCTTGGGGCTTTTTTCTCAACAAAAACACACTCGTGTACTTGTATGAGATAGTACACCCTCGCCGTTGGAGAAAATGTCCGTCTTTCCGCTGAAGGTGACATCTAATCTGCCAAGTGGTCACTGAAGCTGGGAAACGGCGATGGCGAAGGCGGGCGGGTGGGACTTATCGAGCTGCTCTTCATCTGATCCTCGCCTCAGTGGGCCGCGGAGAATCAATGTCATCGATCCCAGTATTATTGTCCAGACAGTAATACTGTCGGAGTCCAGGGAGGATGAAGAACGCTCTTATCTCCTTTAATCTCTTGAAGAAGGTTTTCCCACAAAGGTAGTCAAATATGGAAGAAAAAGAAAATACTCTCTGAACTGAAGGAATCCTCTGCTTGTATCCAGTATTCTTGTTGTTGTAGATGCCAAAACAACAGCCCCACAGCATCAGAGATCCACCACCAGACATCAAAGTGGATATGAGGGGCTTTTCTCTATGGCTTTCTTTCTTCACACCGATCTTAGATGTTTGTAGCCAAAAATCTCTACTTTGGTTTCATCTGACCTCTGACCTTGTTCCAGTGAAAGTCCCAGTGGTTTTTGTGAAACTGTAGCAGAGTTAGCTTGTAGCAGCGTTAGCTTGTGTGTGGACGACAGCAGAGGCTTTTTTCTTCTTACCCTCCGAAACAGCTGGTGTTGGTGTCGGCGCCATCTGATGGTGGTTAGGGAGACTTTTGACCCAAGATTCAACTGACCTCTGACCTCTCTGGCTTTGATCCTTGGAGAGTCTTTATCCCGTCCAACCATCCTCCTCACAGTGTGTGGGGTCAGTTTACAGACACGTCCTCTTCCAGGTGGATGTCTAACATCTCCAGTCTCTTTAAACTTCTTCATTGTTGATCTAACTGTTCAAACTGACCTTTTGAACTGCTGAGAGATGTTCTTGTCTCCATGTCAGATTTGTGCAGCTGTACAACTTTTCTTTGCTCCTCATTGCTGTGTCACCTCATATTTATACCGTGAAACAGGAACATTGTAGGACATTACATAAACAAAATGGTTTAACTTTATTTTGAGATAAAGGGTAAAGACAATAAAGATTTTTTTTTTTTTTTAATCTCGGAGCTCTTGATTTGAATTGCTTAGAATTGCAGTGATGGAAATGAGAAAATCAGAAGCTCGTGGAGTTGTGGCTGTCATCAATCCTCAGTCAGACAGTGAGCTCCAGCACTGAGAGGGTTCGTCCGGGGGGGTCTAGATCGTCCGGGGGGTCTAGATCGTCCTGGGGGTCTAGATCTGCAGGTATCTCACATGTACAGCATTTCAGCTCAATAGCTCCTTTACTCTTCCTCTTTCCTCTCCCAGCCCCATGAGATAAGAAGGAATCCTTGACAACCGCTGCTGATCGATTGTCCAGGGTGGGCAGAAATAAATAAATAAAGTAAATAGTCCTCAGAAAGACATGGACCGGTCGCAGTGACTGAAGGCTTAGCAGACCCAGGAGAAGTTTTCCTGGCAGCTGACGGAGATAAATCAAGCACAACACACCAGGGAAACCTCGAGTGACGCATTCAATCCAAGGCCGGGCCGACCTGAGCAGCAGGTCTTCTACCGCCGGTTACCTACCACCCGTTTTATGTCGCACCGCCAACTCATTTCATATCTACAGTCGTATTCTGCACCAGCCATCATCTCAGAACAATCACCAAAACTCAGATTAACTGAGACCGACACGAAATAATTACGCATAATTAAGAGGTCTACTCGTTCATTATCAGGGCAGCGAGGTGAAAGGCAGTGCGTGTGAAGTGGAGAGCAGAGTTCACTCTCCTCCTATGGAGGCGGGATCTACTAGATCCATTTAATAAGATTTCAGCCTGCATCTTTTTTTCATGCTGATCTGCTATTGGGCCAAAACACAGGAAGTGATTTTACAAGAGAGGATGTCCTCCTTAACCAATCAACAGCCAGGATACAGTACTGACATGGCCTCCCACACTTCTTCTTCAGTTCTCCGCCACTGTGAGGCGCTAGAACCAGACGTACCGGTGATAAAGGAGAGATTGATTCTTTAACAACTACTTCCAAATACGACTAAAAAGTTAGCTTGTTAGCAGTTAGCTAGAAGCCCTGGAAAGCTAACTAGTGTGGATGGATACATTTTTTTAAATTTTATTTCATTTGTCTATGTGTGTCGCCGAGGGTTTACGACACACACTTTTACTTTGACTCTACAAAATAATAAAACAGGCGGGTGTTACGCTGTAACACGAGGACGAACGCTCGTACTTTATTTTCTCTCCACAGCAGGTGTCACCTGCTGTCATGTTGAAGGAGGAGAGGATAAAGTTTAGTTGGCCAGTGTGTTGACGGAGATAAACCGAAAAACTGTTTGATAACTGCGGTTCAGTCCAAAACCACGAACATTGTGTTCTTTGTTTGTTTGGTGAAGTGGATTTTTTAATATTTGTTGCAAAAACAAGAGTTGGGCTGAGTAAACGACGAGCTGACGACTGGTGGCCAGTAATCGCCCTGGGGATTTTGATGGCAGCAGATTTGGAGGAGCAGAACCAATATCAGCCTCCAGCAGGTGTTGGAGGGATTTAACTCCAACCACACGGTTCCCCTCGTTCATCCAAACTGTTGACTCTTGTTCTCAGCGGCGCCACTTTCCTTCACACCTCGACGCTGCGTGTGTCGAAAACAAAGCACGGCAATTCAAATAAACGTCTTTTATCCCACTGAGTGTTTATGCAGGCCGTGACGATAACGGCACGTTAATATTTACCGCCGACACACCGCCGCGGCTAAAGGGAAGTTCAGTCCTGTTTGTCGGCGCAACGCCGATTCCTTTTCCTCCCTCTTTCCGCCAGATTCATCTATATTTAAAAGCCTTGGACTCTTCTCTGGACCCCTTCGCTCCGATCCAGAGGGTTGGTGCTCGCAAATCAGCGAGACGGCCACGGAAGGCCGATGTGTGGGATGATGGCGCGAGGAACGACGGCAGACCCACAGCCGCCGGATGGAGCTTTGACTTTTCTTCACGTACGCATGGGCGGAGGTTTAACGGAGCAGGAGGAGCATCATCACCACCCTAATGGTCCATCGGCTGGTTTCGGTGCGCCGCCCACCCTCCTCCTGGTCGTCTGTCGCTGATGTCGATTTACGTGTGTTTGAGTTCATGCTGAAAAAAAAAAGAGGTTCTGTTCAAGAAGGAGGCGTTTTTATAAAAAAAACAAAAAAAAACTAACGACTGTATTTATTTATGTGTGTGTATATATATATATATATATATATATATATATATATATATATATATATATATATATATATATATATATATATATATATATATATATATATATATATATATATATATATATATATATATATATATATATATGTATATATATATATATATATATGTATATATATATATATATATATATATAAATATATATATATATATATATATGTATATATATAAAAAAATCCAAAAGCGTATATTGATATGTAATCCCACTACTACTCTCTCTGGGGTCATACATCTGTATCCTGCTGCAACAATCTATTTCCTGCCGGCGTCCTTCAAGAAATGGAAAAGGGCGTGAACGTTTACCGCCCGCCTCTACTGTTACAGTCAATGGACCCACATGATACAGTCTGCAGAACCCTCCGGATCAGACACACGAGCCGGGTCTCACGTATGAACAGGAAGTGGGTCCGTGGGTCTGAATGACGACAGTTTCCTCGTCTTTTATGGGACCCCCCCCCCTCACACTGCGGCGCTCCCTCAGAAATCCCTACACACATCAAAGTTTAATTATAAGGCATCATCTTAATCACGGAGGCGGAGCTCCTGATCTACCGGCCAACCCCCACCTGTGGTCCCGAGCTCTCGGCGCCGGTTCAACCCAGGACATTGGCAGGCCAACAGACCTGTCAATCACTTTATAACAGGATGAACACACAGACCAGAGGCGGCTGGTGGGTTTATGACTGGTGAGAGGTTTATTTCAGTCGGAAATTAAAGCTTTCTTTAACTGCATGAAGCAACTACTCATGATATTATTGATCAAATCCATGTTTTTACAAAAAATGTTAAAAGTCCTGACTTTTGGAACACATGGAATTCATTTTTATGGTTTTGACCTCAACAAAGTGATTCGATGTTTTTGTGATGAATTCTCCAACATCAACAAAAAGGTTATTTAGACTGTTCTCAAACTCTGCCTCCTCTGTATCTATGGACCATCCTCCTCTGTATCTATGGACCATCCTCCTCTGTATCTATGGACCATCCTCCTCTGTATCTATGGACCATCCTCCTCTGTATCTATGGACCATCCTCCTCTGTATCTATGGACCATCCTCCTCTGTATCTATGGACCATCCTCCTCTGTATCTATGGACCATCCTCCTCTGTATCTATGGACCATCCTCCTCTGTATCTATGGACCATCCTCCTCTGTATCTATGGACCATGCTCCTCTGTATCTATGGACCATCCTCCTCTGTATCTATGGACCATCCTCCTCTACCTCTCTGGACCATCCTCCTCTGTATCTATGGACCATCCTCCTCTGTATCTATGGACCATCCTCCTCTGTATCTATGGACCATCCTCCTCTGTATCTATGGACCATCCTCCTCTGTATCTATGGACCATCCTCCTCTGTATCTATGGACCATCTTCCTCTGTATCTGTGGACCATCCTCCTCTACCTCTCTGGACCATCCTCCTCTGTATCTATGGACCATCCTCCTCTGTATCTATGGACCATCCTCCTCTGTATCTATGGACCATCCTCCTCTGTATCTATGGACCATCCTCCTCTGTATCTATGGACCATCCTCCTCTGTATCTATGGACCATCCTCCTCTGTATCTATGGACCATCCTCCTCTGTATCTATGGACCATCCTCCTCTGTATCTATGGACCATCCTCCTCTGTATCTATGGACCATCCAACCCGGTTCACAGAGAGATGCAGATACCGTCAGAGGTGATTAAAACAAAACGTCTTGTGTTCAGGTTTTTGTCTCACTCATTGTTCAAGGACATGTAGGGAAATGTGTTACTCCCACAGTGGGTGGTCTCGCTGTGGACGGACTGCTCCGTCTTGTGGACGGCACTTAATCGTTTTGCATTTATTCATGATCAAAAACATTTTTGCGAACAAAAAGTACATTTTTATGGGTTTGGCACTAAATGATTTCTTCTTTCCTGTCAAGAAGTTATAACGCTAACGTTAAGTGCTCTTATTTTGAAGGTAAAAGTGGAAGTTGAGACGGCCAGTGCGTTGTGAGCGTTGTGCTTTGATGGAGAAAATAAAGTACGAGCGTTCCTTTTACACTACATCACCTGTGTTATTTTTTATAATCTTGTAGTTTCAAAGTAAAAGCATGTGTCTGTTCCAAATCCTGAAAAACTTGTAAGCTTTTCCGGGCTTCTAGTTAGCTGCTCAGCTAACAAGCTAACGGCTTAAGCTGAAAAAATCGAATTGATCTTTTTAGTTATTTTTCAAAGTAGTTGTCAATGAATCAATCTCTCCTTTAAAACCAGAACGTCTCACTCTAGCGCCTCACGGTGGCGGAGAACTGAAGTTGAAAGGGGAAAATTCAAATTGTCATTATTCTCCTCTGGTTGTCGATTGGTTAAGGAGGACTTCCTCCCTTGGAGCATCACTTCCTGTGTGTTGGCCAGTGCAGATCAGCATGAAAAAAAACCAAGCAGATTGAAATCCATTAAATGGATCTAGTAGATCCCGCCTCCGGAGGAGGAGAGGGAAGTCTGTCCTCCTCTGCAAAAGCCGCCACCGTCTGCAAAGTGACGTTTCCTTTGATTTTGATCTTCTGCTCACGTCTGTGTTAGTACTTTCATGTCTGGTTAGCTTTCCTGTCATCCACATGCATTTAATGAGGTTTTGGAATAAAAGAATTCGGCGTGAAGTCATGCAGAGATATTTTAATTATTTTTTTATACAACACAACACATATATTACCGCTGCTGTTTAAGTATTTATGGTTTTATAATAATTTAGTAATGAAGCGGCGTTCCCTCAACGCTTAAGACAGCGAGTCCTTTTTTTTATTTATTATTATAAGCCAGTAAATAACCTGATATAGATAAGCTGATAAAACCTTCTGTGCCTTTCAAATAAAGTCTCTTTGCCTTATTTTACGCTTTTCATTAAACATCGGGTTATCGGAGCCTTACCCGACATTCAGCGCGCGACCGTCGATTAGTGACTTAATTAGGCTGCTATTAAAATGAACGGTGGATCGGAGCGCCGGCCTCAAAGCTGAGAACAGGAACTTCCTAATTTCCACATTTACCTTCCTCACATTGGTAGAAATGGAGATGTTATTATCTCCTTCCTGGTAGTTTGAGCCCGGCTTTAATTGGTTGGCAGTGGAGCCATGCAGGCTGAGCACTAAACAAAATTAAGTCCATTCATCTCCTACGGAGACAGGAAGCCACTGGAGGCTGGAGATTGGGTCCATCTCTGTGTCGGCTCATTCGAAAACAGAGATAACGCTTTGTAACGTATTAGTGTTCTATTGTCGGATTATTCCTCTCGCCGCTCGCCTGCAAACGGGGCTTTACACTGTAAAATCATTTGTTCAGTGGTAACAAACAATTACATTCGGTATTACAGAGTCAAATATTGTATGCAGGGAATATTTTTTCATTTTGGAGAGAACTTGAAGAATTTCACTGTAAAAAGAAGAATTGTTGATGACACCCTAAAGAAAGTAAATAAATTTAAGTCCAACTTATTCATTTAAGTTGTAAACACCTAATTTAAATGTGTCAGCAGATGAAATCTTTTTTTTCAAATCGACCAACAAATCCGTTTTTTACAGTGTGAAAAAAAATGTGCAAGAATAAAATAATGTGATATTTGTGAACTAATAATGAAAAACTGCCTTTTTACTTTTTATTTGGTAAAATCATTAGGAAAAAAAGATTTTTGCAAGATATTTGAAGAATTTCCAAAACGGGAATTTTGCTTTCGGGGATGATGTCATACACTGTAAAAAGAAAATTGTTGATGACCCTAAAGAAATTACTTCAAATAGTAAATAGAAATGAAGTGTAACTTATAAATTCCACTTGTAATTAATAAGTTAGATTTAATTGGGAGTCATTTATAAACTCACCAACAACATTATTTTTACAGTGTGAAAAAAGACTTAAATAAGGTCATATTTTTACACCAATAATAAAAATGCAGATTGAAGAATTTCAAAAGCCAGAATCTTGTTTTCGCAGTTTAATCATGCACTGTAAAAAACTCAATCAAATCAATCAAATTAATATTTTTGAGTCTAACTTATTTATATAAGTTGTAAATACTTCATTTTATTCAGAGTTACCTGATTGAGTATTTTTTCTTTTTACGTATATCCAACAATTCTCTTTTTACAGTGTAGTAAAAAAAAGAAAAGAGAAAAAAAAGCCAATGTCTCATTTAGCTCCAAAAAGATGGATCCTATTCTTCTCGAAGGTATCGGTTATCTTTGATTGACTGGTTGGTGAAATAAGACAGCAGTTATTTGGATTGTAACGAAAACATCTCCATTCATCTCCTCCTCATCCTCCATTCATCTCCTCCTCCTCCTCCATTCATCTCTCCTCCTCCTCCATTCATCTCTCCTCCTCCTCCATTCATCCCCTCCTCCTCCTCCATTCATCTCCTCCTCCTCCTCCAATCATCTCTCCTCCTCCATTCATCTCCTCCTCCTCCTCCAATCATCTCTCCTCCTCCATTCATCTCTCCTCCTCCTCCATTCATCTCTCCTCCTCCTCCATTCATCTCCTCCTCCTCCATTCATCTCTCCTCCTCCTCCATTCATCTCCTCCTCCTCCTCCATTCATCTCTCCTCCTCCTCCATTCATCTCTCCTCCTCCATTCATCTCTCCTCCTCCTCCATTCATCTCTCCTCCTCCTCCATTCATCTCCTCCTCCTCCTCCATTCATCTCTCCTCCTCCTCCATTCATCTCTCCTCCTCCTCCATTCATCTCTCCTCCTCCTCCAATCATCTCTCCTCCTCCTCCATTCATCTCCTCCTCCTCCTCCAATCATCTCTCCTCCTCCATTCATCTCCTCCTCCTCCATTCATCTCTCCTCCTCCTCCATTCATCTCCTCCTCCTCCATTCATCTCTACTCCTCCTCCATTCATCTCTCCTCCTCCTCCATTCATCTCCTCCTCCTCCTCCATTCATCTCTCCTCCATTCCTCTCCTCTTCCTCCTCCATTCATTTCCTCCTCCTCCATTCATCTCTCCTCCTCCATTCACCTCTCCTCCTCCATTCATCTCCTCCTCCTCCTCCATTCATCTCCTCCTCCTCCTCCATTCATCTCCTCCTCCTCCTCCATTCATCTCTCCTCCTCCTCCATTCATCTCCTCCTCCTCCATTCATCTCTCCTCCTCCATTCATCTCCTCCTCCATTCATCTCCTCCTCCTCCTCCATTCATCTTTCCTCCTCCATTCATCTCCTCCTCCTCCTCCATTCATCTCTCCTCCTCCTCCATTCATCTCCTCCTCCTCCTCCTCCATTCATCTCCTCCTCCTCCTCCATTCATCTCTCCTCCTCCATTCATCTCCTCCTCCTCCTCCTCCATTCATCTCTCCTCCTCCTCCATTCATCTCCTCCTCCTCCTCCATTCATCTCTCCTCCTCCTCCATTCATCTCTCCTCCTCCTCCATTCATCTCCTCCTCCTCCACTCATCTCTCCTCCTCCTCCATTCATCTCCTCCTCCTCCTCCATTCATCTCTCCTCCTCCATTCATCTCCTCCTCCTCCTCCATTCATCTCCTCCTCCTCCATTCATCTCTCCTCCTCCTCCATTCATCTCTCCTCCTCCTCCATCCATCTCCTCCTCCTCCTCCATTCATCTCTGCTCCTCCATTCATCTCCTCCTCCTCCATTCATCTCCTCCTCCTCCTCCATTCATCTCTGCTCCTCCATTCATCTCCTCCTCCTCCATTCATCTCCTCCTCCTCCATTCATCTCCTCCTCCTCCATTCATTATCATATTTCACAGTGCTGCCCTTATTCATCATCCACTTCAGGGAATGTAAACAATGAAAGTGACGCACGACTTCCTGTTATTCCCAATAAGGGACGACAGAAGATCGTTATTGACTTCCTGCGACAACAGAGTGGATCGCTAAGGAGGAAGAAAGAGGAAGACGCGTCACACCCGGCTGTGAATCTGAGATTACCAACTAGTGATCGCAATTAAGATCGCGGGCGTCTCTCTTTAACGATTTCCACACGTCAATAGCTTTTGTTCGGGACGCAACATCGGCAAAGAGCTGAGATCTCAGATGACATCATGAAACCGGGCCTAGAGGGACGATCGCAGAAAAATAATCTTAAACTACGGGCCGTCTTTCAACGTTTTAATCAAACAATGTGTCAAATATTTGAATATTATTGGATGTCAATTAAATAAGTATGTTGAATAAAATGTGTAAGTAGTTAATATAGATTAATATTATAAATTTGAGAAGTAAATGCAAATGTGAGATCTTAGTGGTATATCTAAATGTAAATATTCAATGTTAATAGTAAATGTTAAATGTAGTTGTTATATATAAATGTTAATACTAAATGTAAAGGTTACATCTACATAATAAATCTAAATGTAAAAGTTATTATAAATGCTCAATCTAAATGTAAATATTCAATGTTAATAGTAAATGTTAAATGTAGTTGTTATATATAAATGTTAATACTAAATGTAAAGGTTACATCTACATAATAAATCTAAATGTAAAAGTTATTATAAATGCTCAATCTAAATGTAAATATTGCATGTAAACGTTAAATGTAAATGTAAAAGTTACAACTACATACTAAATCTAAAGGTTAATGTAAAGGTTATATCTGAATATTAAATGACAATGAAAATGTTAAATCTGAATGTAAAAGTAAAGTTTATACAATATATAAATGTTAAATGTAAATGCTAAGGATTTATCTATATATTACATGAAAATGTTATGTACAAATGTTAAATCTAAATGTAAAAGTAAAGGTTATACAGTATATAATTGTAAAATGTAAATGTCAAAGTAAAGATAATTCCGTATATAAATGAAAAATCTAAATGTTAAAGTAAAGGTTATACACTATATCAATGTTAAATAGAAATGTTAAGGTTATAGCTAAATATTAAATGAAAATTAAAATGTTATGTCTAAATGTAAAAGTAAAACTTATACAATCTATTAATGTGAAATAGAAATATTATGGTTATATATAAATATTAAATGAAAATGGTATGTCTAAATCTTACATCTAAATGTCAAAGTAAAGGTTATATAGTATATAAATGTTAAATGTAAATGTCAAAGTAAAGGTTATATAGTATATAAATGTTAAATGTAAATGTCAAAGTAAAGGTTATATAGTATATAAATGTTAAATGTAAATGTCAAAGTAAAGGTTATATAGTATATAAATGTAAATGTCAAAGTAAAGGTCGTACAGTATATAAATGTTACATCTAAATGTAAAATTAAAGGTTATATAGTATATAAATGTTAAATGTAAATGTCAAAGTAAAGGTTATATAGTATATAAATGTTAAATGTAAATGTCAAAGTAAAGGTTATATAGTATATAAATGTTAAATGTAAATGTCAAAGTAAAGGTTATATAGTATATAAATGTTAAATGTAAATGTCAAAGTAAAGGTTATAGAGTATATACATGTTAAATGTAAATGTCAAAGTAAAGGTCGTACAGTATATAAATGTTACATCTAAATGTAAAATTAAAGGTTATATAGTATATAAATGTTACATCTAAATGTCAAAGTAAAGGTCGTACAGTATATAAATGTTACATCTAAATGTAAAATTAAAGGTTATATAGTATATAAATGTTGCATCTAAATGTAAAATTTAAGGTTATATAGTATATAAATGTTACATCTAAATGTCAAAGTAAAGGTTATATAGTATATAAATGTTAAATGTAAATGTCAAAGTAAAGGTTATATAGTATATAAATGTTAAATGTAAATGTCAAAGTAAAGATTGTACAGTATATAAATGTTAAATGTAAATGTCAAAGTAAAGGTTGTACAGTATATAAATGTTAAATGTAAATGTCAAAGTAAAGGTTATATAGTATATAAAATGTAAATGTCAAAGTAAAGGTTGTATAGTATATAAATGTTAAATGTAAATGTCAAAGTAAAGGTTATATAGTATATAAAATGTAAATGTCAAAGTAAAGGTTGTATAGTATATAAATGTTAAATGTAAATGTCAAAGTAAATGTTATATAGTATATAATTGTAAAATGTAAATGTCAAAGTAAAGATAATTCCGTATATAAATGAAAAATCTAAATGTTAAAGTAAAGGTTATACACTATATCAACGTTAAATAGAAATGTTAAGGTTATAACTAAATATTAAATGAAAATTAAAATGTTATGTCTAAATGTAAAAGTAAAACTTATACAATCTATTAATGTGAAATAGAAATGTTATGTTTATATATAAATATTAAATGAAAATGGTATGTCTAAATGTTACATCTAAATGTAAAAGTAAAGGTTATATAGTATATAAATGTTAAATGTAAAGGTCAAAGTAAAGGTTATAAAGTATATAAATGTTAAATGTAAATGTCAAAGTAAAGGTTATATAGTATATAAATGTTAAATGTAAAGGTCAAAGTAAAGGTTATAAAGTATATAAATGTTAAATGTAAATGTCAAAGTAAAGGTTATATAGTATATAAATGTTAAATGTAAATGTCAAAGTAAAGGTTATATAGTATATAAATGTTAAATGTAAATGTCAAAGTAAAGTTTATACAATATATAAATGTTAAATGTAAATGTCAAAGTAAAGGTTATATAGTATATAAATGTTAAATGTAAATGTCAAAGTAAAGGTTATATAGTATATAACTGTTACATCTAAATGTAAAAGTAAAGGTTATATAGTATATAAATGTTAAATGTAAATGTTATTGGAGGAAGAGGATCTGCGACGGCGATGACGATGATTTAATTGTAGTAATAATCTTGTCTATTCAAAATCCATAAAAGAACCAAGCAGGAAAGCTGAGCGGCTTGTTTTCAATGAAACGACATCACCGATGATGTCTCATGCGTCACATCGTGAAACAGGGGAGAGAGAGATGATCTCGGAGAAAAACCCAAACACATTTGTTCCAATTAACCTTTAGAAGCAAAAAGCTTCTGCTCGCGTTTGAAGTGGTGCAAAATTCCGCCTTAAATGCCGAGTCAATCATTTTGGTACAAAAAATAAAAATCCTTCATCCGGAGGCAGAAATAAATAAAAGCTTTTAAGTCCATCTCCGATGTCCTTCCCTGATAAGACGGTAAATGTTTATTTCCTCTGAAGGTTTTCTTTTTTCCTTTTTTTTTATTTTGTAGAATCGACTCCCGGCATTAGCCGTTACCTGATGCGGACTGATTTATCCGGGTCGTGATCACATGACCTCCCGAAGCTCCTCCCCGTTCGCTGTCATCCTTCCTGCTTCAGCTTCTGACGGGAAGAACCTGACAGAATCTCTCACAACACATTTTTCCCGGCGTGAGGGTCCAATTAGCAAATCCAGGAGAAGCCATTACCCTTTTTGTGGAAAAGACCCGACACCGGTGACATTTCATGTTTCTGATTGGGAGAGATGTGAACGGGTCTTTGCTGTCGCCGGAAATGTCTAAGCATGAAGTCGTCCTCGTGGCAGACGCACAAATTAATAAGCAGGCCTGCAAGACGGAAGATACCGAGGTTCTGGTTCTGGAGGTTTTTTCTTCAAATTATGTTACACGTCTTGAATCGATGGAATTGCTTTTACCCAAATTTTGATCCAATAGAACGTTTGTTTTTTAATGAGGTCACATGAAAAAAGCACCCAAGATAATAATAATAATAATAATACATTTAATTTTTTAACGTTCTTTACATTTGGATCAAATCTCAATGCGCTAGATCATAAATAAAATAAATAAAATCTGCCAAAAAAAAAGTTTTCTATTAAATCTGTTTAATTAAAATATATTTTTTTATTTATTTTTAATTCAAGTGATATCAACTGTAATTAAAAACTAAAAATCTATTTAAAATTGTTTCCAATGTTCTTTGTAATCCGTTTAATGGAAATAAGTTATTTTATATTTAAGCATTTATTTATTGAGTTAATTTCACCTGAAATTATGACAATGAAATAATTTGAAAATAAATAAATTGATTTCATGTTTATTTCATTTGAAATTGAATTCAATGTGATTTTTCTATGTAATCAATTAAATCAAAATCAAAATATTTATGGATTAAATCTATTCAATGGAAATAAATAATCTGTAAAACTTGAATTAAAAAATTTAAATCTATTTTGATTTATAACTTTATTTTATGAAATAATTTTAATTAAAATAAATTCATTTCTCATTTATTTAATCGAAATTTATTGAAATTAAAAGTCTTTATTTAATCAACATAATCAAAATAAACATTGTTAATGGATAAAATCTATTTAATGGAAATGAGAATTATTTTTATTATTTGTTCGACTCTAATGTAATTAAAAATTAAAATACAATCATGGAATTGTTTTTGTATTTAATCTATTAAATTCAAATAAATATTTTCTTTTTAATGTATTTTAAATTTGTTTGTTGTTCTGTTGAGGGTCCCAGAGGGGCTGGATCCAATCCCAGGTGACATCTTTTTTAAAATCTATTTAATTGTTCTATGTAATCAGTCATAATCAGCCAGAAAATCTTCACGACTCTTCAAACCTAATCGCCACTCCAATCACAAGCGTGAGCCCGTTTCACCTGTTTCACGTAATCACCCATCATCATCATCATTCTGGACATTCCCTTGTCTTTGCAGAGGATATTACCGGCGTGTTTATAATGAAAAAAACACCCAACAACAATTCAAAACGATGAGACCAGGAGACGAAGGCCAGAGTCTCAGGCTCCAATGGAGAATTATCACCCAAACCTTCTTTATACTTCATTTTATCTCATTGATTTATCGATACAACTTTCTTTTTTTCCCCTTCCAAAATCCCACTGATTTCTACCTCGGCTGTGGAATGACCGCCCCGACCATCTCAGGGCTCCACAGACGACTGGGGCTTTTAAAAAAGGACTTAAAACTTTCCTTTTTAAGCGATTATTATTATTATATTTTTTATTGATGCTTTTATCTTGTAGCACTTTGATATTTGATCCAAATGTAAAGTGCGTTAAACACAAGATGTATTATTATTATTACTATTATTATTACTCTTATTTTTTTCGTTTACCATGTAGCAGAAGACGATGGTCGTCCTTTGTTTCTTCCCTTTTTTTCCATTTTCCTATTTTTTCTTTATTCTGTTTTCTTCTTCTTTTTTCACCTTTTTTCTTGTTTTTTCACTTTTTCTTTTATTTTCTTCTTTCATTTCTCTTAACTGTTTTTTCTTACTTTTTCTTCTTTTACCTCTTTTCCTCCCTTTTTTTTTGTGTCCGTGTTTTTTTCCCCGTTGCTTCACTGTTTCATTTCCTTCTGCTCAAACAGTAGCGGGGGAGATTTTGCGTTCCCGCCCTCACAGGCGTGCAGGAATGGCGGCGGGTTCATAGAACACAGACGGACTCGTCCATCTGGCCGACCAGAACCTCTAACAGAGGATTGTTATGTTCCGGTATCTGTGGGAGTCAGAACCGCCGATAGAAGAGAGTGATGCTGAGGTCACATCTGAACGATTCACATTGGAAAAGCCGTTATTTTCTCCGCAGGCGCAAAGATAACCTCTAGATTTGAGTTTAATCTTCCAAACCAGCTGGAGGAGCGTTCCCACGTCTGGATCATATTTTATTATATAGTCCTCTCTAGTATGTCAGAGGATATCCCTCAAAAAACAATCTCCCACCCTTTATCTGTTTGGGAGCTGATTACTTTCCTCAGGATGGAAATCCTCACTTTGTTCTGGAGAACATCGGCGCTGGAGGAGATGAAGATGTACGAGTTTACCTGAAGGAGCGTCCATCGCTTTTTCAGATGTGTGGAGCATGAAGCGTTATTATGTTCACCAACCAAAGTCACTTATGATTGTTTTTGCGGGAAAGTTGAAGTGCCCTTAAAAAACAAAACAAAACAAACAAAAAAGAGTAAAAGTAGGAGGAGGTGTCCATCCAGTGGACCTCAAAACCTGAAGGAGTGAGAGGTTCTGTAAGGAGGAATGTTCTCAGATCTTCTCCATGTGTCCTCAGGTCCTGTAGTCTGTGAGGAGGTCTGAGGACACATGGAGAAGATCTGAGAACATTCCTCCTTACAGAACCTCTCCACCTCCTTCAGGTCTGAGGTCCACACTGGTGGACTCTCCTCTGCAACACATCCTACAGAAGTTCTGTGGGGTTCAGGTCAGGTGACTGGGATGGATATGACAGAACCTTTATTCTGTGACCTCTGAACCATTCTTGGGTTGATGTTGAGGTGATCTTCAGATCATTGTCCTGCTGGAAGGTCCAACCACGACCCACTTTAAGGTTCCTGACAGGCTTTTAGGTCTTCATCCAGTATCTGCTGGTGTTTGATGGAGTCCATGGAACCATGTCTTTAACAAGAACCAGAACCTTTGGAAGAGAAACAGCCCCACAGCATCAGAGATCCACCACCAGACTTCACAGTGGGTACTAGGGGCTTTTCTCTATGGCTTTCTGTCTTGCTAGGCACACCCATCTTAGATGTTTGTAGCCAAAGTTCTACTTTAGTCTCATTTGACCTCTGACCTTGTTCCAGTGAAAGTCCCAGTGGTGTTTATCAAACTGTAGCAGCGTTAGCTTGTAGCAGCGTTAGCTTGTAGCAGCGTTAGCTTGTAGCAGCGTTAGCTTGTGTGTGGACGACACCAGAGGCTTTTTTCTTGCTACCCTCCCAAACAGCTGGTGATGGTGTCGGCGCCATCTGATGGTGATTAGGGAGACTTTCTGACCCAACATTCAACTGATCTCTGACCTCTCTAGCTGTGATCCTTGGAGAGTCTTTATCCAGTCCAACCATCCTCCTCACAGTGTGTGGGGTCAGTTTACAGACACGTCCTCTTCCAGGCTGATGTCTAACATCTCCAGTCTCTTTTAACTTCTTCATTATTCATCTAACTGTTCAAACTGACCTTTGAACTGCTGAGAGATGTTCTTGTCTCCATTGTCAGATTTGTGCAGCTCTACAACTTTTCTTTGCTCCTCATTGCTGTGTCACCTGATATTTATACCCCAGTGAAACAACCAGGTGGAAAATATAAAAAACACTGTCTGGAAACCGTGCTCAGTTACACGTTAAGACAAAAGTCTTTGTCATATGTTGAGAACGTAAAATTACTTTTCAAGTAATGTCACTTGAGTTTTTTTCGATTTTTGTGAATATTCTGAATTAAAGATCCTGCGTGGAGACAGTAAAGATATTTGAGTATATATATCGTCTCAGGCTCCAGACAGGCCGCTACGGATCGCTGTGTTTCGGTTGGTCGGCTGGAGGGAGCGGAGCCGGCGAGGAAATATATCACGGCTCCTCGGTCGGCGCCTCCAGCAGACGATACTCCGTCACGTCAGCAGAGTCTTATCTCTCCTCATGCTGCTTCCTGTGCGTTGTGTCTGAAAACACGGCTATGACTCTGTTGGCACTTTCCTTTCCACTCCGGCTTCATTACGTATGTTTTCCCTGAACCATCTTCCATCCGCGTCCTCTTATGGAAATGTACGCCGGCATTAAGGTTCGAAGGGTTTCTTCGAGCTCTTTTCTCCGGAAGGAGGATATTTATGGTCACCTGATGCAGCCGCCGCACATCGAGTCAAAACTACCTTCCCTTTGGTTATTCTACAGAATAAAGATTCACACATAGTCATATTCTTCACTTATAAGACTGTGTTTTAGCCGGGGATGTCTGGTTTGAGTCAAACTTTGAGTCCTCAACTAACTCCTTTACATTCGAAGTAGACTAACTCCTCAGGTAAACCCCTCTCCCCTGCGTTCCACGAGCAACGCCCCCCTGATTGAACTCCTCCAATTACATTTCAAATGATTTTTGTTACGTTGTTTTGTTAAGTATTTTTGTTACGTAAAAAAAAAAACGTGAGTGAAAACCGAATCATTCGTGAGATCCATTTTTATTCGTCAACTTTTAGACAAAATCGGACGCCTGCTAGGTTACCCCGGACCATAAAGCGCCCCCTAGTGTCTGGAATAACGACCAATATCTCCCCCAAACCAATCCAGTTCTTCCTCGCACTGAGTCGCTCCCATTTCCAAATTCGGTGCATGTAAATTTTTAAATCAATTTTTTTATTTCGTTAAACACGTTTTTCTTTTTTACTTAGTGACATAAAGACAAGAATCGTTTTATTCTTATTGAATAAAAGTTAGTTCCTCCGATTTTAAGAGTGAATGCTTTTCTTGTAGGGATTATTATCAGCCTGCCTTCATTATGAAACACGGATTCGTTTTTTTTCCTTTTCATTCATGAAATGAAAATATCTTTGGATATTTTTTTTATCTTTAAGTCTGTATTTATATCCACGAGAAAAGACAAATGACAATTTTCTATTTCTGTTTCTGTTTTGTACATTTCCTCCGTGAAAGGATAATAAAATGTTCTTAATCATTAACAGACTTCTGGAAGAGAAACTCATGATGAATGTTTCTAATGAAGGTTTTTTTTTTTTTCTCATAAACGCCGACAATGACCGAGTGAGAAAGACAAATGAAAGTGAAAATGTGTGAGAGAGTCAGAGAGAGAGAGAGAGAGAGAGAGAGAGAGAGAGAGAGAGAGAGAGAGAGAGAGAGAGAGAGAGAGAGAGAGAGAGAGAGAGAGAGAGAGAGAGAGAGAGAGAGAGAGAGAGAGAGAGAGAGAGAGAGAGAGAGAGAGAGAGAGAGAGAGGAGAGAGAGAGAGAGAGAGAGAGAGAGAGAGAGAGAGTTGCTGACCTGTCGAAGAGAGAGAGAGAGAGAGAGAGAGAGAGAGAGAGAGAGAGAGAGAGAGAGAGAGAGAGAGAGAGAGAGAGAGAGAGAGAGAGAGAAAGCATGTTTCGCCATTTTGGACAAGGACTAAAGAGAGAATCTAAATGTGCTGTCAATCATTCACAGAGTTTTTCCCCGCCGCTGTCACAGAGTTCTACGGCGGGACGGCGCTACAGAGACGTTCCGTCTTTCAGTTTCTCTGCTCGACATTCCTCCATTTCTTTCTTTCTGCAAATTGACCCTCCGGCTGTTTTAGCATTATGGGAATGTTTTTCTTTTTTTTACACAGTTATCCCCCAACTCATCGACTCCGCTCCGATCGGAGGATCGGTGGCGCCCCCGTTCTTCCCCACCGCCTTTCAAATTCCAGCACCTGTTGTCTTTTGTCGGGTTTTCTGGTTGTTTAAAAAAAAAAACGAATCCAAAATGTTAGCGATGAATCATGAGATTGAGAAGACGAGCTGCATTCACATCTGTTTACTACTTCTTCGACGGTAAAATGACGATTGACCTTCTTCCAGTTAAACGGACGGGTCGGCGTTTCACGAACAGAACCTGAGTTTACATTAGAACAGACTAGTGGAAAATACATCATGCTATATTTGTTTCTATTAAAATATAGTCATCCGTAATAATCTATAGGTGAAAAATATAAACTCAAAAATACACCAGCAAGAACTGTGATTGACACCAGCCTTAGCCTACGCTAGGCTAGCTAGCGTAGCTCTATTCTGTCGATACCCTGTATCAATATCTACAAAGTCCTACTGGGTTTCTGGCACCTTTGAAAAAATGTCTTTATTGTCTTTGATCTTTAATTCAGGTTATTCACAATTTTGACCTAAGTTTTATAATTAAAACAGAAACATTACATTTTTAACATAATGAATATTTTTCTGAAAGCATTGATAAAACACCACAACACAAAAGAATTAAGAGAATGCGCCGCAAAAGCCAAAATGCATCAAGAAAACAAACTGCGAATCCCACACTACGTTACAAAAACACGCTGCAAATATCACTAGAGAAAATACTGGGAAAATGCGCCGCAAATACCACAATACATTAGAAAGAATACTGCAAATCCCACAACATGAAACATTAAGATAACACGGTGCATATCCCACAATGCATCAATAAAACAAACTGCAAATCCCTCAATACGTTACGATAACATGCTGCAAATCCCACAACATGAAACATTAAGAAAAACACGCTGCAAATACCACAAAACGTTGAGAAATAAACACTGCAAATTCTAAAACACAGAACATCAAGAAAATGGGTTGCAAGTACCACAACACAACGGAAGTGTTTCCAGGGACACTTAAAAGTGATGCACACATTCGAGCTGAAATGTCATTATTTTTGGTTTATTCTGCAGCTGCGGTCACATGACTCGTATTAGCTCATTTTCTGCCACCACTGAGGGACGGCCGACTCCAGTACGACACAGAACCATCACCATCATCATCGTCGCTGACATTAAAACCATCGTCATCGTCGCTGATATTAAAACCATCGTCATCGTCGCTGATATTAAAACCATCGTCATCGTCGCTGATATTAAAACCATCGTCATCGTCGCTGATATTAAAACCATCGTCATCGTCGCTGATATTAAAACCAACATTTATATACACAAACAGAAAACTGTTGGTGAAAAAAATCAGTGGCTGTTTTTTTGGCTTGTAATTTCTCTCACGAGGAGGAAAATCATCCGATAAACGACTTGAAATGAACATTTTTTCTACGGCGAACCTCCTGGAATTTCACTACATTTATCAGCGGAACTTAATATAAAGAGAGTATTATTAAAAAAACAGATGGTGGGGATGAAATGAACATGAATCCCCCAAGTCCCTCTCTGCTCTAAACTCATTATTTCTGTGATACATCATTTCCGCCGCTCTGCCCGGTTAATCTCACACGCATGCTAATATTCCTCTGCGATAAATAAATAAAATCTGCTATCTGATCCAAAGAAAAGCGCAATAATGTTAATAAAGCTGTAAGTTATTAAAATATCGTGATGCGCAGGAGCTCAAACATTGTAGCGGACGTCATCGGCTCCCGTGGTTCCCGTCGAGACTCCATGGTCTGTATATTATATCCGGCTGTTTGGTGTTTTGTGCTCCGAGCTTCTCTGAGTGATGACTGAGGACTTCAGGTTGAGATCCCGCTGATCCCTAAACGCATCGGAGAGAGGATCTAGACTTTGCGGCTCTTCTGACGTACGTAACTACCCCCCCCGGGCTACAAATATAAACCTCACTTTGACTCGTCCTCCAGAGCTGCACCAGCCGTCCCCTGATAAAGAGTATTGACTCCTGGTGAATCCACCGGAACAGGGTTCTAGCTCTGCCGCCTCCTGCTCTCTGAACTCTTCTCAGGAGCTCAACTATCGGGGATTCCTCCGTCACGGGGTGAGCCTATCGATCCGGCAGAATGAAGATGATCCTGTGTCACAACGGGCCGACGGGTTTTACGACAGGGAGGTAGAAACTCAAGAAGATCCTCCTGGGGGGCCAGGTGTTGAGAAACCGAGTCTTTTTTTCGTAAGTTTGATCATTTGTTTTTCTCTACGGAAGCGCCGTCATGCAGAAAAAAACAAAAACGAAACGGTATCACTTTATAAACGTGATGATATTTAAGTTATAACATGACAACTTTCCACGGTTTTACACGACAATGTTCACGTTATAGACGAGATAAAGTTTTACGTTTTACGCGATCATTTTCACGTTATAACGTGATGCTAACATTCTTTTTATTTTCCGGCTTGACATGAAACCCAATACTTTCTTACATCCCATAATGCCCACTCCCAAAAAAGAAAATATATCATTCTAAAGATTCCCAGCTCTCAGCACGAATTATCAAAACGTCGCCGTTCTCGGATGATAATTGCGATCATAAAACGTAAAATGAATTTGCCGACATTACGTCATTTGCGTCATGACCTCACGACGTGACATCATAATTACTTTTCTTTAATCACTACAAAACAGGGAATTTGGAGGGTTTTTTTGGGGGGAATAACTTAATAACTTAATTAATGGACTAATCCATCAGTTGGTTTTATAGTGAAATCATATTTAAACAAGATTTATGTCGATAGAAACAAGCTTATTTGGATGTTATTAGACGTATAATTGGGAAGTAACGATCAAAATCTGGTGATTTCATGCAAAAAAATGAGTAAAATTGTCAGCAGTTGCAGTAAAATTTGACAAATAAAAGTCGCTTTTTGAGGTAAATTTGGACCAAAAGTTGAGAAAATTCTAGCCTGAAAACATTTTGATGATGAAGACCCCCCCCCCCCCCCCATGGGGTGGAAATATCCAACAGACCCTTCCCAAAAATCAATCCAGGTTCTTCCTCACTCTAAAGTATATGTTGGTATAAAATTTGAAAATGATCCATGAAACAGTTTTTGGAGTTAGAAGGAGGTTTGA